>JAAKBF010000190.1:0-272596 GCA_012656075.1 Phytophthora hibernalis
CAAATGACATTATTAACCCTATCGTTATGAAAATAGTACGTGATGTACGTTTTTGCGAAACACGGTGGTATCCTGATTTGAGCATAGGTTAACCAAGATAAAAGGAGCACCATACCGCAATTTGGTACGGAAAACTTCAAGCTACAGATGTCTTTTCTACCAATACCCATCGAGAAACGATGATATCAAACTATTGAGTCCCTTCCAGTACACTCCGATTTTGACGTTCCGGCCGAGAGACCAGTAAAAGTTTCACGACTCTGCAACCGACAAGTCGAGCACCGGCGGAAGAGCCCCACCGACAAGCATGAGCTTGACGCTATACATGGCAACTACCCGGCATCAGCGGGCTTGGACTTGACGACGACGTCCTGGTAGGATATGCTGCCACTCCGCCAGATGTACATGCAGAGACCTTTGCTGTCACCTCCGCCGCAGGGTTGTACTCTCGTGGTCACGGCCATAAGTTTGTTGACGTGACCTGCCTCATCCTCTTATGCGCTTGCCGCAACCTTCACGCCTCCTTAGATGCAGACGCCTGCCTTCAAGATGATGAGGCCGCGTGATGTGAAGTTCGTGATCAGCAGCAGATGATGTGGATGCGCTCTTGTGACCCGTTCAATGACGACAACTTCTTCTACAACAACATGCAGATGCACGACGTAGGATATGACGGTGGGCGACCCCGTGGAGTGCCGCAAGAACCACATGTCCGTGGATCTGGGCCCCGGTTTCGTGGACAACATCTTTGACGGCATGCAGTACCCGATGTGAGTCATCAGCGAACTCAGAAAGGACGTTTGCATCCCGAACGACGTGGACGTGGTCTTGATGAACCCGACAAGCCGTGGCGCTACAAGCCCATCAGCTCCCGCGAGGGCCCCGTCTCGGGCGGAGACATCTTCGGCCTCGTGCACGAGAACGACATCCTGCACTCGCACACTACCATGTACCCGCCCAACGGCTTCAGCACCGTCGTCAAGATCTACGGCGCCGATAGATTCACGCTTACGGATACGGCGTTTGATACTTTGCCGCCGCTTTTTCGCCAAGAAATGCTGCGGGTTCAGAACGCATCCCATCCAGTGTAGGTGAAGGCGAGGGGTGCCGCTCTTGTGGCGGCCAAGTGCAGCAGTGAAGCGACCAGCTCCAAGAGTGTGGTTGGCTCGGGGCCTGGTGGCGTATTGGTGTGCGGCAGGACGGACTGCACTATTGGTCGGTAGACACGTCGAAGTGTCGACGATCTACCTGCAACTGACACGTTCTGCATGCTGTGAATCGCATTGCTTTGCGGCCGCCACAGCGCTGCATACCCCGAAGCCGATCTACATGCCCAAGCTGGTGTTTATCATGAAGGTGTACGAATATACGTACATGCAGTATGTATAGGTACAGATATATTTTTCAGGTGAAAATGATCCACACTTACGACATCTGACTATGCGGGAGTTTTTAGCGACGAGCTCTGATTCAATTGGTCTTGAGCGATTTCGGAGCCAAATCGACGGGCCGGTCCTGGAGCCACTGCGGAGAGCTATAGTAGGCGCATTTTGCGCAGTCACACTTCTCCCAATGCGACTCATTCTTGAGCTGGTACACAAGAATATCAACGACATCCATCGCTTTCGCGAGACGAAACGAATCCTTGTGGCGGGTTTGCCAATTTAGGCCTTCTTTGCAATGACGCTCAAGAGCATCGTCGGGGTTATTTGGATCAGTCTGCATAACAATGTAGCGCTCGATGTGCGCCTCTAGCTTGACCCTCTGGCACCCCAAGAACCACCGGTCATATCTCAATCGAGCACGAATGCTTGGGCGCTCAATCTGAATTTCACAGTCACGATTTTGGCATGGGTATGCATGTAATCAAGATTCTCACGCGATGTTTACCTTACCCCAGACAGCTCCATACATGTACGCAGCCAGCGCATCATCCAGAGAAAGTTATGGGTGCATTCCTCGCTAGCGACCAAGCATAAATCCCTGTAGACTTTTCTCATTTCCTTGACGGGTAGTGCTGCAATAAATTCGTCTACATCCCGTGTGGACCCAAAATCCGGCTCGGTTACCTAAGGCCTCTTCGTTAGCTCGCGGAGAATCAAACTCGTGTTCGATAAGAGAAACATACCCGGCCGCTTGCATGCACGAATACAGGATAGATCTCATCAAACACAACAGTTTCACCGGCACTGAAGACAGAAATCAACTGCATACCACTCCATTCAGGAAAGATAGCACCATTCCACTGTAACCGCTGTTCCAGAATGATAGCACAACCTAACACTTGATTTAAGTATTTCGAAGCACCTACAAAACAGCTGCCTGAGTGAGTATCTGCTCTGCTCGAGGGCAGCAACGAATCGATACGGGAAGTCTTCCCTCCCGCTGCAGCTTAGCTTTCTCCATGTGACGAGGCTTATAGTTGTTGTCGCCCCCTTGGGCGATGCAATCGTCCATTGAGCTTTGCAGACTCAAAAAGGCTGCATCTCGATGCAGCAGCAGCTTCAGCAAACGCTGCATCGTCGGCAGCGATGTGCGCTGGAGCATTGTCTTGCTGGATGACAATGGGTTCGCCGTCGGTGGCAGAAGGCCAAAGAGAATGCAGAGCGGGTAGCAGGTTATGGAGCGGTAGCTCGTCTTGGTCACCGAGATCTCCTAGTCGAGAGGTCTCCGCGCTTCAGGTGTCCCTTGTTAGAGCGCAGTAGCAAGGCGCCAGAATGTGGTGCCGCTGGACGTAAGTCAGCTTCGTCTTGGAGGGGCGGCGGTCTTTGCCATGATGCTGGTTGTGGTACTTGAGGCGACGGTGGACGAAATTTGTAGTGAGGCTTTATGTTCCAGTGTGCTTTGACACGCTGGCCCCGGTTAGCCAGCCATTGCGACGCCAATACTTCGTCCCATACACATCTGGGCACACCAAACCAATGGCGACAGTAAGCTGCATCTTTTGGTACGGCTTGCACCTTGTTTTGGGATAATTAGAAGGTAAGCGCAGCGAATTTTGAGTATTGTGCTATTTTTCCTGAACGGAGTGGTACAAAGTAAGCATCAATCCTCAACGAGAAATACCTGGCGATGACATTACATCCTCGATTGTGCCCGTAGTGTACATAGGTTCGCCGGTGCTGAGGTGCGTCTTCGTTGTCGTCAGCATCTAATCCCAATCGCAAAACAGCTAATTGGAAACTTTCACATGATGTAGCTCAACGACAGAGACTAACCTGAATTTTCTCATCGTCGTGACGGCGATCAACCATCTCCACCGCCGGAAATTCTGCAAATGAATCCTTTTATCTTGACCTAGAATCGGATGTGGAGCGAATATCTTTGGCAATGTATGCCGCAAAGATCGAGACCGAACATGCTCTGGTCTGTATGACTTTGCACCCATCCGAGACTTTACTACTTGTATCTGCTCCAGCGAATCACTTGGCTGGGTACAGACTATACGATGCACTGGCCGGTCTGTAGGGTGACGTTGTTCAGTTCTCGTCCACGGGGACGGCTTGCGCACGGTACACATGTGCTAGAGTCCCAGGTTGTGGTGGTGCCATCGCGCACCACTTGGTATCTGCTGTACAAGATCAACTACAATTTGAGCGCACCGAAACCGTGCGACCGACAGATTGAGAAACCTGGGCAACAATTTGCGCGCAGAGAGGAAACAAGATCTACTACTTAGTAAGAGCACCACAAACGTGGCAAGTGTTATATTACTGAGCCTATGTGTTCTTCTGTTTAGCGACCAACTACAATTTAGTGCATGGCTGCCACGCCGAGGTGTTGAGGTGCCCGAAGTAAAGAAACCCAGCATAGAAGACCGAAGTTTGGCAGGTTTGTCACCGCTACGGGGCACCTTTGTCACAAAGCCACAGCCCAGCGACTAGTTGTAGCGAAGAGCGGCAACAAGCCGCATAGCATCGCCGAGGATCATATTTAGGCCAGCGTGACTGCTGGGGCGGCTTTGACGACCGCCACCACGACGCTGTTCGACGTCGGAATGGCACCAGCGGCGAACACGTACTGGAGGACAAGTCGTACACGATGTAGAACCCCTGAAGAGAGGCAAGAACGTGACATAGGGTCTTGAAGGCCAAGTTGAGAGCGGTGCGACTACTGGCGCGGCTTCGTCGACCGCAGCAGCGCTGATCGGCTTCGACATTGAGACCAGCGGCAAGTACGTGTTGCAGGACGAGTTGTACGAGGTGACGAAGTTTCGGGAGAACGGCAAGAACGAGAAAAAGCGTGCCGAAGACCGATTGGAGCTGCGCGACTGCTGGAGCGGCTTCGACAGCCACGAGGCCACCGCAGCGGCTTCAATCGGCGTCGGCGTGGATACCAGCGGCGAGCACGTATTGTTGGATGAGTCGTACGTGGTGCCAAACTTTCTGGAGAAGGGCAACAACGATAAATCGCGTGCCGAGGTTCGATTTGATCCGTGCGCGACTTCTGAAGTACCACGAGGTCACCGCAGCGGCGGCAATCGGCGTCGGCATGGCGCCCAGATGTAAGTTGCGCGAATAGGCGTCGGTCCATGTGAGATGTAGAATGACCGCTCGTGGCCTGATTTCGAATAATATATGGTCACTGCTGTAGTAGGAGCGTTGCTGATTATCGGTCGTATGGCTCCCAACAGTTTGTATGGATGCGTCGTGCGTGCCCGTCCACGATGGGCGATGGAAGCAATTTGGGATCTTCAGCAGATCGAGGAAAAGGGTCGCTGCGCTAGCGATTACGGGGCCTTGACATGGTGCTAGGCGTATCCGGGGATAATTACGGCTGCGGGGATGGCACCGAAAACCAGGGTCACCTCAAAGGGAAACCGGTAGCACGATCGAGTTGTCAGGAAGGCTGCGAGCGATGCTGGTCATCATGGCGCGCACCGGTGATCCGTCGTTGTGGTACAGAAGCAGACGGCGGAGGGTGCAGGGTCGTCACGGACGGCAATGGATATCCATTGTGACGTTGAGCGTGGATGGCGCGTTGAGCGGCATTCCACAGCTTTGGCGGGCAGCAGGGCGGGCGACCGAGGGAACGCTTGGTTGGTAGCGAGAGGTGAGCGGATGCGGGCAAATCCGGAAATGAGGTTTGAGTTTGCTTTGGCGCGACGTGGGGCGCAAATTATGACCACTTCACCGTGAAGTGGTGGGCTCTTCAACCACATCAGCCAATCACTTAGAATTCTCGGAATCCAGTTTGATTGGCTCAAGCGAGGACATCGAAAAAAGCTTGGCGCAGACTGAGTTTGATGTGGCGCGAAATCTTGACCACTTCAACCTGATCATCCAATCACCGCTCAAAGTCCTCGGAATCCAGTTTGATTGATTCAAGTGAGGACATTGAAAAAACCCTGCGAGAGTGTTGATCACGAGTGCTGATCACACAGTGTGATCAGCACATGCTCGCCACCCAGACGAATTTCCACCCAGCTAAAACGAGGCCCCGGGAATTATTAGCCTATCACTTCGCTTTCCCTATTGGGTCGCGGTCTTGTTGGCAGATAATTGAGTCGCCAAGCCGACCGACATTCCTGCTGTTGGAGTCACATCAACGACTACAAGGCCAGATCGACTGCTGGAGCGGCTTCGACAGCCACGAGGCCACCGCAGCGGCGTCAATCGGCGTCGGCATAGCGCCCAGCGGCAAGCGCGTGCTGCAGGACGCGTTGTTCAAGGTGACAAACTTTCTGGAGAACGGAAAGAACGATAAATCGCGTGCCGAAGTTCAAGTTGATCCCTGCGCGACTGATAACGTACCACGAGGCCACCGCGCAGCGGCGATCGGCGTCAGCATGGAGACCAGCGGAAACCACGTGATGTAGGACGAGTTGTACGAGGTGACAAAGTTTATGAAGAACGGCAAGGACGGTACATAGCGTGCTGAAGACCGAGAGCAGCGCGACTGCCGGAGCGGCCTTGGCGGCCATGAAGCCTCCGTAGCTGGGCCAATCGGCGTCGGCAGAGCGCCCAGCGGCAAGCGTGTACTGCAGGACGCGTTGTTCAAGGTGACAAACTTTCTGGAGAACGGAAAGAACGATAAATCGCGTGCCGAAGTTCAAGTTGATCCCTGCGCGACTGATAACGTACCACGAGGCCACCGCGCAGCGGCGATCGGCGTCAGCATGGAGACCAGCGGTGTGCACGTGTTGCAGGACGAGTTGTACGAGGTGACAAAGTTTATGAAGAACGGCAAGGACGTAAACTACCGTGCCAAAGACCGATTTGAGAGCTGCGCGACTGCTGGAGCGGCTTTGACGCACCGCCGCGGCGGCAATCGGCGTCGGCATGGCATCTAGCGGCAAGCGTGTGTTGTAGGAGGAGTTGTACGAGGTAACAAAGTTTTTGAGAGCGTCAAGGACGTGACATAGGGACCCGAATATCTAGTTGAGAGCTCCGTGACTGCTGGAGTGTAATATACGTTAGGGTAACAACTTCTCGAATCGTTCGTAGGAGGATGATGTGAAAGGGCGCACTCCATTAATCTGTCTTTGTGGACCAAACATCTTTTGTCTAGTATAAGACTATCAAGGATATGGCAGACTTCTCGGATGATGAGGACCGGTTGCTGTATCGGCTTGCAAAATCTCAGGTCGACGCTGGACACAAGATTTCCTGGCATAAGGTGTGGCTGGGCATGCCTTTCTGTGGGAAGACCCAACGGCGGCTTCAGATCCGGCTTAAGACATTGAAGCGAACATACGGCACGAGCCTGGATCATTTTCCAGCACGTTTTCACACGAACCAAAGCACCCCGAGACAGCATCGTGTCCAAGCAACTACCCCCAGACCGTTGATAATGTCCAAGACGTGATGGCCATGATATTCTCCTCGGTATTACCCCACCCAGTTCAATCGCCAGACTGTCATGCTGGAAAAATTTCTACTGTCGGTGTATCGGCCGTGCTTGCTGCAATTCCACCCTTTTCTAGTACGGACATTTTCGTCGCCATTGGCTCTGGTATCGGCAACGTTGTTGCACAGGTTGCGATGGAAACGAGCGTGAAGATATGTTTAGGAGTTGAGTTTCAAGCCAACTTGGCGGAGATGTCGGAGAAATTGATTTGCGAGGAAGTCTCGAATTATCGAAGCTTGAACAAGGTTTTAATTTTCAAGGATGATATTAGAAACCTGAGCGCGGCAACCAACACCAGCATCCAGCGAAAGTCTGTTCTCTTCGCCAACAATATCGTGTTTGATCCTACAAGTTCCGCTGCTCTTGAAGACATTGCAGAAGAATTACCGCGCTTGAAACACGTGATAGTTATGGAAAGTATCTGTCCCCGCCATTGCAACGGATGTCAACGCGTGTTTTGTTCACGGTGGCGACTTGTGCAAACCATTCCGGTTTCAGTATCATGGTCCGCCAAGTCTCACACTGCTTATCATTACTCCCCAATTCATTTCTAGTCATTACCCCACAATATACATTCAACAACCTTACTCAGTCAATTCCACCTACCGCAACAAATACCCACCGCTACATCGGCGATCTTCAGGACATTCGGAACAATTTAACTCGTCCTGCAACATGTGCTTGCCACTGGGCGCCATGCCGACCCCGATTGGCCCAGCTACGGAGGCTTCATGGCCGCCAAGGCCGCTCCGGCAGTCGCGCTGCTCTCGGTCTTCAGCACGCTATGTACCGTCCTTGCCGTTCTTCATAAACTTTGTCACCTCGTACAACTCGTCCTACATCACGTGGTTTCCGCTGGTCTCCATGCTGACGCCGATCGCCGCTGCGCGGTGGCCTCGTGGTACGTTATCAGTCGCGCAGGGATCAACTTGAACTTCGGCACGCGATTTATCGTTCTTTCCGTTCTCCAGAAAGTTTGTCACCTTGAACAACGCGTCCTGCAGCACGCGCTTGCCGCTGGGCGCTATGCCGACGCCGATTGACGCCGCTGCGGTGGCCTCGTGGCTGTCGAAGCCGCTCCAGCAGTCGATCTGGCCTTGTAGTCGTTGATGTGACTCCAACAGCAGGAATGTCGGTCGGCTTGGCGACTCAATTATCTGCCAACAAGACCGCGACCCAATAGGGAAAGCGAAGTGATAGGCTAATAATTCCCGGGGCCTCGTTTTAGCTGGGTGGAAATTCGTCTGGGTGGCGAGCATGTGCTGATCACACTGTGTGATCAGCACTCGTGATCAACACTCTCGCAGGGTTTTTCAATGTCCTCACTTGAATCAATCAAACTGGATTCCGAGGACTTTGAGCGGTGATTGGATGATCAGGTTGAAGTGGTCAAGATTTCGCGCCACATCAAACTCAGTCTGCGCCAAGCTTTTTTCGATGTCCTCGCTTGAGCCAATCAAACTGGATTCCGAGAATTCTAAGTGATTGGCTGATGTGGTTGAAGAGCCCACCACTTCACGGTGAAGTGGTCATAATTTGCGCCCCACGTCGCGCCAAAGCAAACTCAAACCTCATTTCCGGATTTGCCCGCATCCGCTCACCTCTCGCTACCAACCAAGCGTTCCCTCGGTCGCCCGCCCTGCTGCCCGCCAAAGCTGTGGAATGCCGCTCAACGCGCCATCCACGCTCAACGTCACAATGGATATCCATTGCCGTCCGTGACGACCCTGCACCCTCCGCCGTCTGCTTCTGTACCACAACGACGGATCACCGGTGCGCGCCATGATGACCAGCATCGCTCGCAGCCTTCCTGACAACTCGATCGTGCTACCGGTTTCCCTTTGAGGTGACCCCTGGTTTTCGGTGCCATCCCCGCAGCCGTAATTATCCCCGGATACGCCTAGCACCATGTCAAGGCCCCGTAATCGCTAGCGCAGCGACCCTTTCCTCGATCTGCTGAAGATCCCAAATTGCTTCCATCGCCCATCGTGGACGGGCACGCACGACGCATCCATACAAACTGTTGGGAGCCATACGACCGATAATCAGCAACGCTCCTACTACAGCAGTGACCATATATTATTCGAAATCAGGCCACGAGCGGTCATTCTACATCTCACATGGACCGACGCCTATTCGCGCAACTTACATCTGGGCGCCATGCCGACGCCGATTGCCGCCGCTGCGGTGACCTCGTGGTACTTCAGAAGTCGCGCACGGATCAAATCGAACCTCGGCACGCGATTTATCGTTGTTGCCCTTCTCCAGAAAGTTTGGCACCACGTACGACTCATCCAACAATACGTGCTCGCCGCTGGTATCCACGCCGACGCCGATTGAAGCCGCTGCGGTGGCCTCGTGGCTGTCGAAGCCGCTCCAGCAGTCGCGCAGCTCTCAATCGGTCTTCGGCACGCTTTTTCTCGTTCTTGCCGTTCTCCCGAAACTTCGTCACCTCGTACAACTCGTCCTGCAACACGTACTTGCCGCTGGTCTCAATGTCGAAGCCGATCAGCGCTGCTGCGGTCGACGAAGCCGCGCCAGTAGTCGCACCGCTCTCAACTTGGCCTTCAAGACCCTATGTCACGTTCTTGCCTCTCTTCAGGGGTTCTACATCGTGTACGACTTGTCCTCCAGTACGTGTTCGCCGCTGGTGCCATTCCGACGTCGAACAGCGTCGTGGTGGCGGTCGTCAAAGCCGCCCCAGCAGTCACGCTGGCCTAAATATGATCCTCGGCGATGCTATGCGGCTTGTTGCCGCTCTTCGCTACAACTAGTCGCTGGGCTGTGGCTTTGTGACAAAGGTGCCCCCGTAGCGGTGACAAACCTGCCAAACTTCGGTCTTCTATGCTGGGTTTCTTTACTTCGGGCACCTCAACACCTCGGCGTGGCAGCCATGCACTAAATTGTAGTTGGTCGCTAAACAGAAGAACACATAGGCTCAGTAATATAACACTTGCCACGTTTGTGGTGCTCTTACTAAGTAGTAGATCTTGTTTCCTCTCTGCGCGCAAATTGTTGCCCAGGTTTCTCAATCTGTCGGTCGCACGGTTTCGGTGCGCTCAAATTGTAGTTGATCTTGTACAGCAGATACCAAGTGGTGCGCGATGGCACCACCACAACCTGGGACTCTAGCACATGTGTACCGTGCGCAAGCCGTCCCCGTGGACGAGAACTGAACAACGTCACCCTACAGACCGGCCAGTGCATCGTATAGTCTGTACCCAGCCAAGTGATTCGCTGGAGCAGATACAAGTAGTAAAGTCTCGGATGGGTGCAAAGTCATACAGACCAGAGCATGTTCGGTCTCGATCTTTGCGGCATACATTGCCAAAGATATTCGCTCCACATCCGATTCTTCGTTTTGTGGTGCTTTGGGTTGCTTCTTGCATTGCCAGACTTTTCACGGGACAATGTCGAGTTCGACCACGAAGCAGACTCATCGTCAAGATAGCAACAGTGGTGATGTTCACCAAAACGACGGAGAACAACACGTGGATCAGCAACAAATGTGAAGCCACCGATAGGTACGAGTGACAACTGCATTTCCCTACCTTGAAGGTGCCTAGGGCTGCTGACATTTTGAAATCCTGTACAGCGTACGATCGAGAAGAATTCAAGTGTGCTTGGCGACTTCTTCGTCGCGAAAAATGGTTTTCAAAGCCATCGCGTGGGTTACTGAGTGATCAGTACCGCTATGTGCCGCCTGGTAGTGATCCAGACGGAGTAGCAGGCGTCGACTACGTTTTGGGTGAGCAGGCACTGGTTTAGGAATACAACAAGATTTTTGGTGCCGTCAGCCAAACACGCGATATTGTCGAGATGGATGTCAAAGCAGGAGAGGCAGGGGCAGTTACGATGAATGTGGATAGTGGTGAAGATGCTGCTATAGAGGACTGTGTATCGCCGGAGAAAGATGAACCTGGTGAAATTACAAGCTGTGCTGTTTGCGCCTTGGAATGTTCGAAAGACAGAACATGCATGAGCTGCAACAAATTCATGCACCATTTCTGCTCCCACGAGGTGTGCATCGCTATGAAAGTTTACGACGCGGAAGGGAAGCGTATTGAGGATTTTGGTTGTTATTGCAGTGGGAAGTGTTTTGTCAATGCTACTTCTGCTTTCGATGAGCCGCGCTCTACACAAAGTTTTGCGGTGTCAGACTCCAACGTAACATGCGGCGTACCGGATAATATACCAGCAAATCGAGTGTCTGCAAAGGAACGACGGCAAGTGAACCGAAGAAGCGGGCAAGTGCAGCAGCAAAGAAAGCAGCATCGACTTTGAGTGGCAGGCCAAAGAAAGCTCGCACACCTGGCTCGACGGCAAAGCAGACCAAAACCGCTAAGGCGACACCCAAGAAACCGAGTATACTGGCCGCTATAAAAGCTGAAATGCTCCTTAGAGCTCGAGAATCGGCAGCCAAGTTTATTGAAGCTAATGTTGCCTTTTCGCCAGCTCAAGAAGATTGGATGCCGAAAAGGTTATATCCTGACGTTGGCGCGGCATATCTGATTGGAGTGATGACACGCTACCACATTGACAGTGTGGCAAGAGCTAACAAAATCAGCATTCCTGTCGCAAAATCTAGATTCAATGGACGAACACGTCGTTTCAAACCAAGGACCACGTCCACAACATCTTAGAAGAGGGCCTAGTTCGTGGAATTCGGCAATTTGTGCAGCTACAGAAGAATAAACCACAGTTTACGGAGACCTGGATGTCGCTTTGCAATATGGTCCCGCAACTGTCGAACATACCTGCTCTGACTGACGACTTCGAAGAAATCGATGAGCACGGATACAAGGAGTGGTCCAATTTCCGTGGGCAGAAAGAGTTTCAAATCGCTATGAGCCCAGCTGAAGTTGACGCGATTGAATCGATGCGCTTTGACCCCGACGAATCAACTGGACAGCCTCCTGGACTCTTTGTGCACCCTGATGGGTCTGAATGCATTTATGAGCTGGAACAGGTTCATCTACATTGGGAAGAATTTGAGCTTCCGCTCTCGTGTCACCGTCGCCGATATTGAAAAAGACCCCGCTGCACGAATTCGGCCGCTAATTAGTATACTCAAATCGCGATGTCGTTGGTATGTAGCTGTTGGTCGCAACGTTGCTGTTGATGAAGCAAGCATCGCGTGTCGCTCCCAGTATGATCGGCATGTGATTGTGTACAACCCCAGAAAACCAACGGGTAAGTACCATTTCAAACTGTACGTATTCTGCTGCTCGACATCCTGGTATGTGCTCGGCTTCAAGTTACATTGCTCTAGCGTATTGGAAGACCGATTGAGTGGAGTCGTTCCAGATACAGAGATTGCACGGCTTGCAGAGCTCACCAAGGAGTCATCAGAGATCAGATCGCATGTAATCGAGGTCACATCGCTAATAAAAGGATCCCGGCGAATTGTCAACACCGACAATTTTTATACGTCTTGATTGCTTTTGGAAAGCCTCCGTTCGATAGGATTGTACGGCCGAGGAACGGTTCGAACAGCAAGCAAGCATTTTCTCACTTCACAATGATCAAGCCCGGAGACTCCCAGCCGAGAGGTTACGTGAAGCAGGGCGTATGCTTAGAGCAGCATATTGTAGCTGCTAGCTGGGTGGATGGCTCCATTGTGAATGTCGTCTCTAACGCTGACACATCCACTTCGTCCACAGTATATCGTCGTATTAGCCAAAACGAGGTCGCGTTCGAAGCCCCAACATGCATCGGCGAATACAACTCCGCCATGCAAGGGGTCGACAGACACGACCAACTTCGCGGGCAATTCTCGTTAGCCAATGGACACTCTTTCCAGAAGTGGCACAAGAAGTTGGCCCTAGCAATGGTTGATATTGCCAGGTGCAATGCGTACGTCTGTCACGAACTCGTACGTGGTAGAGCGCCTAGTGAATTTCCTGATCCGCACCATGCCACTGGAGTTTGCTCTAAGTCAAAAGGCCGCGACAACCATAGAGCGTTTGTAATTTGTCCGTGAGCTGCTTCACGGTGACTGGAAGAAGTGCATAATTGAAAATGAGAATGGCATGTTGTACGCAAATGACTCAAGTCCAATGACTGTTACCGCAGAAGAACCGGCAACCGTCCAAGTAGCACTTGTTGACCAACCGCAGGCGTGTGTGGCAAGAGAGTCTTGGGTAGTGCTGAAAGAAAGAAGTCGTTCAATGCGGAAATGCAGTGTGCAAATTTGAAGGCAGAGATGCCACCAAGAAGACAGATTTCTGTGAAACACACCAGGTTGCATTGTGCAAACGTACATATCCAGCCGATCCTTCGAAGCCGCACCTGTGTCAGCAAGAAGGCTGGACATGCTGGCAAAAGTATCACTCATTCTACTTCCCGAAGCAAGTCTACACAGCCGACGGAAACGTACGAAGAGCGTCCTCAATATATAAAGCACAATCGGATGCTTTGAAGGAGCGTAAAAGTCGTCGGAGCACAACTAACACCGACGTAGGCACATCTGCGAGCTAATGCGCACTGTCGACGAGGTTAGCAAACTCTGAATCCACTTGGTTTGCTTTCAGATCAATCCCAACCTTTATTACGGCTTTATCACACAGCCGAATCATTCTCGCCCGTGCGATCATCCCAGCAGCCGCCACGGCCACTATACATTCTCCCTCTCGAGCTGCTCGAGGCGCTCGGCCACGCACAGGACGTCCTCGCTGTTGTAGTAGACTTCTTCGTCCTATACGTCGCCACCACCCTTGGGTTGCACGATCTAGTGAAGAAGCTGAACCGCAGCTTCTATTATAGTTGTCCACGAGGCAGCTGGAGCGTTTCTCGAGGTGGAGCAGCTCGTCATCACGCACGGTGTCGGCCCTGTGGACAAGCTGCTTCTCGAGCTCCTCCGTCTTCCTCTGTAGATGGGCGCCGAGCGCCACCAGAGCGCGAGGTACTTAAACAGCACGCCGCGGCGTTGCTGGCCCTCGAGCGGCTGGATGATTTGCCTCTGGTTCTCGCGGATACGCACGGCGCGGCGATTCGCTCGGTCCGGCATCGTCTGCAGTTGCACCAGCTCTGGATGCGGCTCGGCGGCTACATTGGCTTCAGAAGGAAGATGTCCGTGCTCTTGATGCTCGAATCGTTGTTTACCTCCTCGAAGCGGCGGTAGAGTCTGCGGTCCACGGCTTAGCGGTCCACGGCGAGTCTTTACGTAGGACGACACCATGTTCTCCATGGTACTACTGCTAATGCAATTTTCCTAGTGAAGAGCTCCACGGTACTCGTCTTACTGAGATTTTCCATGTGTCAGCTCTGCTGGCTGGCGATTTTGGACGAATGACATCGCTGCAGCACAATAATACCTCATGTATCTTTTGGAAGGAAAATGCCCGAAAGCCTCCTATCCCCAATATAATTTTGGCGTTAACCTGTGAGACGGAATAATTCTCAAGGGTACATTATGTATCTTTTTGCCGCGTTTGACTTGACATTTGTATGCTGAGGCTTAATATAGACTTGTATGGGTATAACGATAGGGTTAACCTAGCCCTTAGTGGTACCTTGAAGATGTGCACACGTTCCCGCTGGCAAGACCGTCATCTCGACCATCGTTCTTCTCCTCGAGAGGAATCTTCGCCAGCCCGCTCGCGTACGTGCCGGGTTTATCAAGTGAGCGTTACGTGTACAAGTTGCCGCAATATTCAGAGAGAGCGACACACCGTGCGCACAAGAGGGTGTGTTTTAGCTGTCTTCTGTGCACTGGTCTGCTTGACGAACTACGCATCCACCGTCTTCTGCTGTTCTGGTATTGTTTGCAGCAGCGCGTACATTGTCACTGTGATATAATGGCCCTTTCTCCTGTTTCTCCTCCACTGCCCCCTGATGGAGCCGTCCGCACAGCAATCTGCTGCGTGTTGGGCAAATGGTCGTTTGCTATGTGGTCCACGTAACCGCTACTTGAAAATGGAAGAGAAGGTGTAATGGCCTCCTAGCACTGGAACCCTTGTTCACGACGCAATATTTCAAAAACTACGTAGTGTGTTAAGTTGAAACGAGCCTCAATCGAAACAGAAAGAAACAAGCTAGTATTTACGCTTTCATTATGTTTCAAAATCACAGTTGCGGGGTTCGTTTTGCTCAAAACCCCACTGAATGCTGTTTTCTGCTCCGATTGAGTCAGGTATGGTGTATTAAAATATGTTTGAATATTTTCGAATATTCGAATGAATATAAATATTCATATTTGATCTGGTTCGACCATATTAATATAATAACTCGAATGAGGTCGACGGGAGGAGGTCATATTAATATATTTGAATACAAATGAATACTTATTGGTGTCTGACACACAAACTGCACGCTTGAGGTATCAAGCCTTTAACAACGTTTCCTTTCGGGTTTCCTTTCCTGTGTTCTCGTTTCCGCTGCTGCTTCCACTTATTTTAGAAGAAGCCGCAGCGATGTAATGTGCTCAAGTCCCAGAGCTCGATGTCATGGAGGAGTGCGTCGAACAAAATATATCGTTTGTGCAGCAATGATGTTCAGAATGACGTGCGACTATCTGCTAAGTAAGCCTTTGTATCTTCCCTCAGTAATGCAAGGGTGCGCTTTCATTTCTTGCTTTGTTTGAACAACTTTTGCGGTGAAAACTGCTACAAACGGTAAACGAACTCAAAATCAAAGACAAGAGGAAACAGCGACCACGAAACCTTTTTGGTTGACAAAAACGGCATACCGGATTTAGGCTAGAGCAAACTAAGCCTATGACTTTAATAACACTAGAATACTTGTATTTCCGATCACCGCCGAAGTATGAATAAATGGCGGGTTCTCACAAATAACGTACTCTTTCCTGACGTGCGGCATCGTAGGGGGCAATCGAGCATCTTATTGTGGAATAAGAGCCGAGGCTTGAAGTGCACTGCGAAGAAGTGCTCTGAGAGACTAGCCCTGAGGGATGTGGTGGGCGGGTTACGAGCTACGAGCTGGTCGCTGGACTCTTGATGCTGCTCGGCCTCTTCTGTCTGTACCTGCACTTCATAAATGACTCTCGCTATCTAGGTTTCTTCGACGAGCAGCAGATGCTAACTTCGTCCAGGTATTCTTGTCTGATTGGCTTGTTGTATCGTTAGTCGTCTGAACTTTTCACTTGTCCTGTACTCTGCCTTCTCAGGAAACCGGAGTATCCCTTTTACTGCGCTTATCTTTGCTGCACTTCATTGCAATACTTCACAGTTCTTCGATGTAGCCATCTTAACATATCCCCTGAAATGCACTAAGTACGATTGAATACGGGTATTAATACGTTCAAATATGAATTTTCATTCAAGCGAGCTGAAATGAATGAATATGAATATTCAGTCATCAAAATCAAATGACTATCAATCCCTGATCACGTTACTATCTCGTCATTTCGAAAAATTCCATGCTCGCTCTTCCTCTTGCAAAAATGTTCGTCTTCAGCTTGTGATCCCGAAATGATATAGCTTGTTTTAGAAATGCAACTTCAGGTACGATTGCTGTAGCGGGTAATTTCTCTTTCGAGACGATAAATATAAGGTTTAGCTCAGCGAGGCATGATTCAGGCACAAGCAGCAGTAGTAATACTTGGAAAATTACGCCGGCAGTTTTTCCTTACGGTAATTTATCAACAAGAACAATCCTGGAGCGTTCTTCCGAGGCAGCTGCTCGCTCTTTCAGCGACGCAACCTCTCGACCACCTGAGAGCAAAACCAACGCCTTTTCGATCTGAGGGTGGTTTCAGATCATCTCGACTGGTGAGATACTCAGCCAGAATTTTTCCGAATTAATTTATTTTTCCTCAAAAAATTAAGTAGGCTATGTATATAGATACCCCAACTGATAACATGACGTTCGAACTAACTTTTGGAAAATACAAGGGCACACCGATCGAAGAAGTATATGCTTCTGATCCTGGTTATTGTCGATGGATGCACAACCAACCCAGTCTCAATATTACTGAGGATATCAAGATTTTCCTTCACTCCAAGTTTCTAAGCAATGATAATTCGTATATGATGAGTTGGGGCAAGTACAAAGGGAAGACGCTAAAGCAAATTAGTCGCACCGATTCTAATAATATCGATTGGCTTCGTAAAACCCCATTCGTAATTGAGAAAGTCCCTAAGCTTGTCGAGGCTTTAGAGCTTAATTAAAAAGTATCCTTTTTCAATCCAAAACTAAGCAGTGGTGAAATCAAGAACCTCACCCGTTAGACGATCGTAGGAGGGCTCTTGCTCACTCACAACGAATACCAGCATGTTGGTACCTTGGCAACCAGCATTAACGCCCTGAACCTGAATAGCCGGGGGTACATCACGTTCCGTCAGGCGGCTAACATCAGCAATGAGAACACGGTTAGTTAGCGACCACGTCTGATAGTCAAGAAGACCATTCACCAGCTCAGGAGTCAGATCACCGATAATCGAAGAAATCTTAGCGACTTCATTAGTGAAGTGGTGGAAGTCATAGTCGTGGCTGATGTCAAACGTCTGCTGAGAACCAATACGAACGTTAAAGTTGCGAATGATCGAACCGGGGTGAAGAGTCCAAGGAGCCGAATCTAACGGACTCTGGAACTCCTGTACAGCATCATGAGCGTCTTCGCGACGGACAACGTCGCCCAGTTCCACCGCAGCATGGAGGCGGTCTTCGGAGATCAGTACGTCTATGGAGTCAATGTTCGTTCCGTGGACAGCAAAGCTACCCGTCTGGTCAGCAAAAGAAAGGAGAATAACATACTTAGCATTCTTAACAGAAGCGGAAAGCTGGAGATCAAATGCAGCATTAAGCTGAGACGACTGCTTACCAGTACCAGCACGCTGGTAGAACCACTGTGCATAGCAATCATTGTATCGAACCTTCTTAACAGGCTTGGAGATAATTGCCTGAGGGTTCTCAAGATGAACGAACGGTACATACAGACGAGAAGTAGTAAATGGCATGTACGTACCATCGATGGTCGGTTCAAGTGCATTGACAACGGCGCCCCAAGAAATGCTGAATGGGGCAGAAGCCGCAAGGACACCAGCCATAGGATTACCGGTGGAAGAAGCCGCAACTATAACAGGACAGACATTACCACTCGCGAGAGTAGTACTGGTTAGCGACATACCCTTCGACGCATCTACAGCAACAGACGAAGTACCCTGGTTGACGCGGAAACGGAGACGGATCTGAGGGTTAGCCATCAAATCGAGCTCCTTGAAAATCGGATGGAGATCAGTTAGCTTAACGTTTAGCATGTAGTTCCACGTTCCCATAATAGCGTTAGCAGTAGCAGCACCAGCTACAAAGGACTACGAGCAGTCTGATTCGAGATAGTGGTAGAAGCAGCAGCTCCACCTACAGACGGCCACGACGTTGAGAAATCAGAACCAGCATTAGGAGGGTTAGGCAGAAGTCGGCGAACAAAGCCATCGTTGGGAATAGATGCACCACCCGAGGGGCCAGTGGTGGCAAACGAAGATGAGAATGCAGTAGTGTTTGAGTATCCATCACCAGTAGTCGAGCTGGTAGCAGAACTGTACAAAGCGGACTGAGCAGCATCCGGGTAAAGGAAAAACTCTGCTCCATGCTTCTCAACATTCTGAGGACTGTAGCTTGTCTGCGCGCGGACATTGTTCCAAAGAGCTTGTAGTCAGCCATGGAAACAATGGTCTTGCCATTTAGTTCAAGAGACATGCTGTCAATGACGTTCCAGTTGCCACACTTCAAAGTAGCACAGATACGATTGGCGGGTAAAGTCTGAGCAGTAGCACCATTCTTCATCGATACCTTGTATGGGAGCATGATGTACGCATCGCGAAGGCAAGCAGATCCTTCGGAGCCGTTCAGCTGAGCAGTTGCATCGATAGTAATAACACTATTCTGATACGATCCCTGATTGAGATCGATAACAAAGGGTACTCGCTTGCCAGAAGATAGCTTGATCTCCGGGTCGCTCTTGAGCGAGCCCTGGTACAAGTATTGGTCGCATAGTTGAGTTTCACTCATCGTTGATTGTATATGTTTTCTAATATAGTTTGAACGAAATAAAATATTATGAGCAATCTTATCAAGCCAATCACATCCGATCATGATCTGATCGAACTTGCGAAAAAATAGGCGTACATCTGGATGATATCTATGAATCGAATGAAATAACGAAGCCAATATCTAAGAAAGGGTCATATCTGGTTTTACTACGGCCACCTAATCTCGATGTAGGACACTGCCAGGCTGTTCATAATGGTGAATTCTTCGATTCAATGGGTGAGGCAGCTCCAACAAAGTATGGTATCGGAAAATACAACCCCGAGCAATTCCAAGGTACGTATGGTGATTACTGTGGAATTTGGTGTATGCTATGGTTATATTCCAAGCAATATAAGAAACCGCAAGTATTTTCAAAGATGAATGATTTAAATTTAACTATTCTTTAGTTTAGAAAATATAGATTAATC
Organism: Phytophthora hibernalis; assembly: GCA_012656075.1. NCBI lineage: Eukaryota > Oomycota > Peronosporomycetes > Peronosporales > Peronosporaceae > Phytophthora > Phytophthora hibernalis. The sequence continues at coordinate 19,269 of JAAKBF010000190.1, forward strand.
ATGTATCGTGAATTAACGATCTCCAGTGATATTCAGGTCCCAAGCTGACCAAAGTTTTCAAGACTGGTAAGCTAAGTCTTACAGCTGACCAGCTCAAAGGCAGTGGTTCTGTTATTCATCTTCACCCTGCTTCCTATGAGAAAGCCCTCAAGGCTCGCAAGGCAGGTCGCGGTGTCCGTTTTCACATCACAAGACACGAAGTCAAGAAGGGGTATAAGTGTGCAGAAGGCGGATCAGTCTGGTCCAAGGTATGGGAGGCATTAAATCAGCTTTCAAGTTTGCTAGGACTCAGGTCTATTATCTCGCGCCGCCGACGTTGCTGTACCCGCTCTTGCAACCGCACTCGGTGCTCCACAGGGTGCTATCCCAGCAAGAGCTGCTATCCGTTCCATGACTGGCATCGGTGTTTATGACTCTGATAGTGATAAGGAAGGAGGACGACTAAGCATGACGGATGTTAAGAATGGAGCAAAGCGTGCGCTTTCGTATGCTAAACGCAAAGACGTTCTAACCGATGTGGTCGATTCCGGAGAGAAGTACATACTATCTAAGGCGACCAAACCTGAGCATGATAACCTAATCAAGTCTATCCGAGGCGAGGTCCGTCGTCGGTATGGAGTGGGAGTTGCCAAGCCAAAGGGTAAGAAATTTGCAAAGGGTTCACAAGAAGCTAAGGACCACATGGCTAAGATCCGTGCTATGCGGAAGAAACCCATGCAAGCTGGATCATTTCGATTATGAGCTTTGATTTAAAAAAGTAGCATTACCCAATTTATTTTTTTGGTCTCAGCAACAGCATGATCGATACTGAAGTATCGCGAAAGATTACCTTCTTATCATTTTGGTTGTAGATACTAATAGTAATTGTAGAGCGAGAACCGTTGTGGCAGTTCATCCACGCATACTGACTGGGTTTGTACGAAATTAGCTGACCAATTGCTGCATCACCTCTATCAAATGCGCTGACAATATCACCAGATACAACGTACTCAGTTTTGATCAAGTCGCAACGAACGATGTATGAGCTGGTGGGGTGAATCTGAGAGATAATGTTAGAGAGCTGAGCACTGGCAACGATTGCTGAGGCAGCAGGGTACGTACCTGTAGTATGACCAATCACCTTTCCAAACTCAACATTATCAATAATTAGTCGAGGTACGCGAGTGGTAGTAGGCAATCCAGTACCACCAGCAGAATATAGTCCAGTGGCGGGTCTCGTCCAAGTACCTCCGAGAGTAGGTAATGTTGTTGGGGTAGCGGAAAATCTACCTGACATGCGTAATAAACACTGTTTTCACTCAGCTTTAAGTAGAACACGTTGTTTCCCGATGGATCGATCAAATATGCTCCAGCATTGACCAGGGCTCTCTGAATGCTGCGATTGATGTCATCATAAGAATAAATGCCATCAGGGAGAGTGATACTGATAGTAGAGGTGGTAGCAGCAGTCGGGACTTCGACTTTGAAGCTTGTGTTTTGGAATTGCATCGCGTCAATGTTGTACTCACTGTTGTACATGGTAATGCTTTGGACTGCACTAACTACGTCGCAGAAGTCAGCAGCTGAACCAAGGAACGAGGATTTCCAAGTAGAGTTGTATCCATCTTGGATTAGGTTGGTACTGTCAAGTTTGAGAAAGCTCGCCATTTTGGTTATATATGATGATAAGCATTTTTCTGATGGATAATTCGGAATTAGTCATCCATAGCAATAGGTCTGTCAAAGTTGTAGCGGATTTGTCCTTTAACAGAGTCGATGAATAACATCTGTCCTTTCTGTTCAGTGGCTTTATTGTAGTAATAGACAATCGACCGATCATCTACGCCCTTGATATTGAAATCTTTCACAACCATCTGTAAATCACGTTTCGAATTCGCTCTTAAGATAGCTACGTATTCACTGTTGAGTCTGATCATCTTGTCGGTGGCAAAGTAGCTGTGGCTTAGGAATATGGTACTCAATTTGAAGTGTCTTCCTCTTGTGAAGTAATGTGAGAAGATGTTCTTCTGGAGAAGCTTATCGTTGCTGTAGTCATCGATGATAACAAGTTCGGGTTTATTCGAGCTCATGGGAGTATGACGCACTTGATCAACTCTGGGTGGGGTATCAGGATCAGCAAAAGTGATGAAATCCTCTAACTTATCACGTAGATATTCGTACAACTCTTGGTGTGGATTGCGGGCTATGATCGTCAAATGTGCAAACACGTGGGGAGAATGCTTAAGGATAAACATACAGAGATTGTTCTTACCACTGAACGATGGACCAAGAACAACCATTCTAAACAGCTTTTTAATGTCAAGGGCAGGGATATCGCCCATACCCGTAGACTTGAATTTTTGGCAACGAAGCGCCGAAGTCTGGAATACCGCTCATGATCGTGTCTTTAATCACTCGATCTATATAGCTCGAGACAAAAACAACTATGAGTTCAGGTTTCTCTTATCCCCAACCCATATTTTCGTCGCCTATCTATAGTCCTGCTTTCTATCTAACGTTGGATGCCAGTGGATATCTAACCTATGACTATGCTCAGACGCTTTATCTCGATAAGAATGATTACCGCTTGACTAATATTACAGGAATTACTCCAGGGACAGCAACACAAGGTGTAGCCCACTAATAATGATATCAGTGGAATTGGAGCATTATCATGTACCAGTCTGACTGTGAATGGTTCCAGCGTTTCATCGGCCCCTGATTACGTTCTCAGTATCACTCATGGAACAGCTGCAATGAACAAGGCGCTCGTGCTTGGAGCATCGGGGAAATTGCCACCATCTCGTCGCTGACAGCCACGAACATTTACGGAAGCATCCAAACAGCGGCTCAGACTGCGATTACATCATTAGGAACGCTCTCAGGATTAACCATTGGTGACAACTTAGCATTTACAGGAGCATCACGAACGATCACTGGATTGAGTAGTATCTCAGCTACAACACTTAGTGGATCGATATCTACAGCCTCTCAGACATCGATTACATAGGAACGCTTACTAACTTAACGTTATCGACAGGAGCAACTGGTCTCTTCATACCTAATCTCAAATTTTATAATTCAACCACAACTCTGTATGATCCATTCAATCAAGCATACTATATTGGGGTAGTAGAGGGCGGGGCAGTAGCTTCTAAGGCACTTGTTGTTGATACGAGTAAAAATATTTCTTCTCTTCGAAATATTAGTTGCACATGTGTGCTAACAGCATCTACTAGTGTTTCTACACCATCGCTGACATGTGATACCATCTCAAAGGCTGGAACGCAAACGATGAATGCTACAACGCTTAACATCAATCCAGCTACTCTTCAAATTGGAGGAACTGCTCCGCGACTGAGCTCAAGTACAACGATATTGCTACACTTGGCACCGCTGAGGCTTCTAAGACACTCACATGTGATGCATCGCGAAATGTCATTAACATCAATTCTCTTACTACTTCAGCACTCTCAAGTGTTGAAAGTGTTATCGTAGTCCCAGCTGGTAATTCAATAACCCCAGGGCTCAGCACCGCCGCTGCATATGATCTTCAATTCCAGAATACAACCAATGTTGCCGCTTGTACAGCATCAATTGCTTTCATTGTATCTTTTGGTGCTATTAAGCGGAATGGTGAGCCTTATCAACAGTATCGGGACCGTACGCCATTGAAGACATACCAAGCCTACGATCACAACGATCCTAAGCGACGTGATCGATACTACAAACGACACCGCATCGATTATCCGCCTTATTCACCTGACTGGTTTTCAAAAATATTTATGGACCTAAATATAAGCATGGGTTGCGGACCAAGTAAAGAGCTCAAAACTAATTTAACTTCTGATGAGCCGAACCAGATTGTTGGATCGACCACGCTCCAAGCTGATAAGATTATTGTCCTCGGTGATAGTGTTTTCCTTCCAACTCAAAATCCCGATGGGGAGTCTGCCATCATTGAGATCAGTATCAATGATAAAAATGAGTGTCTATCGTGGATATCAAAATAGACTCGTGCGGAGTGGCATTAAGTAAGCTTAGAGCCCTTGGCTCGGTGCTTGCGCCCTTGCCTTCAGGCTATTGCTTAGATAGCAAATGTCTTCACAGTCTTTTTGTAAGCCCACATACGGCCACCCTCGGTTTGCGTTGATGCATCCACCTTCCGGATTGACTTATCAAGATCAGTTGCCCACACAGCAGCCTGAGTCTTTTGGGGCGATCGTGAATGATGAGGTTCTTCATGATAGATTTGAGTTCAGCGACATTGTTATCAGCGTTATCACCATAACTACCTGCTGAGCTGGAAAAAATGCGGGGTTGAAGAAGAACATGGTGTTTATAGTAGTCGAGTGATAATTTGCTTGAATTCCTTATCGTCAATCAATCGATTGCTGTACATATCCACCGTGAGAGACTTGAGCTGCTTAATAATGCTTAGATTATCATTTCCTAACTCAATCTCCCTTTGAGCTTGTCATACTCAGCACGAAGGGTTTCCAATGGATCCGTGAGCTTATCGTGGAAATTGTACTGGAGATGGGTGATTGCAAGGATCTCCTTGAACTTTTTTATCGTCGACGCTGAGCTTATCATACGTTGGCTGATCAATATGCTGCTTATACACAAGAGTTCTGATCATGCCTTGAAGACTATCACTGATCAGACACTTCGGTCCGCACTTTCGACGATTCGGTTGCACAATCACAAAGTCTTAGCATCGAGGTCAGGAATACGAATATACTTGCTACCAAGCTGGCGATATACGTAGGCACTTGGCGCAGCTAAGCCCTGAATCTCATTGAGATTGTAGGTTCTTCCACGCCTGACAACAGCTTCCAGTGGAGCCACACCAGCTCCTCTCAAACCACGACCCTTCAACCCGCTTCCGCTAACTTTATCATCTTGGCGATCAACAAAGTCATCTTATATTTTTAGCTTTTGCGTTAAATACAGCTTTTGTAGCCTTCATAGCTGATGCCGCTGCCTTTAGTGCCGATCGAGCTGATTTTGAGTTATTTCCTTTGACTGTATTCTTAGCCTCTTCATAACGCTTTTCCGCCTCTCCGTACGATTCGTAAGCGCGTTCAGGATCGTCATGCAGCTTCTGTAGTTGGTCTTCACTATCAACCTGAGTATAGGGTTCGATACCTTGTCGTCGGATATCATGAGCCGTATTCAGGATTGCTTCATTCAAGATTTTAAGATTATCATCAAGATTTTTGCGCCCTTGCTGATCAAGTTTCTTGCTCTCAACCAATTTTGCTGCTTCCTCATCATTTGATGGGAATGGATACTCTACTTCCTTAAGATATTTATCCAAATCCTCAAATCCATCGAGCAGGGATAGGAATGTATCCATCCATCTGATATTCTTCATCAATCCCTTCCACGCTTCTCCAGATACTTGCTTGTGTTTCCCATTTCTAATATTCAATGATCTGGTTTCAGATGGCTCACCAAAGTAGTATTGAGGATGCGTTTTAACATTGCCCTTATCCTCAACGATTGGTTTGAGTCTGAACGAGATTTTAATATCCTTGGAATGAAGTTGCGTGTAGTAATCAGCTAAGCTTTTTTAGCATCATTGTCGGCTTTGGATAGATTTTGATTCATATCTTCATCAACTCCAGTCATTATACCATGACGTGCCTCACCTACGCCTTCTGTGAAATCATTCGCATCAATTAAATTTCTTTGTCCTCATCACCAATCATCTCTAAGTCAAGACCTTTCGATCTGACCATATTAACGAATGATTGCAGCGTAAGTTGCCAATTAACCCTATTAGTTATAGCCGGCTTAATTTGATTACTTTCCTTACCGAAAATACCAATAGTACTCCCCTTAATCCATACATATCCATTAGCATCAAAAGGGGTTGATTTGTTTGTTCCTTTAAGGATAGGAACAATCTTTTCATTAAACCATTGGATTCAAGTAGATCCTTTTTTTAGCAATGATCAAGTACATTTTGAATTTACTATCGGACTGATCGGAAGTTGTGGAAGTTGAATTATCAAAGAGAAAACTGTATTCACGTCGTTGTTTGCTTTGTTTATAGTCATTCGGTGTGTTTGATAGGCTACCCTTATTACCAATCAGCCTCTCCCATACCTAATGCGGTGCATTTTTATCTTCTTTACCCATTTCATTACGTTCTCGTTTCTCATTGATGTAATTGAGAAATCGAGCGTCATTAGTTAATACCACACCGATATGGTCGTATGTCTCTGACCAATTGATGCTTGGAACTAAAACAAGCTTGTTTAATCTAATACTGTATGTCTTTGCTCCATTTCCAATATAATACTTCGTTAGCTGGCGTCCATTAGAAGCGATGGGATGAATACCCAAATCTGCAAGAATCGGATAAACCTCAAATATTTCTGCAACTGCTTGTTTTGATCGCTTCTGTTTATCGATCTCATCGTTGCCATCATCACTAAGGAAAGTATCATCTGTATCATCAGCTGTTGCCTTATCCTCACCAACCCCAACATCTGATGTCGTTGGTCGAGCTTGAAAATTTTGGTCAGTTGTATCAGGTAGTGTTTGAAATCCTATTTCAGCTGTATCAGGGTGTGCATTGACTCCAGCATCTACCATAATGGGGCGAACATTTACTTCGGGGTCGGTTGATACCTCAGGGTTTGTTTGGGAGGATTCATCACTCACCGTTTTTTAGGGATCAGATGATCCGCTGGAGGAATCTGTCTGAGCTGATGTGGAAGATGTGGAAGTTATGCTAATAGTTTTACCTACGTCGCTTGCCCACGATGCGTCTTCATACATATCACGCTTAGCATTAGCTTGACGAACACGACGTTGAGCTATTTCAAGAAGCTCCTGTCGTTTTTGCTCTCTCTGAGCGAGGATGTGAAATTTGGAAACATTGTGTCTATATCAAACGAATCATAAAAATGAGTAGTCTTAAATTCTCTTACCAATAGCTTGGCATAATTGAGTCGTGTCGAAACTTAGAGTACGAATGACAAATATGATTTCGCTCATTTAGAAGGCTTAGATAACGATCCTTGATGCAGTGAAATGGAACGCCAAATATTGCTTCCAACTCATGGCGATACTTATGATTTACTACCGTTTTTCGAAAATTGGCTGATGCAACAAGGTTCATTAGTTCGTTCTTGATTCGGCTAACTTCCTGGATAATCCATAGCTTCCGCTGAAGCTTAGCAAGCTCACGGTCCTTTTCTAAACAACTGGGGCACATTATATTATTACTATATATCAAGTCAGATAATTCAAAACTTTTCGCAAAATCAAACTATATACTTGAGTCAAAAGCTTACAGAGGATGTCTCTATCAAAATTATTTACAAGCTAACTATGACTAATTTTTTGGCGTGGGGTCGCAGACCAGCGAGCGATCAGCTCTTCCAGTACTCCTTTTCAAGAGTTGATCTCCTGTTTTTGTTAACCAGCCGCAGATTATCTTGTGGCTCCCAGGAGTCAGGTTCATTACCCAGCCATCTCACCAGATATTTGTACTTTCCAGAGCGTATCTTTTTGAGATCTTCTCCGCCTCAAGAATATCGCCTCGATTAATAGTAGCATCCGTAGTCTCTGATTTAACCATTTTAAGATCATTTGGTGCCTTGTAGAGGGTATGACCATTTTTGAGCAGATTTGGACTCGGTATCCATCAATTCCAACGATTGTATATACAGCTTTGCTCCATCGAGCAGCTTCTTTATCAAAGGTCTGCTTCTTAAGTCGATATAGCACATTTGCTCCGACTTCAAACTCATTCTCAACTCTCTCTGCTTCCCTTGATTGTGTTCCAGCTCTGACCCGATGACTTTACCTTTGGCCTCGTTTGGGGTCATTTTAATCGAGCGATTAAAGGTGCTATTATAGTTTTCAATAACATCGCTGATAAGCTTTTGCGTAATCCTCTTGGGAGGCATTTTAGTTAGTCTCTGCTTCAAAGTCCTGTTGAATCGTTCGATTTTGCCCATGGTTCCGTGATCACCAGGGTCATTGTTGTAGTGCTCAATGTTCTTACTTTGGAAGAATTCTTGAGCCTGTGAATTCATGAACTCGCTTCCATTATCGGTTGTCAGTATATCAACTGTGTGAAGGAGAACAAATGCTTTAAGCGCTGCTAACACAGTTGCTGCCGTCTTGTTTGATAAGAGCTTTGCGTATCCCAACCTTGAGTTGATGTTGATAGCAGTCAAAATTGGTCGTTTCTCCCTAAACGCAAGATCCATTTGCCACGAATTGGGGTTGTATGAAGCTATTTTGAAGCCCTCAAATCGCTTCTTCTGTTCCTGAAATCGCTGAATATCGGGCTGGTTAGCATACCAGTCCTTTACGATTTTGATAGTAATCTTAGGGTCTAACTCCTTTGCCTTCTGATACAGAGCTTGAGTGCCGATAAAACCGGTTTTGGGATCATAGTAGAGTTTTTTTAGTAGATCTTGAGAAGACATGATCCTATATTTAGAAGAAAAATAAGCATCAGCTCGATATATACCCTTAGACATTCAGCGGAATCGTTGAAATACCATCCGACATTACCTGGCGCTTGTCATAGTAGTAATTGAGCGCTGTTTTGGTTTGAGTATAGGTAATGATCGATTCGGTTTCTTTCGAAAGTCTGAAACCCTTGTTAGTACCCCGAAGTGTGATACGGTTCCGTATAACTGTCTCAAAACCGTTTGGGTTAAGTACATCAACATTGCGACCACGCCCCTGCTGTACACCCTTAGCACTGACTTTGACCTTGTGCTCCTCGTCCGGTAGATAGCAGATGTAGTTCTTAGAGGATTATGAGACCATTGCATCACCTCGCCACTCTTCCTTGAATAGTCCAGGCGTGCGGCGATCGAACTTGGCTACCTGGTCTAACAGGTATGGAAGTTCCAGGCATCGATTTCGGTAAGAAGTACAAGATGTCTGATGTGGAGAGTTGGATTACGGAAGGGAAGTATGATAGCTTCTTCCACTTTCATGGCAGCCTTGGCTTTGGTAAGCAGAGGTCCGACTACGGGCGACTTAGACAGCAGATTGATCAGGTACCAGTATTCGGCTTCAATTCGGGTCGATACGATATCAACTTGATTAAGAGCGACTTATTCGCCATCATTGGTACTGACAACATCAAATCTGTTATCAAGAACCCCAGCTACATGTGCATTGCTACATCGAACATGAAAATGCTCGATATTAGCAACTATGTACCGGCTGGTACCAGCTACGATAAATATCTTACGACATATCTCGGTGGCTGCAAATGTGATGACAAAATTAGATGTGTCTGTGGTCTTGGCAAGGGTCTTTTCCGTATGAGTACATCACCGCGTTCAATGTACTCAACCAGACTACTATTCCGCCAAAGTCAGCTTTTGACAGCAAGCTCCGTGGAACAAGCATCAGCGGTGATGAATACGAGCGAGTGAAGTTCGTGTGGGGGTACTATGAGATGAAATTCATCAAGGACCTACTGGTCTGGTACAACAATCTCGATGTAGTCCCATTCATCAAGGCTATTAAAGCCCAGCGCGAGCTATTCATGCGTATCGATCTGGATATGTTCGCTGATGGAGTGTCTCTACCTGGACTTAGTGAAAAGGTTATGTATCAGACCTGCTTTAACAATCTCCAATATCACCTGCTAACGCATTCCAATTTCCTCCCCAGCGTATGGGTGGCTACAAGAGTCAGGATGCTAAGGCAAAGCGGGAATTTGGTATGACACTTGATCACTTGGATACACTGCTGCAAAAGCAAAAGTATCTGTGCGGTTTATGCTACTGTCAGCTGACCGTCGATACCGCTTCAGCAGACCGTATCAACAATAAGCTTGGACACATCGATGGCAACATATTGGTTAGCTGTATCAAGTGCAACACCGCTCGTAAGGACATGTCGCTCAAGGGATTCCGCTATAAGAAGTTGCTTGAGTTCAACTCGTACAGATTGGTGTATAGCATTGATAAGGAGGAAAAGGACATCTACGCTAAGATGAAAGCCAACATTGCAGGAGGCCCATCTATTATCTTCAATCGCTACGCTAAGCGCAATGAGACGAAGATTCGCGGAGGTAAGCTCTGTAAGAAAATTATCGGATACGATGCTAACGCTCTATACCTATGGGCACTTGGTAATGAGATGCCATGCGGACGATTGACTACTATCGAGGCTTATGACGGCAATGTCAAGGACATCGTTGCTGATAAGATTTTCGGCTTCCTCGAGTGTGATATTCGCACACCAGAGCACTTCAAAGACTACTTCTCAGAGATGACCCCATCTTCAAGAACACGCTAATCGATTGTGCTGATGAGACTGTCATTGGTCATCACATGTACAAGTACAACGAGGCACGTAAGCAAAGCCGAGCAAAACCAGCTCGTAAGCTGATAGGTAGCTACTTTGGTGAAAAGATTCTCATATACGCACCTTTGCTCAAGTGGTATCTCTCTCATGGTTTGGAGATCACCAAGACTTACAGCTTCATCAAAGCGAACTCCCACAAGTCTTTTGCTCCATTTATGGAGGCTGTATCAAACGCCTGGCGAGAGGGTGATGTTAAAAAGTCGAAGGCGATGATTGCTGAGATGATGAAACTTGTAGGCAACAGTGCTTTCGGTCGATCTGGAATGGATATGAGTAAGCACAAAGAGGTCAAGTATGAGTCGAACGACTATTAAGAGCAAGATCGAACACTTTACGTTCCACGGGTTGGAGGAGCTTAATGATTCTTGTGAGATTACGATGAAAAGCGTCGTCTCAACAACAAGAACCCGATCCATTTATCGATTGCTGCAGAAGCGACTTATACTTATCGACATTGTACTGTTGGATCTTTAGCGATACATCACCGATGTATTTGAACATATCCATCAGCACCATCTTCGGATCGTCATTTACAAAACAGCGCACCTCCTCGGTTAAGCTATCAGCAACGGATACAGACACCGGAATGTGTTCGTTCGTGAAGACAGTAATTTCCCGTGTTGAGTCGCGGTAGGCTTAAGGATTGCCTCAAAGTCATAAACAATGAAGTGGGCGATGTACTGGTTAGCATCCTTAATTGAGTACTTTGTAAGCAGTGATCGAATCGCGTTAGGAGCTGGCTTGTAGATAGTTGGCTCAGCGGGGAAGCTCTCAATATTCACAAGCTCGCACTGATTTTTCTTGTGATTTTAATGTCTTTCACCGCTCACGAAAATCATTTCACACTTGGGACACTGATACTTAGACTGAAGCATATCGATGCTCTTGATGTAGAGAGCGTGATTCTCGTGTGATAGAATATCCATAGCTTCATACCCCTTGTCCGACCTACGAATGCATTCAACATTTCCAGTAGCTACATCCATGGTATATACGTTAATACAGAGCAGAAAGCAGTCCTCAACCTCATCGAGCTGTAGCAGGTCAATAGGCTTGAAGCTCCTAAATAGACTCAACGTATACTTAATTCCCTTAAAAGAGCAGTAGCGCTTGAATGCATCCTTCACCTGAGCCTGGATTCTGCGAGGATCCTTCTTGGCGCTCTGGAAGGTGTGCCAAGCGATGCAGTGGAAGACTCACTTGTTGTTGGTCTTAGGGAAGTTGATTACATGCTTGTTTTCGCGGATAACCTTAGGAATAACAGCGTCGCTATCCCCAAGAGCATGGTCGCGATGGTAGACGAAAATCTTGAATGCAGTGATCGCCTTCAGCTTATATCCGGAGCTGGGATAGTTCAGCTTGTCACCCAACTCCTTAGACCGAATTTCCGAAATCACCTTCTTTCGAATATCCGCCTTGCTATTGATTGCGACAGGCTTATTGAATACATAAGTGTTAGCGAGATTCGGGTAGAAGTAGCGAGTGTCATCAGGATCAGTCTTGCTAACAAGTTTGTAGCCGAGAGCAATATTTACCTTAAAAGCACTTGTCTGAGTCGAAAGAACGTTCTCGAGCTTATCGTAGAAATCAATAGCCTCGATACCCTCATATAGGTGTGATTCCATGTGATTACCAGTGTAAAAACGGTACTTGGGATCAGCCTTATAGTCAGGCGACATATGCTTCTCAAGGGTTTCAACTGAAACATTGTACTGCTTAGCCACCAATTTCTTGTTGACTGAACGTGAAATGTTGCTAACATATACCATCTTACCAGTTCTACCACGAACATTAACCCGGTAGCTGCTACCCCATTTGACAGCTTGCGTATTTAATCTCTTTAATCCTGCGAGTTCGTATGCAAACAAATTGCCTATATATCTTCGACTAAATTAATCTTGTGAGAATCGACTTTATAATTATTGGACCTTGTATCAGGATCGACTTTATATTAGGGCTGACTTTATATCTAAGAAAAATTAAGTAATCAGTTAAGTTCGCTTTGCTTAAGTTCGGATTTACATAAGTAATTCTTCTTCTTACGAGCACGAATTTCTTCGCGATTCTTATCATATTCTCGCTGCTTAGCCAGTCGCGTTTCTCTTGTTCTTAGATAGTACTGCTTTTGAGCGGCTTTGATTCGCTCTTTGTTAAGTTCGTATTGTTCAGGTGAGTACGTCATCTTTGTATATTACTAACTTTATATTTATCAGGAATAAAATATTATAATAGAAGGCAAAGCTCCGCATTCATTACTTTTTATGCCTACTTCGAAGCGTATTACTAATCTACATATCGCTTGCACCCTGCGGTCTTACGGCGAACAGTATGCCACGCTTTTCAAACAACTCCGGCATCCTTTGCCGCATTAAGCTTGTCGCTTGCTCTCTGCAATGAGGCCTTGGCTCCACATTTTTGTCAGCCTCCTCCAACTTGAAAATCACCCGAAAGTCCGACGACTACCGACCTTAAAAGTGTGGACCACATCGTGTAATTTCTCGGTCGGAAAGCAACTCGGTCGAAAAGCAACCAGTGAGAAAGAGCAGCGATGGCGGACAAGCAAAAACCTCACCAAGACGTCCTTACGCGACTCGTGCGCGACTTGGAAACGAAGACGACTTTGTGCTACGTCAAGGACTATCCTGGAGTGGAGCTGAAGCAGTTGAATCATCACGTGAAGAAGCTCGGTCCACTGGTGAACCCCGTTTTGGCGAGCAGCCGGCCTTCTTCATCGACGAAGGCCGCTTCATTCCTATCGAATGGTCGTGTATGGCAATGAGAAGGTGGCGGCCAAGATCGCGACAGTTTTGAATGAATGGGCGACGTGGTCTGGAAAAGGAGGCAGAGTGACAACCTCGCAAGGGGCGTTCATTCTGGAGCAGCGTCCCGGAGGGCCCAACGTGAGAATGCCCGACGTGGCATACACACCGCGAGATGACGACAGGAATTTGACTCGTGAACAGATGTGGACGTATCGTGGCGATCCCTTTGTTCCCACCTTTGTTGTTGAGATTGATAAGCTCTCTGGTCGAGGCTCTCAACGCAGCGCTCTTGATCGAAAGATGCGAAATGAATATTTCCAGCACGGCGTCCAGTTGGGTTGGCTGATCGACCCACGCCCAGACTTTCAGCGGATGTATGAGTACTATCTCGACGACAATGGAGACGTACAATGCTCTGACAACACTGCGTGGAGAGATCTTGACGGTAGCGACGTTCTTCCTGGTTTCACTCTTGTTAGCACTGATCTGGAGATGGTGTTGAACCAGGATTCGGGTTCGTCGTCAGAAGATGAAGTCGATTTTACTTGCCCAGAGCGAGGATGCAGAAAGCGATTCCGATCGCGCAGTTCATGGACTGCTCATGCTGAATGGCACCGTGCTGAGCGCTCTCGACAGAAGTTCTTAGCCAAGCGTGAGAACTCATAGTTATCCAGTGTGAACTCATAGCCATCCAGTGTGGCAACTACGCTTCGACAAGTTCCTATCTAACCATATCGCAGAACTCAAAGCTTGCGATCTAAAGCATAGTTGGCGGCGCTGACTGATTTCTTATTCCTGATTGGTGGCTAAGAGAAGATAATAAAAAACTATCTATTGTTTTATCAATATAGTTTGAATGTTGTCGGTCGAGCGGTTTTAAAACTACCCTAAGATCCAAAAGACGTTGCTTTCACTCTCAGGTGGTCGAGAGGTTGCGTCGCTGAAAGCGATCCTGGCCCGAAAGAAGATTCCAGGAATGTCTTTGGTGTTAAATTACGGTAAGGAAAAACTGCCGGCGTAATGTTCTAAGTATTACGACTAGCAGCGCGTAACTTGACTCGTTGCAGCGCTGACCTTTTGTTCGAATGCACTCGCACTCTTGATCAAAGATCCGGCGTGAGCACGGGGATGTAGCACGTGAACGAACCGAACGAGTCTACCAGAATCGAGTGCAGCACGATGGCCCTGTTCTCCGTCATACAGCACAGCACCGAGTCGGTCGACTGTCCATCCACCAAAATGGCCTTGCTCAGCACTTTGCTGTCCACCGTGACGCTCGACGAGTGCTGCTGTCTCCTCTGCTCCTCTTCGTCCTCATCTTCCTCGTCCACCTCAATCAGATCGTCGCGGTATCTCAGGTGCGCGAACAGCGTCTGCAGCGTGAGCGGGTGCGTGTCAATGCGTAGAACCAGCGTCCCGGTCTTGCTGGCCTCCACCGTCAGAGTCTTGTGCATGGCCTTGAGTCTGTCCACGCTGCTGCGAAGTGCGCGCAGGGGCGGCATCTCGATGGCGATCTGCGGGGCTGGCACGCTGGGCTCTCTGAAATGCTCCACGGTGCTCATGGGCAGCACCTCGATGGGGATGCTCTGTACGATGTCGATGTCCACGGCTCTGGTGCGCAGACACAGGAAGTTGCTGCCGTCTCGCTTGAGCAGCCGCAGCATGACAGCGCTGGCGTCTCTTCCCGACGTCAGCGCCTGCTGGAAGTGTCGCACGTCGCACACGAAGCCGATGTGGTTCTCGGCGCGGGACTGCACCACGACGTCGTGGAAGAGCCGCGCCACCTGCAGCCGCGCAAAGCTCTGGAGCTCCTCGGCGCCGCCGCTCTTCAGCGCGATGGACAGCGTCTCGGGCGTGAGTGTGAACACGCAGTTGGCCTTGGCGCTGCTCTGCGAGCCCAGTCGTACGAACGACTGCGCCACGTCCAGCAGCACGGCCAGCGCGTCCTTGGCCAGTGTCCCGCGGAAGCGCATCAGCTCCGGTCTCGAAATGTGAGTCTACGATTGGAGGAAATCCTTTTATTGTGAAATAGGAACCTCCGATTGGATGGAAAATGGATGAAAAATGGTGGAGATATTATAGAATGCAGCCATGTTGTAAATGGGTAGTGATGTAGACGAATGAACATGTACATGTAGGCACCTACTGGATCGGATTACTAAAGATTGACATGGTTCATGCCACAGGAGAAGGCGCAAGGCTAGCGAGGTTGGCGATGGATAATCGCTCGGCGATGTGGCGGAAGGCGCGGCGCTCCGAAGAGCTCGATCGCGGGAGATGATGACACTCGGATACATGCAAACACACAGGAGGAAGCTCAGGTCTTCTGTCATAAAGACCCTCTCTCGCTCTCGTTCGTGTCAAGAACTGACATGCACGAGGAGCAATCGACCGCTTCCTGTCTGAACCCCCTTTGAGCACGAAGGCCAATCCTCCACCTCCGCGACCTTGCAAGGCTCTCTCGAGCCGAGCAGCAGCACATCGCAGCCAAAACCACTACGCACTGCACGCTCCGCCCGAGGTTTTTCTCTGTCCGCCCCCCTTACAATGAGGAGATAGTGCCTTGAATCTCCCCATCAAGATTCGAGGGACGTTTAGCGTCAAAACTCCGCGCAATTGGCTCGCCAAAACCAACCGACGACCGAAACCGCGTCTTCACTTCCCCAGCCACGCGCCTCTCGCCCCTCTGCAACGCTCCGAAGACCGCCACAAAAGGATGCCCAGCGCCTTCCCCACAAACTCGTGGACTCGACCTCAACAAATTTCGTCACTTCCAGAAATGGAGGTTCTGTGTGGCGATTAGCATTGGTGATATTTTGGCCAATCAGAAAGTATCACTGACTGCTTTTTGGCTAATCAGAGTATTTTTGACTTGGAAATTTTAAGTTGAAAATGGCTGGAAGCACGTCGTCGGACGCTGCGACGTCTGAAGATCCCGCGCGCGGCAGCAAGCGCAGCCACGACGAAGCTAGCGGAAGTCTACTGCGCAGCAGTATGGAAGACCTCACGGCGAGGAAAGACGCGGACGTCCCTCTCGCAGTGCGTGCAGCCGTCGATTTCTCTACTTTGTCACGCACTTTTGCTACCCTGACACCCATTGTAGGACATCCGAGATGCATTGATGGACCATTTGCTGGGCAGCATCCAGACAGAGATCAAGTATACGGTGCTGTTTGTGTGCGAGGAAGTGCCGGATTTCCGACCTCAGCAGCCAGAGTCGACGACTTCTGATGCTGAACAGGCAGTGTCTACTACTGTGGAGCCTCCTCTGCTTAAAGGAGTGGAGGCTGACTACCAATTCCGCAGTCGACTGTCCGAGGGCGACAGTATTCCACGATGCGACGCTACACTGCTGAAGATTCCTGTGTCCAAGCGCGACATCGAAAAGGAAAAGCACGCGGCTAAGAAGGCTATCAAGAAGAAGATCAAGATGTTTAAGAAGGGATCTGGGGGTACGTTGTCTGTGGAACGAGGTAGAGAACGTGTGTTGGATGCTGACATAATGGTGATATTATTGGGCTACAGAGACTGCCAAGCCGAGTGCCGAGTTCTACGTGCTATCACCAGAAGAACTGAAGGTGCATTTATCGTCGATTCCGTTCGATGACGCAAAAGCTGCGGTGGAATTTTCCTCGACAACGCCAATGCCTGATGGCGAGACGCGATCGGCGGAACAACTCTTGCTTGCTATTGATTGTGAGATGTGCCGCACCACAAAAGGTGTGGAGCTTACGCGTCTCACTCTGGTCGACGCCAGTGAGAAGGTGTTGCTGGATGAGTACGTGCGGCCCAAGAACCCGATCGTAGACTACTGCACACAGTACTCTGGCATCACGTGCGAGATTATGGAGGCCACCACTACGCGGCTTGCGGATGTCCAGAAGCAGTTTCTGGACCTTGTGCCTGCGGAGGCTATCTTGGTGGGTCACTCCATCGAGAATGACCTGCAAGCGCTACGGGTTTTGCACCGGCGGGTGATTGATACCGTGTGTATGTATCCACACCCTAAAGGCCCCCGTTTCGCTCTGCATTACGCTTCTTGACGAGCCAATTTCTCAACAGGGCTATCCAGACTGGTACGGACGGTCACTGCAGTGTAGAGGATGCAGTAGCCACACTGCAACTTGCGCAGCTCAAGATCAAGCGCGGGCCAACGTTTCCGAGCATCGAGCATGAGTACAAACAGAAGAAGGTGGTTAACGAAATGGCTCGGGCGAAGAAGTCGGTGCTGATCGTGGACTCTCAGCGCTCCTGCCGCTCACTCAGTGGTGGTGTGGCCTGCATCATCCCGCGTGAAGCCCCGGAGACGTAGTGCAGACAGTCGTCCATCAACTGACGACAGGTTTTCCGCCGCACCTGACCTGGGCGCGCGTGCGCGGGTTCGTCGCTCGGAAGCCGAGGAGTCTGTGCAGAAGATCAAAGCGAACTTGCCCGAGCACTCGTGCCTCGTGACGGTGTTGAGCGGAGACACGAACGACCTTCGAGCACTCCACAAGCGCCGCACGGCGCGCACCGATCCGCGGAGCACGCTCATGTGGGATAAGACGCAGCAAGAAAATCTCGACGCCACAGCTCTAGCGGCCCAGACAGGGATCGTACATATCTGTTTGCAGTAGTGGGTAGGATTTGCCTAACGCGCTATGACCTTTTAGTATTAAATTCAAGAGACCCTGAATGTGTGTCGTTGAAGCTTCAAAAGAGTGAATGTGAATGGATGCTGATAGCCACGAGCTTTGCCATCATAATAAGCAAATAAGCATTCCATCAAATATAACAGTAGCTGTTTGTATTTAAAAAAATCTTCGTATCTATCCGATAGCACAATTCATTAAATATAAGAGGTTGATTAGACGTGGGCGACCATGTTTAGACGAGCTAGTGAAAACTCCAGAAAAAGGTCCCGGACAAACGTTAGAGCGCAGGCTGCTGCAGCAGTGGCAATGGATAGGGGGTGACTGCTGACAGTATTAATAGTGCTGCTGGGTGGTCGGTCTGACGATCAGATTTCTTTCTCGGCTGTTGGCGGTGGTTGCCTGTCACCATCACAGGCCCTGTGATGGTCGTTTTTTACGGGTGCTGGTATAATACATGTACATGTACAACAATGTATGTACAACAATGATACTGGAGATAAATAGCCCTCCGCTCGAGAAGACGGGAAATTGTGAAGTGGTGTCAAGAGTTGCAGTATCTTTCCAATAATCGATCCTGACGATGACGAAAGATCGTTTGCGTTACCGACTTATAATCAAGCTCAAAGCAACTTTCCGCAACCATTGACTGTATTCATAGGATGGCACTGCCATTGGCAGTGCTTGGTGGCGCCTTTCGAGGCAAAAGGGAAGTGTAGAGTGCAACTGCTGAGCTGCAGCCGAATGCACTACATGTATAGATGCAGCTGAATATAAATTTTCAGCAGCGTGCTTCATGTGCTGCAAGACAACGAGCTCCGTGCCTGGCTCGTGAGCACCGTTTCCGGGGTGGGCAAACCGCCTTCGTGCGCTACACAGTCGCCATGGGTACATGCATAACAAAAAGCGCGGCAGACCGATAGGATAGGGACGGAGGGTGTGTGCACCGCGCGTCTCGGTGGTTGCTCAGCAGCTTGCCTAGATGCCAGCAAATAACGGCCGCGAGAGCGGCATCATGCGCTATGTGGCGGCAACCGACAGGAGCAAAGCGCTGTACAGCGGTAACTGCAGCAAGCTTCTGCTACGTTGGCCGAGAGCCCCCACTGCTTGGTGAGCATTACGCACGCAACCGTTTGCGCACGTACCGCGTCCGCTCGCCGGTGAACCGGCGCAACGGGCCGGAATCTGGTCATCGTGCTCTTGCCTTTCCTGCACGCAAGTCATCTCCACTGGCGCCACACGGTGTTAAACGGATGAAAGCTGCTGCGCGGGTAGCGGCCAGAAGCTGGTGACCAGCCTGGTCTGCCTCGATCGTTTTCTCAGGCAAACGCGGCTGGGTGTCCCACGAGTATGGGCTCGGCGTCTCAAACGTTCGCGTCGCACGGACACAGGCACGCGATTTTATCCTGGTAACGGCGAGCAAGTCTTTGGGCCGCGGGCTTCTCCAGGGCATTCCCTCAATTGCGTCCACGAGAAGACAGCGCCGAGCGTTTCCCAGTCTCACCACAACACTGTTCCGCACTGGCCCGGTTCTCCATCATTCGAACAACAACCACCACCGTCCAGTGATCGGCGATCACTGATCGCATCGACTCGGAAACGGAAGAACGCATTAGTGCTTTCACGACCCAACGAACGCACAGGCCTCGCTGCCTGTCAGTTCTCAATCACCTGCCTCCGAAGCACTAGCCAGCATGATCACCACGCGAGACGTCGACCCGATCGAGTCCAAGATGCTGCAAACCAAGATCCAACTGCACGTCCAACAGGCCTGCACCAATGCCAGCGACTACGACTGCAGCCAGGTGGACATGGAGAGCAGGAAGGAACTCGTACGACGGGGAGCCGTCGGCCGCCGTTGCGCCGTCGTGGCGCTGCCCGCCGACTTCTTGGCTGCCATCGCAGAAATCGCAGAGCGTAAGTGGTGAGCGTCGGCCGCGTCATCGACCCCACACAGACACTGCAGATATAAAGAAGCCCCTGCCCACCGTGCACTATCCTGGATATACACAGACTCACGTCGGCGCCGCAGGAGCCTGGGCCGAGGACCGCCAGCTATATATTCGCGCGCTGCTATTTATCTCCGCCAAGTACATTACCAGCCCCATACAGCCAACTTGTCAACACCCACAGCCAGATCGTCCAAGGAAGATGACCACCCCATACAGCCACTATCAGCCGAGAATGAGACCCGTTTAGATGCGATCAAGCCTCTCTTGCGCGAACGTTTTCTGTTGAAGTTGCCGCTCGTCTAAACATGGTGTGGCGCACATCAGGTATGTGGCCCACGTCTAATCAACCTCTGAAGATTGATGAGCTGGTGCAGATTGATGCTGGACGATTGGTTCTTACATACAAGCAACAGATCTAATAACTAATGGAATGTTTATTATGATATCAGCTGGACGTGCTGTTATTGGCCCCACACAGCGCCACCGCCGCTGAGACCGCGACGCACTCAAAACGGAACTCGCTTCGAAGCCCTCGGATCCTTTTCTGATGCTGCGCTCCAGCTCCTGCGTGCGGCCTCCGCGCTGGTCTCGCGTCGCGCCCTGAGCGCCACGCGTACCATGTCGTCGCTGCCGTCCTTCGCCACCGTGGACCCGCACTTCAGCGGCGCCGACCCCACCGACGGCTTCAACTTGGGTGCGTGCTCGTCTGCCATCGGTCTCCAGTAGTGCGCAGTCTCTCTAACTTTGTATCAACAGTCAACGGCAAGTGGACCAAGACGGCCAAGACCGAGACCATCCTGGACCCGCTGAACGGCGAGGCCTTCATGACGATGCCGTTGACCCAGAAGGATGAGCTCGCGCCCTTCGTCGAGCATGACGAGCTGCCCCAAGCACGGCCTGCACAACCCGCTCAAGAATGTGGAGCGCTACCTGCTGTACGGTCAGGTGTGCGCCAAGGCCGGAGCCCTGTTCCGCGAAGAGAAAGTGGCCGACTACTTCGCCAAGCTCGTGCAGCGCACGTCCCCCAAGAGCTACTTCCAGGCGCGCAACGAGGTCAAGGTCACGGGCAAGTTCCTCGAGAACTTCTCAGGCGACCAGGTGCGATTCCTGGCGCAGTCCTTCGGCGTGCCGGGAGACCACATGGGCCAGACGAGCAACGGCCACCGCTGGCCGTACGGCCCCGTGGCGCTCATCACGCCCTTTAACTTCCCCATTGAGATCCCCGTGCTCCAGATGATGGGCGCACTCTTCATGGGCAACAAGGTGCTGCTCAAGGTGGACTCCAAGGTGTCCATTGTCATGCAGGAGACTCTGCGTCTGCTGCACGAGTGCGGCATGCCCTGACCGATGTGGACTTCATTCACTCGGACGGCGCCGTGATGAACGACCTGCTACTGCAGATCAAGCCGCGTAACACGCTGTTCACCGGGTACGTCTTTTGCCATAACGTTAAGGTTGCTATTCTGCAGCTGGAAAGCTGACGTTTAGGTTTCGTGACACTTTTCCAGATCGCAAGCTGTTGCTGAGAAGCTCGCGAAGGACCTGAGCGGCCGCATTAAGCTTGAGGATGCTGGTTTCGACTGGAAGGTGCTTGGCCCTGATGTCCGCGACTTCGACTACGTTGCGTGGACTTCCGACCAGGTATGTTTGCGCTTTGTGATATGTTCATGCTACTTGAGGTCCCCATGCTAACGAATATTTTTTACAGGACGCGTACGCTTGCTCGGGACAGAAGTGCTCGGCGCAGTCGGTTCTCTTCATGCACAAGAACTGGGTGGATGCTGGCATCGAAAAGAAGCTTGTCGAACTCGCGTCCCGACGCAATCTTTCCGACTTGACGATTGGACCCGTGCTGACGGTCACCACAAAACGTATGCTTGACCACGCTGCTGCTCTGCTGAAGATCCCGGGTGCTCGCGTTGCGTTCGGAGCCGAGGAGCTTGGTACGTGCTATTATTCTGCTGCTACTCGACAGGAGAACTGCTTACTAACGTGTTTACCATGTTTTGTATAATGCAGAGAACCACACGATCCCGGAGAAGTATGGTGCGGTGAAGCCTACTGCAATCTTCGTTCCGCTCAAGGAGTTCGTCAAGCCGGAGAATTTCGAGCTTGTGACCACGGAGATTTTCGGTCCGTTCCAAGTTCTGACTGAGTACAACGACAATGAGCTGCCGCTTGTCCTTGATGCGCTGGAGCGCATGGAGGCCCACCTTACGGCTGCCGTGGTCTCAAACGACCAATACTTCACGAACGATGTGCTTTCGGCTACGGTGAACGGCACGACCTACAGCGGAATCCGAGCGAGAACCACGGGTGCTCCTCAGAACCACTGGTTCGGTCCAGCCGGTGACCCGTGCGCTGGCGGTATCGGCACGCCGGAGGCGATCAAACTTGTGTGGTCTTGCCATCGCGAGATCATCAGCGACTTCGGTCCCGTGCCCGACAACTGGACGATCCCAGAGGCTACCTAAGCCGTTTGCGTCATGACCAGTATTCTGTCTTAGCGATGCAGTGCTGCAGTGTAAACCATTGCATTAAGAGGACGAAAACAATAAATTTGTTGAGATACAAACATCTTCTATATGCGCCAACCTCTAAAAATTTGACCTGGCATAAAGTGAACAATGAAGAATTGTAGTAAAGCGTGTTTCAAGAGATGTCATTCAAAACAATGAACCAAGTCACCACAGGCAAACTCGTGAGTAACATTGTTAAGCATCAAAAAGAAAATCTAGTTACGGTTGAGGGGGTGCATCGCATTTACAGTTCCTCTAGCTCCCAAGCTGAAGTCTGGTTAGCTTCGGTCTCGGACAAAATCTGCGACGCTGGCTCGTTCTCCATAGCCAAGTCGTCAAGCAGCTCGTGCAGCTCCACGGCCGGAGCACCAACGTCATCCTCCTCCATGGCGTCGTCGTCATCTGCCGGCTTGTTCTGCTTGGCCTCATCCTTGTACAGGTTAATCTGCGAGCGCATTTCCTTGTCCTCCTCAAGCTCGTCCAAGAACTGCTCGTAATCTTGCTCCTCCTTCGAGAGATCGGCACTGCGAACAGGGCCAGCCTGCTCCACACCCTCCATCTTCTTGAGCTTCCAGTTGCGTGCGCGCTTCTGGATCCGACGTGGGAACATCTTCTTCACAAGCACCACATCCGGCATAGTCAAACCCGACTGCACAAGCGGAACCAAGTCGGCATCGTTGAATACAGCAGCCGTAAGGTCGTAGCCGCGAGCGGAATCACCAACGTGCAGAATCATACCCAGGTGGGTCACAGTGCGAAGACGTGTGTCATTCACACCAAAGTCGGCGTCGCGAACAATCTCCAGGTCGGCAAGGCGGGTTTTGCGAGTCACACGGATGGCACGGCCACCACCGGAAGGAATTGCCATTGGGTTAGAGTCCAGAACGGTGAAGTCCGCCATAGCCTTGATGGATCGCAGGGCCCGGAACGGGTAACGCCAGTACTTCTCGGAATCGATCTCCGCCCTGTAGTCCATGGGGGTAAGAACATACGTCAGATCAATGAGCAAGACTATAACGAAAGACTGGCAAACTTACACTTGGGTGGTGACCGGGTCAATAACGTGGATGGACGAGGTGACTGACTGGACGAGGCACAGGCAAGACATGTTGCCAAGCATACGAGCCAGCTTCACAGGCAGCAGCACCAAATCGTCCTTGCAAACAGGCGCAATCTCAACCGCATACGTGAACTTGTAGTTGTGCGTGTTGCTGTGGTTATCCGCCGAAATGAGCTTCTTCGCAGTCTTCAACTTCATCGGCACCGACTCCTGCAAGAAGTCGACGAAGCGCAGCGCGTGGTTGCGCTCCGAGAAAAAAAGTCGACACCATCCGGGTGCGATTCAATGTTCGTGGTCTTCTCATGGGCACGGTGCTTGAGGATGAGCTGCTCCAGGAAGAAGAATGTGCGTTTGTGGTCCACGCGCTGACGAACCTGCACCACAGCGCGCCACGACTGGTTGGCGAACGAGGCCTGGCAGGCATCGCACTGCTGGTTGCGTACAATGAAGGTGACGACGAAGGACTGCTGCATGATCATCTTGCTCATGACCTCCTTCTGCACCGTGAGCTTGAGCTTGAGACGGCGCGAGTGGGGCTCCGTCCAAATCCAGTTGGCGTCGATGAGCTTGACGCGGTTCAAGTTGTTAATCTTCTTAAGGCACATGGCGAGCAGTTCGCGGGACTCGAGGTCCGCCGCCACCCAGGGCGGGCGCGACCATCGCATGCAGCCGCGACACTGGTGGATGATCACTTCCTTGGGGATGCCTTCGGTCACGTCCACCTGGGACTTGAGACAGTTAACACACGTATTGGCCGCGTTCGCCACGATGGGCGTCGCGCACATGCAACACAAGCTACAGGCAGCAGAGGCATGAGTTCCCAGTTGACACGCAAGTTCTTGGCGGTTTTCCGCTGCAATTTCGATGTTGGAATTGCTGCAATTGCAGTAGGTAGATTCACTTACATGGTAGGCATCTGGCTCGTCATGGTGTGCATGGTTGCAGCGCAATGCACGCGAGGTGGCGAGTAGGTACGCAGGTGGTCGGAGAGCGAATGGGTGGAAGCGTTTGAACGCGGACGCAGGCCAATGGAAAGCGTCACGTTTTCGACCAATAGATAGATGGATACACTTATT
Organism: Phytophthora hibernalis; assembly: GCA_012656075.1. Classification (NCBI taxonomy): domain Eukaryota; phylum Oomycota; class Peronosporomycetes; order Peronosporales; family Peronosporaceae; genus Phytophthora; species Phytophthora hibernalis. The sequence goes on from JAAKBF010000190.1 coordinate 43,616, forward strand.
TTCGACGAATCACTACGGTGGCTACTGCGATTGGCCAAAACGCTGTCGTTTGCAGCCAGCCAGCGATCAGTTGACAATTTTCCCAAAGTCTCGAACATGGACGGAGGAGCGACCCCAGCGGCAGGCACGGCCGGCACTAGCGCCAGCGCGGCCATGATCAAGGACCCAGAGATCAAATACATCTGCGGAGACTGCGGCATCGTCAACTATTTGTCGGCGCGCGACCCCATCCGCTGCCGCGCGTGCGGCTACCGCATCATGTACAAGGCACGCACCAAGCGCCTCATCCAGTTCGAGGCCCGGTAAGCGGCCGGCAAATGACTGCAGCAGCCGTGGCGCATTCTACAGCTGAAACTTAGTTGTCCTCTGAAAGCTGATACCCAGGGACTGGGCTTGAAGATGAGAGGAAAGAGACCTCAGCAGAGTGGCGAAGCGCAGTCTTCGATGCGTGGCTTTCTATAATAAATATGGTGGACCTTTACGACGGCATCTTCTTCGTTAGAGATCTGATGACACTAGGAATGTTTTAAGGTTGGGAAATACAGCATGTCTATGTGGAATCGGTGACTCAGCTCTCTACTGCTGCACCGTACAAATCTATCAAAACTCGGCAGGTGCTCGGACTACAGGCCGGGGAAAGCGAACTGCATGAGTGCCGTAGACTCCTTCCACACGCGGAGAGCGCGCTGCTGAACGCGCGTGGCGTCGGTAAACAGCGACAAGCGCTCGGACAGACAGCGTACGTACTGCACCCATACCTCCTCTTGCTGTGAGCCGAAGAGCTCCACCAGCTTCTCGAACAGCTTGCGCACCTGTGCCACTTCGACAGACGTGGCTGACGTCTCGATGTCCACGCACAGCAAAAGGAAAGAATATGTCTCTGAAGAAGGCAGAAGCTGTTCGTCGATCATGAACTTGGTGTACAGCGCGCGAACCTGCGCCACTGACTGCTGAGAGGACGCACTGGCAGCCCAAGCCACGTATTGCTGACGCAGAGTGCTCCAGTGTACTGATCCACGCGTCTGTGCGTCGAGAGCGTTCTTAAACGATTTTTCAACAACACCCGAAGCCTCTGCGTTGCTAATAAGCAGCTGCAGGAGGCGGTTGTGAATAGCAAACTGCGCGTCCAGGTCTTTTGTCGAAATCTTTGTAAGGGCTGTCTTCAACACCGAGATGGCCGCAACCAACGGGTTGGTGCGAGTGGCCTTTGCAGGAGAGCTGCGCAACGTACGGCGACGCTTAGCAGACGGAGAGCGGCTTTTGTCTGCTTCTTCATAATCTCCGTGAAGCACAAGCTGAGACTGCAGGAGCCAAACCTCTGGTGACTGGGGCAGGCATTCATCGCAGACCTTGCGCACGATCATAAGTGCATCATTTGTACCATCCGTGCGGTGAATCAAGTCGACATACGTAATGGCGAGAGACGGAGACGAGCTGTTAGACTCCGAGAAAGCAAATTCTTTGAGTTTGGCACGCGCGTACTCGAGCAAAAACCCAGTTTGGCTAGAAGATGCCAAACGTGTCACCAGCCAGCCCGCAAACAGCTCCTTCATGGATGCGGTGTTCAGCTCTGTCACGCTCGTTTCGAAGTTGTGTACAACCAGCAACTCGGCTTGACGCTCAGCCTCAGACACGTTCGCGCCATCCACCTCCGACGATCCTCCCAAGTGAGAAGCAGCGCTGTCGTCAACCGCCAAAAAGGGGCGAAGCGCCTTCGCAGCATGGACCTTTTCGCTCGTGGGGAAGCTCTCAAGACTGTTCTGCAAAATGAAATCGGACAGCTCTGCAGCCACGTGCGTACCGAAAGGTCGCGAATCTCCACGAATTTCAGTCTGAACGCCCCATCATCCTGAATAGCTGCAACCGCGTTCGTGTACACAATCTTGGCAATAGCTCCTTGCAGCACGAGCTTCCTCGCGTTCAACTTGGCTGTCATCTGCTCCGAGACTTGCTCCTCTTGCACGTCCTTCTCCTCCAGCAGTTGGTCAATCAGCACGGTAGTTCCGTCGTCGTCCACCTTCTTGTCCACTCCCTCGTCCAGACGAAGCACCTGACGCCGCATCGCCAGTTTCTGCACGTACAGCAGCTCGAGGCGGAAGTACTCGAGCCAGAGCTTCTGATTGTGCTTGTTTAGGCGAATCGCACGTTGCATAAGCAGTCGCGCCGAGTCCACGTTGAGGCTGACGCTGAACTCGTAGGACGCCGCTTCGATCCATAGCTCGGCGCTGCGCGGGTGCGACTGCAGTGCTCTGGAGAACACGTGGGATAGCACGCGACTGCTTCCCTCTCGCTTGCAGAAGGCCACGTACTGCAGCCAGAGCTCCACACTGCCACGGTGCTTAAACAGCACACGGTCGAAGATGTTGTGCACGCGCCTGACGCCCGCCTGGTCGCCGATTGTGACCTTGACGAGGCTAAGCCGCTCCTTGCGGGCGGCCCGAAGCGCGTCCAGCTTGAGCTCGTACTCGATGTAGCGCATGGCGTCGATCTTGCGCAGCGGCTGGCGCTGCAGCGCGTACTCGAATCCTCGACGCCTGTCCACGATCTGGCGGATCTCGTCCGCGGAGAAGAGTCTGCGCTGCTGCAGGTCCTCCAGTTCCGGCACCATCTTCTCCATCGCGATCTGTACCGTGTCCGCCATGCTTGTCCGTGTCTTATCTACCTTCGCTCTCTTCTTGGTATGTGATAGAATGGCACTCGCAATTGGTTGGGTGCGGTGTGGAACGTACTTAGTCGAGTGTGTAGGGTAGTGGCGTTTATGACAGCAGACACATTCATTCTGTGGTCGTCATGTTCCCGGAGGACCGCTTCCACCCGCTGGGGCCCGACGCCGACCGGCTGCACGACGACCTGGTGGAGGCCACGGAGCTCGAGAGCACGCCCAAGACGTCCAAGGAACTGGGTTCGATGCTCGTGCTGCACCAGTTCCTGCCGGCCTGGGATGTGCAGGCCTATCTGCGCGTGGCTGGCCTCCGCCTGCACGTGCACAACTCGCAGTACCCGACGTACGAGGCCACGGGCGAGTTGCCACAGCTGAGCGACGGCAACTTTCTGCTGCCCAAGGACGAGATCATCATGCACCTGCAGACGGTGCGTGGCTAGGGCGATGGAGATGGTTTGGCTGCAGAGAGCTGATGCTGGTGTTGCTGTGGTGCAGTTCCACAAGGACATTGACGAGACTCTGAGCGACGTGCAACGCAGCGAGTCGTACGCGTACCGGTCAATGCTGGCGGAGAAGCTGCAGCGCGTGCTGCTATACTGCCGGTGGGTGGACTCGGCCACATACCGCGAGGTCACGCGCCCGCACATGAAGCGCCACATCCCGTTCCCGCTCAGCCTCTTCCTGCCCAAGAAGATGCACCTAGACACCATGGAACAGCTGCGTCTGTACGGCATCTCCACGAAGGAGCAGGCCTACGTCATTGCACGCGACTGCTACACAGCACTCAACACCAAGCTCGAGAGCGCTGGCACGCCTTACTTTTTCGGAGACCAGCCCAGCGCACTGGACGTTGCGGTGTTTGGCCACGTGGTTGACGCACTGGGCAACTCGCAGCTGGCAGCGACCGTGCACCAGCACGCGCCACTGCTCATTACACTGGCGGAGCGCATCCGCGACGCATACTTTGGCGCTCCTGGGGAGCAGCCCTTGAGTCTCAGCGAGGAAGCTATGTACTCGGAAAACCAAGGCAACTACTTCGCCAGCACGTCTCTTGGCAGCGCATTCATGAAGAAAGTGTCGCCTCCGTTGCAAGTGTCATTCCTCAAGCCTTATCGCAGTCTGGACTGGAGTCGCCGTGAACTGGCCTCGGAGATCGCTCAGAAAAAGAGTGAAGAGGAGGCTGAGAGTGAGGAGGAGCAGGGTAAGCCTTTTGAGAAGGGACCTCGGAACGTCATCATTGGTGCTCTTGTTGCTCTCGTACTGTACGCCGTGGCTGCGCTGCCCAAAGACGTGCTGCTCGGTGACGATGAGTTCGACGAGGACGACGAAGGCGAATACGACGACGAATATGACGATGAATAGAGACCACCCCTGTCACCTGACGTTGCTATACGTTTTTGGAGCTCTGCGCGCTGTTTGCACGACCATAATAATAAAGACACTTACGAGGAGCGGGCACTTCAACACAGCATGTATCACTTGGATGACAGGGCGATCGAATTCTGCACGCAGCAATTGCCTTCCGCTGTCGAATCAATTTCAATAACTTTAGCTTACACATCGGTGCCATGTACAAATAAAAAATGGGTTGTGATTGCCCCTCGCATGTGTGCTTCTCGTCCATGCGTTAGTCGGCGAGCTCATTGGTGTCATCATCAAAGATCCACAGTGTCATCTGTCGGCATTCACACAAAATATGAGGTGTCTTTTCCTCTTGTACTCGCATTTTGCAAGGGACCGCTGTGTACCTCCTGTGATGATGTCGACTGTCTGGTCTAGCAGTTCATCGTCTGTAGGATCGAGAGCGGACAGCGATACTTTCTCAAGCAACCCGTCAAACCGTTGCTGGTCGTCCAGGGTCGACAGGTCCTACACAACAACAAAAAGAAGACACAAAAAGGAAGAGTTAGACCAGAATCTTCGAGTGTCCCGCGGTATCCACTTAACGCATTACCATTGACTCAACGGCACTGTTCCATCCCTTTTGCATGATCGCCTGCCGGGCTTGGCGCTCTTTGTTTGCCTCCAGTTCTTTTGTAAGCAAAGCTTGTCCAGGCGATGGCGCCGAAGAGAGCGATAAACCTTGCTTGTCTCGCTCCTGTAGCATCAACCGAAGGCGTTGTTGGTGAAACAGCTCGTACGCGGACGCGTGACCTTCCGTCATAATCATCTGCGACCGCGGAGTCTGTGAAGAACCCCACTCTTCCCGGGGGTGTTCAGCCCCTTTCCCCAGCAGACGCTGTCGCAGCGGAGGAGGGCGGAAGACCAACGTTGGGGCCGTTGGGACAATTTATAGCACTGCCAGTGCTGTTGTTGACGATGTTTGCGGAAATTCCACCCCTCCAGTAGTAGACACCAGCATAAGCTGCGGAGATGTTCCTGACGGGGCGCCCATGGACACAACTCGAGGATGAAGCGGTGCACCGCTGAAGCCTTGGTGCACAGCAGGTGGATTTTGTTGCGATTGTTGATGATATTGCGCATTTGCCATGGCCATAGCCATAGCCTGAGACGAATATGTAGGTGTCGGAGGCATCGACAACGACGGCTGCATTGACGATGACACCTGAAAATCAGCAATCGAATTAGCCCTCAAATTAAACAAAAGATGAAGCTCATAACAAGTGAACTTACTGGCATCGACATAGTTGGCATCTGCATTTGCATCTGCATTTGGCTCGATGTCGGGAAGTTTGGTGGCACCACGTAGTTAGGCATCACGCCCATATTTTGTTGCATCGCATATCCTGGAGAGTACTGATAGGAAGGCGGCATTTGCTGCATGTGCTGCTGCAACGGATGCTGAAGTGGCATTTGACGCGACTGCATGTTCATGTTGTAACCCGCCGCTCCTCCATCCGCAATCGCATAGACAGCAGGAGGCTGTTGGTTACCTGGCCCCATCAGTTGGTTGGTGTTGCCAGGATACAATACATTGCCGGCATGCGCCACAGAGCTTGGATGAAATCGCTGACTCATCTGAAAGTTGTGAATCGACGCGGCCACCAAATCATTCACATTAGTCATGCCATTGCCGGGGCCATCAATCGCCGTCGTTATGCCTGGTTGCGACGCTGGAGCCAACGTCTGGGCGCTCTTCACAAACACCATACTTGACATGATCCCTAACGTGACCGCCTCCGTTGGTGAGCTCGCATCGGGCATAACTCTGTTTTCTGGGCCATTTTCGAGATCGTTTTTCACAGTTGTGATCGGTGTGGCTTTGGGAGTTGCCGTGGCCGCTAGATGATGATTCTTCGGCCGAGCTGGGCTCGTCTTCGATTGTTTAAATTGGGATTGTTCAACGTCGCCTGGAGAAGATGGAGACGTATTTACAGTAGCTGATGAAGGTGATACCGTGGCAGCGGTAGGCGTTTATCTTCTTTGGAAGCAGCACGCCGACCACGCATCAGAGATTTCCAGCGAATTTTGACTGCGTCTTCCGTTCGACCCTATCAAAATACAAAATTGACAGCAAAGTTAATCGCACATTCAGATCGATCATTATGCGTGCAAATTAGTCAAACCTTGAGCTGTTGCGCAATGATAGACCATCGATTCCCCAGTTTGGCTTGCATCTCGACGATAATCTTGTCTTCATCCTCTGTATAGGATCTGTCATGTAGGCCAAACAATTAAATTAGTAAGCATCGTATCCTGCAAGACGAGGTATGGTGTTCCATGGACTTACCCCTTATTGATGTTTGGGTCGAGGTGATTACACCATCGTTCCCTGCACTGCTTGGACCTGGTCGCAAGAAGATTAGCACCGTCCGGAAGTATTAATCCATACCATTTTACTGCAGAACTCACGTTCGTCCGGGAATAAGCGATGCCACCTGTCCCCAATTCTTTTTGCCTTCAGCCACGAGATCCCGCAGCTTCGCGTCTTCTTCGGGTGTCCAATGACCCTACATCACACAACACCATTGCACGTAAGCAGCTTGGTCTAATATGCCATCATATCACAAATCGCCGGCATCCTACCTTGATCAAGCCTGGCTTGAGCACTTTTGTCCATCGCTGCAGACACTGCGTGTGGTTTCTTCCCGGCACCTGATCGGCAATGGCCTTCCAGTTGCGTTCGCCGCTTCTCTCCACCGCCAGCCTCAGCGACTCGTCTTCATGTTTGGACCACCGTCGCGGATTCGACTTTTCCTTAGCTGGAGGCGCCTGCTTCACAGCGTTGAGGATCAAATGTGCTCGTGGGACGCCCATGCCGCTCCCCTCCGATCTTTCACCATCAACTTGGCCGGTTGCGTCTGTGGCCTCTGCTGTGGCTGTGGAGGCGTCTCCTGGGAAGGCCCCATCGAGGGCGACGCAGCCGAATCTTCTTCCGTGGAGGACTGTGGCGACTCCTCCGCGGCGTCGCGCACCTGCTTGTGCCTTTGAGAGGATGGAGCCGGCAGCATCATTTTGAGGCTGTCGGTGCGTCCGCGTTTCTTCGGGCTCTTGGTGGGCAGCTTGGGCGATGGGGCGTCGTCGTCGTCGTCTTCCATCTGCACTTGGTCACTGGGCGCTTCGTGCGTCGCAGCGGGGGACACGACAACGCCCGCGCTGGAGATGGACGCCTGGTCCAGCGCCTTACCCAGCGCCGTAAGCTTGGCAGAGCTCACGGGCGAGTCTTGTACCGTCGCCATCTCTTGCGGCTCTTCGTCTGCAGACCGTTGTAGCGCCCGCAGATCGGCTCTGGGTGGAGAGGGGCTCGCAATAGTAGGGGTTATGGTGCTGGGGATCGCGGATCACTCTGCCGTCGCTCCCCCAGGGTGCTCCGCTGCTTGAGCTTTTTTTCTCCCGCTTTGCTCTTGGGGGCTTCTTGTTGAAAGAGAGGACAATCGAGCGAAAGGACGAAAGATGGGTACATTGTGTTTGACACGCTATGTGATGTGTTGGACAATATCCAATATCCAAAGTGCAAGGTGATAATAAAAATTAACCTGGCATATCTGATAGCATCCGTGGACAACGGCCGTATCAGGTATGGCAATACGATCAGATTTGGCAGTAGACGGTTCGTTCCAACATATACCGGTAACATGGTAGGATTGCTAGATAATAGCTAACGCGTCGTAATTGGCCAAAATGCAGTGATCTAATTGGTTGAAATAACGAGCAAGGCAAAAAATATTTGCCTTAAAGTGATCTAATTGGTTGAAATAACGACGCGTTAGGGTAGGTTAAATATTCCGACATATATGAGACGGCGTCAAACCAAATGATATTTATCAACCAAAGTACGAATCGCGATTTAGGCAGACCACTCGCACGAGGGGCGTCTTGCGCTCATTTTGAGCCCTTGTCCACTTGAAAATGTTAAGAATTGGTGAAGTGGCACGCTCTGGAAAAAATATCTCCATTTTCATACCGTCAAAATTCCAACCGCGTCTGACCAGTTCCAACCATTACCGGTAAATAACCAAAATCGGTTTTGTGACATTTAGCTTCATTTAGTGACATCGTACAACCAACCACTGCCGCGTGGCTCTGCTGGCATTCAGCGTTTGGAGCCGCCCCAGCAAGACACACGACAAGAAGCGACCGTGGAGCCCGTGTGCCTCCAGCCCCGACAGAAGAAGCCCAACAATGCCGCGCCGAGCGCTCTCTTGACCAAGGGCCCGCGTATCGATCCAGCGAGCAAGGTAGCAAGTCAAACGCAAGGACGTGGACCCGGATAAGGCTGCTGGACGAGCCTGTGTGTGCGCCATCTGCTCTCGCCACACGTGTACGTATGCGCGCCTGCTTTCTGTAGTGCATGTGGTGATGCTGCTGGAGTACCTTTGTGCTTATCCGTGACGGTGCCTCCGGGTGGAGGAGCAGCTTTGCTGCGGGCCGGTTCGAATCCGGCCATCGTCTTCATTTAACTATGAGTGTCATTATTGTGTATTATGGAATGCTGGTTATTGTTTTGGCTGCAGACGAATGAAGGCAGGAAGCGCGGAAGCAGGAGTTGGGTCAACTATGGCCCCATTGGTAATGAGCTCGTGGAATTGGGTGATGAAGGCATCGAGTTTCCCGGCGTTGGGCCTTCAGTGCGGTACCGGCTGCAAGTGCTGACGACCCGTTTGCTTTCAACAAGGCGAGCGTGCTTTGTTCTGCCTGCTGCCCAACGGTAAGCGCCTCGCTTTTAAACGCAGTGGACGCTTCATCCAGCGCGAACCCCATTGGTAAGAACAGCATCATGTATCCTACGGCGTGTCTAAACTCGTACAGCGTTGTCTTTTTCACCGATCGCGAGGCGTATACACGAGGCTCAGCCGTAAACCACTCGTACCAGAGCGCCGATAATGGTTGCGATCCCTTCTTCTTCGGGCGTACGGCTTGTTGAACCTGCTGTGCTGTCGGCGTGGCTGCTGTCGGAGTGGCGCTAGGTTGCTCGCTGGTGGTTGGGATATGTAACTGTGTGCGCAACTGTGCCTCGAGTGCTAACTGCCGATCTTCTAGCCGCTTGTTTGTAGGATAAGCACTTCAATCTGCTCGGACTGGCGCTTAACAAGCTGTAGCACCGTGGAGGAGTCGCAGCTGCAATCATGAGGACTCGAAGGCTCCGGAGGGGGAATGAAGGAAAGGCGGATGGTGGCGCTCCAGGCTAGCACCTCTGCTTCTCCGATCGATCGCGCTACCATGGCCTCGCGCATCCTTCCGACAAGCGCGCAATTCTCCGCGAGCAGCAGCACGTCAGGGTAGTGCATCACTAGAGTCGCTGTTAAGCACTCCGCCACTGTTTCGTCCAGATTGAGGGCTGCATCAGCAAACCCGATGGTGTTCGCAAACCAAACCGCTTGTAGAGCTTGGACACGGTCGCGAATTGGTGGATCAAGTGCGTGGAGAGATGGAAGACGGGTTCCTTCTTTCGGGCTCCATCCACTCAAGACACGGGCAACCCGCGGGTCGGCCTGCGTAGTGCCCAGCATGTACCCGAACGCTTTATTGACACGGTCCAGCTGCCACCCACCGCGCTCAATAATCCAGTTCTCAGCCATGCTACCGTCGTTGGCGTGCATTGCCGCACCACGACGGAAGGAGTGCGAGGTAAGCCCCGAGGTAAGCCTTAACTGTCTCTCTTGCGCTGTTTGCTTGACTCTAACCAACAATCGGTTCACGTATGCTTGTGCACCAGGCACAGCTCGCTTGTTGGAAGACTGCGGCCCGCCTTGAACAGCCTCCGTACTGTCGTCTGCCTCGAGAAGCTCCACAAGACTGAGCTCTGCTACGTCGCTCGCGTTCGCAGCGCTTCTCTTCGTGGTAAGAAACTGAGGGAAGAAGCGTTTGCTAGGAGCGGCTTGCATAGTGAGAGCAGCGGCTAAAGTAAAGAGCGGGCAAGTTAAGAAGCATGTTGGGTCCTTGAACAGCGAGATGCCCTGTAATAATGCTGTTTTGACGCGCTTGAATCTGAGAAATAATACGCCACCTAATTGGAAAACAACAATTGAGACTAGGAACTTGGCTTAGAGAAAACCCTTGAAATGGCTTACCAGGTAGTACGGAGAGCTGCTGTTTCTCGAGTTGCTCTGCATCTGAGCTACGTCCGTACAGATACCACATCATCACTACTAGAGAGGCGTCCAGGTATACGCTGTCCGCTGAGGCAGAGGTGTAAAACAACCGCACGATATTTTCCAAGTCTTGCTTGGAGCACGGGGGTGCTTTCTTTTCAAAAACACCGTCCTCGCGGTTACTGCAGAACTTACCGAGCCCGGAAAGAACCTTTGCAGCTGCGGCTTTACTATTGCCCCTGCTGCGGATACGTGTCCAGCAGCCAGTTCTTCACGTTACCAAAGTAGGCAAGACACGTATTCGTCGAACGAGCCTTGTCTGTCGACTTAGCCAGAGAATACGCGTACTTCTCTAACATAATTCTAAGGACCTTACCAGTATTGTCACCACCGATTAGCTCGTGAGCTTTATCCAGTGTCACGTTCTCAGCCTCGAGAAATGCCTTAAAGGAATTAACCGCCGTAACTCTCGCCTTCTTGCTGTTGGCTGGCGCCAACGAGGCGATGGACATGACTCCAAATCCGCAAATGGCTGTTTCCCAACTACCGCCATCTCGGTCGGAAACCTCAGACTATTTTAAGAATATGCGTTAATATGCATGGTTGTATAGAATATGAAATATTCTTAAAATATTCCAACTAAATATGGTCGGATTGGTCGGAATGCTGCAATTTTTAACAAGCCCCATTGATTAGACAAAAGAAGAGGAATAATCCGTTCTCATTGGTGCCTTAGCCCGTCAGAGATTCTCACAGAATAGTCTCGGTTGGAATAGCGTGGATATTATACCATACCCCAAAATGGCGGAACATTTTGTTGTCTGGTGGTCGCAATATCTTTTCAATTTTTGTGAAAAGTGTATTATCGGAAAGCTCTTGTTTAAAGCAATCGAAATAGAGTAGTTTTACGCTTTGAAATGGATGAAAAGACAACAATAACTTAAAATTTCGTCTAGGTACGAAAACAGGCGGTCAACTTTAAACTCGATTATCTCGGTAACTCTAAATGGTGGATAAGTATCATTTTGTTCGCCGCAGTCTCAATATAATATTATTTGTCGGAAGTATATCGAAAATAAATATCTGAATACAAACTTCAAATGTAAAAAGTATTCTACAGATATTTCTGCCATTCGTACAATTAGGTGTAATCCTCATGTTGGAATACTGAAGAGGACGAGATTCTTGGTTGGATGTACACCGTTTGTCCACACTTTACAAGAAGCGTGCAAAGCATTCGTTCCCACGAACATCCAAAAGCCTCGTACCACGGCGGTTGGTGCTTTAAAGGGGATGCTGGAGATGGAGGACGTCAGCATGGACTTACTCCTAGCTTGCGTTCCCATGAACACCTCCAGTAAACGTTTGGCAGCAACGATGGACCGCTTTGGTTACTATCTGGAAGGTAGATCGGAACACGGCGGCTTCATACTATAGAAACGTTAAACTTTTGGCTGTTCGACGAGTCCCCACACACCAGTGTGTGCTTACGGAATTGGACTTGCTGAAGCAAGGAAAGACATTAGATAAACACTGTTTGAAACATGAAAAGGGTGGTTTTGTTAATAAGGATCCTTGTACCAAGGAGGGTCTCTTGTTCGCTATGTGTACACCACAGCGCGGATCAACTCTGACTACCAAGACGCAGGGCTGGCATGCCTGATGTGCTGGGATGTTAAACTTTCTTTTAATCAAGTTTCTTTTATCTTCTTATAATGCAAAAGAAGATCGGTCAGAATAGGTGGGCGTCTTCTTTTCTTCTTTTAATCATACTAGTAGTATTATAGTCACTATTTTATGACTTTGCTAAGAATCATATTTTTGAAAGAGCTCACCCTTATAATAGAACACTGGGGTGGAGCGATTTTCGCTGTATTTGATCAGAAGGATCAAAGTCAAGACGAGTATTTTGAACTAGATACTGGCAATCGGATGGAGCTGACAGAGTACTGGCAGATCCATGTTTTCATTAAAAGAAGACAGCCTGATTTCTTCTTTTATCTTCTTTAATCAAAAGAAGATTTCATTTTTCAGAAGGCTTTCTTTTAACATCCATGCTGCTGTGGCACTGCTACGGACGGTCATCTGATCTAAGCTACATACAAAAACAACATGTGTCAGTCTCAGCGGGCTGGGTCTTTTACCTTCGGCTGTTGCGGGTGAAGACGGCTGAGGGAGGTCTCTCGCTGGTCCCTGACAAGGTGAGCTTCCTGTCGAGCCCACTGCACGCGCTGGCAGTGGCACAAGTGATTCACGATGCACCGTGTGCGTCGCGGCTCAGCCAGCTCCCTCACCTTGTGGCGACCGAAGCTGCTCCACTCAATCCGGGTATCCCACTCCACGACCTACTGATATGTGATCCGGAGACTCTCCGGGCTGCCTTAATAGACCCAGTCGGTCCGAGCCCGGCGACTCCACTGACGCCGCTTCCCGCCAGCGCACAGACACGATAACAAACACAAGTTGGCAGCACCGCACCGCAGAAGAAGCCGTAGGCCGGTGATGTGTGCTAGGTGAGGATGGAGTACAAGCGTACGTCAATAGGATGTTCAAGCGCGTGGCAGAACCTGCAGGCGCCACGACGGATTTGACGTCTCACTCTTTCCGGCGTGGGGGTCCAACACGCTAACGGAGACGACCACCTTGCCACTCAGTGGATCTTCGATCGTGGTGCGTGGGACATGAGCAACGTCAACACACTTCGGGAAACCGCAAAGTGGCTCGGGTGTTGTGCGGCTAGAAGGCAGATATGCCGCCTGTCGTCGTGGACGTTGGGAGGCAGAACCATGCGACACTTGCAAGAGCTCCTGTTCAGCACATGCACAGGACTCAAGGAACACCGTCACAACGACAGTACGAAGGTTATTGGCGTACTTACTGCTTATGTGGTACGGTACTACCCGCAGCTGAAAGCACTAGCACCGACTGCACCGATTGTGTTGAAGAGTGCTTAAGGCCGCGGCCATCTCGTCCGCTGACTTGCTTGCGTGGTCTGTGGCGCTGGACGCAGAGGCTGCCTCACCTCCTCAATATCAAGAACACAACCAAGACCAGGCACACAGGTGCGGAGAACATGATCTCCTTCTGGTGCGATTGATGGCCTTATCACATCGAACAAGGCCATGGTTGCGCGCATGACGATCATCGAGGAGGAGCTACAACAGGCAACGGATTTACAAGCAATAGATGGGGTAGAACAAGTGCGAGACGAGTCAGATCCAGAACCCAAGCCCAAGCGCCGAAAAACAACAAGCTACGAACCTGTCGGCGACGTGGTACGAGTGGTACACGCGCGTGCCGCGCGTCTGGGACTCCGCCGATAGTCAGAAGAAGTTTAAGCTCGCTACGTCGTCGCCTTCATGAAGCTAATCTTGGACGAGGGCTTCTTCCTTTACTGCAAGGCGGAGGATTACAAGAACCAAGTCCTCGACGCCGTTCGTCGCGTGGAAGAAGGGCTGCTCAAGTTCGTCAAGGCGCGTGGTGTCAACGCGAAGGGGCAGGGAGTGTCCTGCGCGCGCTGCGTCCGCTGCACAAGTCCGGCGTCCTTGACGAGTGCATCATGGTCGTCTTGCTTCGCCCAGGTCAGCGCGCCGGTAAAAGGAAGAAGACGAGTCGCGAACTGGAGCTCGCTGGCGACGGTGACAGCGAGGGGTGACAAGGACGCGGATAACAGCGAATTCGCGGATGTGTAACCGCGAGTATGTGTGGCCGTGGCGGGCGTGGAACGAAGTCAACAAGTGATGAGTGGTCGCTTTCGTAGGATCTGTAACGGGGTCACGCTGGCCGCCACCGTTTGCCGTGCAAAAGAACTTATGAAAGGGGAGACCCAATGTTCTTCCGTGTGGTCCACACAAGTCTGCCTAAGTACGAGTACATGCCCCACATAAGTTGGTGTGTGACACCCGGCTCCCAGCTAAGTACGATTGTGTATTTTACACTAGATACGAATCGGACTTAAGGTAGACGATTGATGGAGAGCCATCCATTTGGAGTACAGAAGTTTAGTATGCAGATAGTTAGCAGTAGTTAGAACCTTACAAGTGAGATTAATACAGTCAGTTTAACTCTAACCCGGAAGTTCGCAAGTCGTTTGGTACTCGGTACCAGGAAACGACTGGAAGGCCAGCTTACAACAGAGACGCCAGGCGTCTGTTGTGGTTACGCGTTAACGCTTCCTCTAAGGCAAAGGTGCGTGTGACTCCCGTCACACCTGGTAGCACTTGTAGTCAATCCCGCGACCGGCGCGGTTTTGTACAATCAAGATCTCTTTGAGTATGGAAGACTCAGGGAGCAGGCTGCCGTCCCGGCAGGACTTTCCTCATCTCACGGACGCCCACTGGGCAACTCTTGAGAAGATGGTCAGCCTCCTGGGCGAAGCAGCATTCGCTGGATTCGCCAACCTACCTGCGTAGCAGCAAAGGGCGGGCGTGGAACGCTTCGACAAGTACGAGTCGTCGCTGATTGCTCACGTGAGCGCCGCCGCGCAGGAGGCTGCTCGCACGACCATGCGAGCTGAGGTGCAGAGTGCGGCGCAGTCGAACGCCTCGGGTTCTGCTCCGTTCGCCTCGCGACAAGGAGCTACGAAGCCCGTCAAGATGTCGGTTCCGACGTTTGACGGCAAAGACTCCGACAGCCTTGTCTTCTGGATTCGCGAGATCGAGATAGCGCTCAGCGCTGGACAGATCTACGAGTCACAGGCTCAGGTCGCTTTCACGCTGTCTAACCTGGGTGGTCGGGCTCGCGCTTGGGCGATGGCTCGAGAGACTTCGTCTCCGGGGTATTTCACCTCGTGGGCGTTCATGGAACAAGAGCTGCGCACGACGTTCCTTCTGGTCAATGTGGCCTACCGTTATCGGTCGCTATTCTTGCGGTGCAAGCAAGGAAGCGCACGCTCCAAGACTACGTCATGGAACTGCAGAACCTCGAGGCCGCCATGGCTGGCGATCCCCTCTCTGAGGACGTCAAGGTGACGGTCTTCATGGACGGTGTCCGCCCGGGCGAGGTTCGCACTGAACTCTTCCGCCGTCAGCCGAAGACGTTCAACGAGGCGGTACACATCGCCATGTTGGAAGACCATTGTGTGCGCTCGGCGCAGGGCTATGCGGGCCGAACGGAGGCAACGGAAGGTCCCACTCCCATGGAGATCTCGTCTGCCGAGTCGGCTCGTCCTCAGTGGACCCAACGTGCGAGTGGTCGCTGCTTTGGTTGTAACCAACCTGGTCATTTCCGTCGGAACTGTCCGACGAACCCGTGGAAAACAGGTCGTGGCAAGACCACTCCATCCCTCAACATGATCGAGTCTACGGGGTCGGAAAACGGCGACTCCCAGTAGGCGCGGGACGTCCTGCTGGGAGACTTCGCTCCTCTTCGAGGACGGTGGCTCCGCCACCTCCACCTCCGAAGGAGCAAGTCCCAGGGACGACACTGTTGTGTCTTTCCGTGGCCGCCGCGCGGTCTAACCTCGTGGTCGTCACCGCCAGCGTTAAAGGGTATGAAGAACCGTTGACCATCCTGATCGATTCGGGTGCGTCCTACAATTTCGCGACGAAAGCCAGTGTGGCCAGGAACAGTGCATTGTATGCTAGCGCTTTGGAAGCTTCTAAGCATAATACAAGTGTATCTGTTCGCCTGGCGACTGGATCCATCGTGTCTACACGCAAGGTTCTTTTATCTTTAAACGTCAAGTTTGACGACTTCAACTCGGTCGAACCGTTCATTGTCCTGGACATGGATGATCGGTACGATCTTATCCTCGGCATGCCCTGGCTTGCAAAGCATGAGCCGTGGATTGATTGGAAAAGTCGCACCATTGGTGCTAGCACAAGCCCTCGTGGACAGGGCCCTGGTGGGTCATGTCCCTCTCTTTCCCGAGACGGGTTTGTGCACGAGCATCGTGTGCCACGCGGCGAACGGCACTTCGCAGGTGCTTCGGAAGTACTTGAACTGCCTTCAGCTTTGTCGACCGCGTGGGCTACCTCTTCGAGCTCATGAGCCTTCGGTGGATGTAGAATGGAAGGGGGTCCCATGTGTTGCTCACGATGAGACTCATGGTACTCTTGAGAACAAGAACGTCGTTCTAGCCCCGGGGCAGATGACGTCCAAGGCGCCGGAGCTAAGGCCCGCGCAACCAAGAGTGGTCGAGCAGGGTCTCCCACTATGCAAAGCGTTGGAGCTGAGGCAGACCACGCAGGGAAAGACGCTGGAGCTGGGGCTCGCGCACAGGAAGATGGTCGAGCGGAGGCTTCCACGAACGATGTTAAGGCTGGGTCAGCCACGGCAAGACTATGTCAAGGCGGAGATCGCCGCGATGCGGACCACTTGGACAAGGCAGTTGCACCCAGGGTGCTAGACGTTCTCACGGGAGAACGCAAAGAAGGCGTGGACCTGGCTCCGCTACCTACGGTAGCAGAGCTACTCGAGCTCGAGGAGCTCTCGTATGTCGAGTATCTCGACTCGCTGAAGGCGGGCGAGCTTGAGGAGATGGTCCTTATCCACCGTGAACACGACTCGGTCGAGCTAAACACCTCTTCGGTCATGGACCCTGATGTGCTGGAAGACGAGATGGCCTCTTCGAGGCAGAAGCGGTATGGCGCGGCCATCTTGAAGGATCCATCGGACCCGTACTACCCTCTCTTGAAGGAGTTTTCGGACGTCGTCAGCGACAATCCACCGTCGGTGTTACCTCCGGATCGAGGTGTCCGACACGAAATCGACTTGGTGCCAGGCACTAAGTACTGCACTACGCGCCAATGATCACTGCCGAAGTAGCAAGTCGATGTGATCGACGCCTTCTTCACAGCGAAGTATGCCGCGGGCATGGTGCGCGAGTCGAAGTCGCCGCATTCGTCGCAGACGTTTTGCGTTCGCAAACCCAACGGGAAGTGGCGCATGGTGCACGCGTTCAACAAGCTGAGCTCGGCCACCATCCCGGCGTCCACGCCGATCCCTCGAAAGGATGTGGTGCAGACAACATGGCAGGATGCACCATCTTCAGCGCGCTCGACATGGTCGATGGCTACTATCAGCTGCTGATGCGTGAGTCGGACATTCCGCTCACAGCGCTTAGTACCCCGAGCGGTATGCTATGGGAATGGCTGGTGATGCCCCAAGGGCTATCCAATGCACCAGCTACGTTCAATAGGCTGGTGACCCAGCTCTTCCGGCCGATGCGGCAGTTTGTACAGACGTACTTCGATGACATCTTCGTGCACAGCCGCGCTGCGGAAGGCAAGACGGCTGTCAAGGTGCACGTCGAACACCTCCGCGAGGTGTTGACGTGCATGCGCGAGAATCGCTTGTATGCCAACATCAACAAGTGCATCTTCGGCGGCGAAGAGATTCCCTTCTTGGGATGTTTCCTTGGCAAGGACGGGTGGCTCTCGTTCTTCGCCGAGTACTACTTCACCGTGGAGTATAAGCCGGGTAAGCAGAATGTCCTCGCGGACGCGCTCTCGACGACCGGACTACGAGCTGGCGCACGTTGCGTACCTCGAGTCTCCGCTCCATGAGCTGCTACGCGAGGCGTATGCTGACGATGATGACCTTGCAGATCTGGTCACGGCGTTGAAGGCGCCTGAGAAGGCAGTGAAGCTCACTGTTCGGCAGCGATCACGGCTGCACCGCTATTCGATGGCCGATGGCCTACTTTACTACCAAGTCGATGACGGGGAGGAACCTCGTCTTGTCGTTCCCAACGACGAAGACTTGAGCCCTCGTGTCCTCTATGAGGCACATGAAACTCCGCTAAGCGGTCACCTCGGTCGCGAGAAGACGTACACGTCGGTGGCCCGTCACTTTTGGTGGCCTCACATACAAGTGAGTGCGCACGTGCGTGCAAACGTGTCAGCGTGTGAAGCCCGCTCCCTCGTCATCCGCTCCTTTGATGAGCTTGCCGGTACCGGCGGATTGTTGGCGCTCGGTGAGCATAGACTTCATCTTTGAGCTCCGGCAGATACGCGCGGCCATACTGGCATTCTGGTCTTCGTCTGCCGTCTGAGCAAGATGGTACGGTTGGCCGCGGTGAAGAAGAGCGTGACAGCGCCGCAGGCGGCTCAGCTCTTTGTCGATAATGTCTTTCGACACCATGGCCTCCCAGAGGCGTTCGTAAAAGAGCCATCGGGATCCCCGCTTCGTGTCACACTTCTGGACACATTTGTTCCGCCATCTCGGTAGGAGACTGGATATGTCCACGGCGGATCATCCGCAGACGGACGGTCAAACCGAG
The DNA here is from genome assembly GCA_012656075.1 of Phytophthora hibernalis. Lineage (NCBI taxonomy): Eukaryota > Oomycota > Peronosporomycetes > Peronosporales > Peronosporaceae > Phytophthora > Phytophthora hibernalis. The sequence goes on from JAAKBF010000190.1 coordinate 61,995, forward strand.
CGGGTGAACCGCGTGTTGGAAGACGTGCTGCGCAGCGTCTGCGCCGAAGATCCCACGAAGTGGAGCACGTTGCTGCCTCAAGTGAAGTTTGCACTCAACAATGCGGTGCATGCGTCGACGGGTTTCACCCCATTCTACGTTAACGGGCTGCGGCACCCGCGTACGCCGTTGTCGTTGCCTCCGGCTTCAAATTTGGGTGAGGGAGAGGCTGTCGCCGAGGATCCCCGTGGCCTCAAAGGCCTTCGCTCGTCCGTCAAACGGAACCTGCTCACGTTCATTGAGACAGGAGAGGCGGTAAGACAGCGCGTCTGAGATGCTATGGCGGCGGCACAAGACACACAGAAAGAAAACAGTGATCGCCAGGGGCGTAAGAACACACAGGTGTTTGTATTAGGGACCAGGTCCTCTTAAACGCGAAGAATCTTCCTATGCAGGCGGTCACCGCTGTGGGCAGCACAAAGCTCCGTCCTCGGTTTGTGGGGCCGTTCACGGTCATTGGGGTCCACGGCAATGCGTACACGTTGGATTTGCCGTCGGCTATGGCCACGCACCCGACGTTCTACGTGGGCTTGCTCAAGCCGTACCGCCCGGCGGAGGTGGCTGCTGAGGCGGGTGACTCGTCGAGTCCGATGAACTCGAGTACTGCCGAACGGCATTCGCCATCATCTGCATCACGTCGGCCTGAGTCAGAGCTGGAGCCGCCGGCGGAGCCACCACGGCCGCAGGGGCACGGTTCTCCAACTCCGCCACGCGGTTGTAGAGCTGGCGAATCCAACCGAGATGCTCTTCGAGAGCGGAGTGAGCATTCCGAAGCGCATATTGGGCCTCCGCGTTACTGCGGTCCAGCTGAGACAGACCCCGGTTCAGCTGGACGAACTGATCTTGCAGATCACCCGTTACACGCCCGAGACGATCCAGGTCCTGGTGGACGTTCCGATCAGAGGCCATCGCCGCTTTGACGCTCTGCACGCGTCCGCGCAGGGACGCAAGGTCCACCCGCTGCGCCTCCAGGAGCCGCTGGCACCCTCAACCGCGTCCAGAAAGACCCACGAATTCACGGGACGTCAGTCGCAGAGGCGTACGACGCCATCGATCGATGCGGAGCATCATGGTCGGTCGACGCGTCCGTTGCGTCCTCCGCCCCTATTGATCGAAAACGAGGGCGCTCTCTACTTCCACGTTGAGAAGCTACTGAAGCGCCGCGGGCGTACCGGCCACTACCAGTATCTGGTGAAGTGGCGCGGTCATCCCGAGGATCAGAGCACATGGGAGTCCGGTAGCCGCCTCTCGGAGGACTGCGCCGATGTCGTGGACGCTTACGAACTCTCCCACGGAGCCAGTCGGCGCTAACCGGTCCGAGAACACTTCGAGGTTCTATCGGCTGGGACTGCCATGACTTCTCTGTCTTCTGCACCACCTCCTCGAGGATCACCCCGGCGCGGGCATATTGCAGTCGAAGTGCCGCTTGTGCCACTGGTCGTCGACAATCATCTTTGCCATGCGAAAGCGAAGACGCCGCTGGGCCAACCAATCGATTCGATAAGGCGAGGCCAAGAACTCGGGCAGGGGTACCCCATGTGGTGGAGCCACGACCTGATGTCGGTCTCGTTGGACTGTCGGGCCAGGCCTGTGTCGGCAAGCAGCACGACCGGACACTCGTCGTAGTGAGAGACGGTCTGGCCAGGCGCGCGACTCAGTCGCAGGTATCCGCGGTAATCAGGGACGGACCAATATCGCAATGCGAGCAGCTGTTCTCGCGTGCGGGAGACGTGGTCTCGTGTTCGCGCTTGGAGTCGCGGTGCTGCTCGGCAGCTACTTGGCCGGTGCGGGCTCGGTCGGCGAGGTGCTGCCGGTTGTCGGACCGGAGCATCTCTGCCGGCACTTCTTCGCCCTCCACGACGTTCGTCATGACTTGGGTCTCCCGCTCGGGGGTCCAAGCGGTCTCGCGCTCTGCCCTCTCGCACTGAGCGCTCCGCGCAACGGCAGCGGCGCTGCGAGGAGTGGCAGGGCTCCCGGGATGCAAGGCGCGTTGCTGCTCCGTGAGTGGTGGGGACTTGTTGGGGTCGTGGACCGCTCCCTGCTCGTGGTCGTCCTCTTCAAGCTCGGACTCACCGTAGTCGACTTCGTCGGAACAGTCATTCGGAGAATAGTGCTCGGCACGACGTGGCGGGATCTCCTCAACCTCTATGCCCGTGGCGGACGGCTCCTCGGAAGTTTAGCCCCCGCACCAGGCTTTTGCGAGTCGTCGTGGGCTCTCGGAGCTTTTGGATCAGCGACCGGCTCCTTTGGAGCTTCTTCCATCGGGTTCGGCGGCGGTTGCTCGTCGCTCGCTACAGGAGCCGTCTCCATGTTGACGTCCTCGTCGCCAGTGATGAGCCCAGGGTTCGTGACGTCGGCGTCCGACTCGCTGTGGCTGCTGGCGTCTTCGTGTGGGCCGGGCAGTTGGACTGCATTGCGCTTGCTGGATCGGGCTCGGGTTTGGGGCGGCTGTGGCGAATCGCCGGGTTTCTTAGAAGCGGTTTTCTGCTTCTTTGCGGCGGGGTCTTCTTCGGCTTGGCAGCGGCGGCGCTGAGCGCCTTGGCTTCCTGAGTTTTCCCATCCGGGAGTGGTGGCGCGTGCCCGTGGGGCGTCGGTGGTCTTCTGGAATGAGGCGTCGCCTTCTCCGTCGCTGGATTCCCCTTGGGACAGGTGCTTCCCGTTTGGGTGTAACGGGGTCACGCTGGCCGCCACCGTTTGCCGTGCAAAAGAACTTATGAAAGGGGAGACCCAATGTTCTTCCGTGTGGTCCACACAAGTCTGCCTAAGTACGAGTACATGCCCCACATAAGTTGGTGTGTGACACCCGGCTCCCAGCTAAGTACGATTGTGTATTTTACACTAGATACGAATCGGACTTAAGGTAGACGATTGATGGAGAGCCATCCATTTGGAGTACAGAAGTTTAGTATGCAGATAGTTAGCAGTAGTTAGAACCTTACAAGTGAGATTAATACAGTCAGTTTAACTCTAACCCGGAAGTTCGCAAGTCGTTTGGTACTCGGTACCAGGAAACGACTGGAAGGCCAGCTTACAACAGAGACGCCAGGCGTCTGTTGTGGTTACGCGTTAACGCTTCCTCTAAGGCAAAGGTGCGTGTGACTCCGTCACAGGATCGCAATGCATGTTTACTTGAAACACGTCCCTTCGCGGTAGGGTGCTCTTCTTGCATCGATGTAAGAAATTAGGTTGCTGTAGAAAAAATACAAAAATGGCCAAGCTGGTTTTATCACTGATAAATATCGATGATATTGTACTACGATATGTGCTGAGGCTCTTTATCAACGCTGAAAAAATCGATACTGAAAAAAATCGAAAGCAAAAAAATCATATCATTGATATGATACCGGTCTATACCGTTATGAGCGGTATGCTCTAACCAATTAAACTAGCTAAAAACGCCAATGCTACTCAAGCCTGGACGCTACATCATTTGGTTATAGTCCAGGGTGATAGCACTGCAGACCAACAAGCTCCATTTGGGAGCTCTCCATGCAGTCGACATTCGAATAAATACTGCAAAACAGGCACCGAGAGGATACAGCAGTAGCACACGCCAAATACGACTCCGTTTCTCGAAAAATAGCATAAGAAGAGCAGCGAGCGCCAGGTATCTGACGAAATGACACGTTGATTGCTCAATGCGACAACTGCAACAGACACAAAAAGTACACGATAAAATGGCCAGAATACGACATCGTTCGGCAAACTTCTGCAAATCTTGTGAAAATTATCATACTTAGAATGGTTGCGAGGACTAGTCCGCACTCATACAGGGAGTAGTTAGTCTTATAAACCGCAACAAATTCAAATTCAAATTCATACAGTGTAGGTGTAGTAAGCATATGATTCCGTCGTTGCATTGCCGACTTATCTTCTCACTTTCATGCAAGACTACGTACATAAACTAAAATCGCATCATTCACTGAAACTTATTCGTGCAATTTGAACGAAACATTTCCTGCAGCTAGATCGATGAATGCAGGATTCCTTCAACACTCCTTCAACCAACATCTTGCTAATACTTCGAAGTACAGCTAATTTTTGCCTTAATCGTTCCTATCAGTATCTCTAATCAATATAATCCAAAAATGGCGTGAAGTGAATTTTGCATGACGAATTCCAATCCATTTTTCTAAAAACACTCACTTTGAAACTTAGTTTGCTGAGCTCAACAGTAAAATCCAGACCTGTTCCGTGCGGCTTTGTGTAATATGTTATTAATAACTGCTTGTACAGTGTAGTTGATACGCAGGTCACTTTAATAGAGGGAAATTGGACCAAATTCCCACACCTTACCTTTATAAGAATGACATTTGACATCCAACTTTCGGTATGAAAACCCGAGTTTGTGGGTAAGAGAGATGACTTTCGATTAGTAAAGTGGACTCGTAACTGGTTCAGCACCGAATGTGCCTAACAAACGAGCTGGCGAAGAAGAAGAGTAGTCTACTCCGTTAAAGCGGAGATAGAGTAGTCTACTCCGTTAAAGCAGAGATTGGTCGTGTTTTACAGGAAGCGTAGTCTACTCCGTTAAAGCAGAGATTGGTCGTGTTTTACAGGTTAAATGTTCACACCAGGAATACCCGTCAGCCACTTCAGGGCCATACCGACTATTTTACTCATGCTGCAAGTAACTGAAGGACTTGAACGCATGCTTTCGTCTCGTACATTTACTAAATGGTGTCAAATGTAAATCACAGAAAAAGATCGAGTCCTTCCAAGAGATCCAGCGCCAGCAGCAGTCCTCGATATTCCGCCTCGTTGACCGTTAAGTCTACGTCGTAACCTGAAGCGGCCTTCTCGATCTTCCAACCTAGCAACTTCCAGACAATGGCACCAAATGCACCCTTCCCGTTCGCCTTCGCGGACCCGTCGAAGCTGATCACGTGCGCCTCTTCTCCAACACTTACAGTTGGTCGAGGGATCAACATCACTTTCTTGGGTTGACGTCGAGGAGAGATGGCTTCCAAAGCTGCGTCGACAGAAGCTGGAGAAGTTATGCAAGCTGTTAATTCATCGCAGACTTTGCCGTATATGCGTCGGTGTTGAACTGCCTGTCGGAGGAAGACTTCGAACGTCGAACCCCAGAAAACGACTCATAGAAATGGACGAACGCCGAGAAAGCGTTTCGTCGACTGAAGTTGAAAATTGCCGACGCCCCACTGTTGCGCCATTTCAGCCCGGAACGGGAACCAGTGATAATTGTATAAGCAAGTGACTGGGCCATCTCCGCTGTTCTCGCTCAACGACATGAGGACGTCTACATGCCAGTGAAATTCACCAGTCGCACATTGAAGCCGAACGAGCTCAAGTATGACCTCGTTGAGAAAGAGGCCCTGGCGTTGCTGAGAGCACTGACTAGCTGTTTCACGATGCTAGCTGGACGTAAGATCCGAGTGCTGACTCGATATACGACGTTGGCCTGGGTTTTCCGAATGAACAACCCGCAGGGACGCCTGTGTCAGTGGGCCGCTCTATTATCGCCATGGGACCTCCAAATCGATCGATCAACTCGTGGGGAAGAAGAGATCCTGGGCATGTTAGGGAGGGCTGTCAATGTTTCACTAGATTTCATCGACGACCGAGGACCGTTTGTATTTGCTCCAGATTTTTACCGGGACAAGGCTGCTTCATGATTTACATGCAATATTCGTACATGTAAGAGCTGGAAGTCAGTATTATTAATTAAAGTAAGCGGGTTGTTAGCAAGAGTACTCTCAATTACCTTGGCAGTGGAGTCATCGGTTGATAGATTAGTTACTACAGCATTGTACTGTATTCTGTACTCAAAACGACTCAATTTGGCCGTAGCACTTGCCAGTACGAGGCGATATTAGTAAGAAACACTTCCAACCTAACATTCGGCCAAATCATTCCAGTACAAATACCTTAGTTTTACTAAACTTGAATAATTCCCTCACCTTACCTTTTAAGAGTGCCTTTCATACCACGATTAGTTTAATAGTGGTAGAGTAGAGTGAGGATTTCCATCTATTAAAGTGGCCTGTTGATACGTAAAAGGTTTTCCGTTTGAATATTGTATTGGAGCAGCACCTACGATTAGAGTGGACTACACCATGGCGACCTCGAATTAATCAGCACTACCAGGGTTACCGACTTAATGGCTTATAGTGGACACCGTAAATGAATTTGTCGTTGCCAGTACGCCTGCGCGAGATACCTGGTTGAGCTCCCAGGTACTGCCTTCTTTTTAGGCGGCTTCGTCGTTTGTTTGACACTCGTTCGAAACGAGTCTTTCGTTCCTCATTCACATTTGGCACTCATGCCCGCGCAACATACATGATGTTGATCCACGTTGCATGTTCGTCTAGTACATCGATCGTAGTGTTTTCCACTCCATTCGTGTTGAACGAACGTTGACCCAGTCGTCTTCTCGGTGGCCTGTAGTACCTCCCAGTAAAACGATGTCTGCACATAGCTTTTGAGCTGGTATTTGGCTACTATTGTTTGTGAGCTCAAAGCTAAGTAATCTCCCACACAAACGAGAGCGCCGGCACGGACGCGAAGGAGCTCAGCAATCGCGCTGCCTCACGACACCCAGCGTCGGGGTCGTGGCTCTGCACCTGATGCAGCCACGGTGCAACCTCCGCAAGGGCGTCACCCACCTCTTGCCGCAATAGACCCGGAGGCACTACCAGTAGCACGCGACTCAAACTGAACAACACCTGGCGGCGTACCTCCGCGTTGGTGTTGAAGCGCTCGCTCCAAGCAAACTCCAGCAAGCATTTGGCCATCGCCGTCGTCTGAGGCGCGTGGCCCGCACACTCCACAAAGCTTGCTAGCACGTGCAGCAAGTGCGCCAAGAACGTCTGCTCAACTTCGCTGCGAGACTTCCCAGTTGTGCTCGAATCAGTCGAATGCTTCCGCACGTACTCGACATACCCGAACAGCACTGGTGAGAAGAACTCCAGTGCGTATGGCGCAAAAGCGTTTCTCTTTGACGCGGCCAATGGGTCACGTCGGTAGCCCCAGCGACGTGTTTTCAGACTTTGCATCGTGCGCGTCGCCAAATCGTTTGGAATGATGTCAACTTGCTTCTGAAGAAGGGTTTTGGGTGCTTGTGGACGCTGGTAGCTGCTACCTCTCTCAGATAGTTCCTGGGCGGCCAAGGCCATCGCCTGTAGCGCGTCAATACGGGACTGCAACAACTGCTCGCGTTCCAAAGCTTGGCTGCACAGATATGGCAGGGTTTGAGTTGGTGCTAAAGTACATGTGGTCGCAAGAGCTTGTAAACGTAGTTTGGCAAACTGCGGTATGCTGAACTTGTCTTCGAGCCGCAACAATGCCCTAGCAACTTCGTGTGATTTGTCGGTCAGATCTCGTGGCCGACGCCGCAGTAAAATGTCGGCCTCGGTTAGCGCAGTTTCCGTTTTTCCACGGTCATCGTCCGACAAAAGACCTGCAATCAGGTCCTTCAGATACAAGGGTCGTCTGGTTGTCAAGTCTTCCTCGTCGTCCTGTAAATCGTAGGCTTCAAACTCATATCGGAGTCAGAATCGGCGTCGTCAAAGCTAGATTTGGACTCGACAGCATCATCCGAGTAATTAGCATATGATTCGTCATCGTCGTCGCTAAGCACCAATTCGTCCGGGTCAGTGTGAACAGCTTGGGCGAGCGCTTTTCCTTCGACCTCGATTTTCCTTCCCTGACACAGCCTGACTGTTGCTGTCTCTCGCGGAGTTTGGGTCTAAAACCAGATTGACAATGCCCTCCTCGAGCTCTTCTAGTAACACGGGACATCCGTATATCACCAAGGGATCTTCATCTTCAAGTCCAAAGTCTAGTGGCTTGTCAGATGCAATTATGTGCGACAGACTCTCCCCAACACGCATGCCTAGAGCCCGTACACACTCCAATGAATGGCCCATGTGGTCTTGGACTCCCTTGCACAGCTTCGTGATCCAGTCGTTCTGTGAGAATGTTGTCTCACTCTTGTCCTTCGCAAGCTTTTGCAGGCTGTAGCGGAGGAAGAAGCAAATTGAGGCGTTCACGGTGTACTCCGTGCTAACCGCAAAGTCGGTTTGGCTCCAGCGCTCGAGCACCACGTCAAATACAGAAGCTAGAGGAGACTGGGAAGGATCGCTGCCACCTTGCACCAGAATGTCGACAAGCACCCGCCAGAAGAAAAGGTCATCTATAGACTTTCGAAGGAGCAGTTTGTGCGCGACAACATACTGGAAGTGCTTGTTACAGCACAGCGCAGCAGGAATTTGGGCGAGTAGTCTGTACTTTGGGAGGCACAACGCTTGCTTAGCGCTGAGAGGGCTGGCGGCCTTTACGCTCGCAATTTGGAGCAGGATCTGTTCTTGGCACGATTCCGGAAGACCCAAGAACAGCTCATTGTTCACTTTCGTGGTCGAAACGGTGTCGACAGAATGCATCCAGCTCTGGATGAACGCTTGAGCTTGGCCGATACGAGTGAGCTTGTCGGCAAACATCCGGAACGTGCGCAACTGATTCGCAGTGATATCCAGCCGAAAGAGATCGCGAAATATGCCATCGCAAAGCATTGGGAAGTACCGTCGGGGCCGAAATATTGTAGGAGCATCGCGCTGTCGGCGATTGTAGATAAGGTCTGCAAGGGGTTCCGTTAATCAACGATCCATGACTTACCACGCCATTTCGGTGCTCCATTCTAGGGATCCCATTTCTTTAGCTTACCTGGTAGTGACGACAGCTGTGAAATGAGCACTTGCAGTCCGATCACACTCTGCCCGCCGTTCGTCGCTAATTGCTACAGCATGTCGACCTCATTAGAACGATATACCAAGTCAGTCATATCTAGTATCCTGCGCACCTGTTCTTGCATCAGCATTTCTGCCACGATGTCCTCCACGCCACCATCGGTAACAGCCTTCTCCAGCAGCCGAATGCATTGCGTGATGGAAACCTCTGCGTCCTCGTATGCCGTTTTGTCCCCCGCATCTGACCTCGTCTTGGTGGCGGAGAGAGTTGCTGTCAATGCCGCAACCGCTCGGCTCGGTGGCACGATTTGACGGTCGAAGAAGACGTCGAACGCCTGCTCTCGGTCGAGCTCAGAGAAGCAGATCTCGAGGTGGACAGCCACGAAGCCCAGCACAAAGGTCGCGACGTCTCGGTAAAAAAACTCCAGGTAAATTTTCTGTCGTGGCACGAGTACAGATCAGTCGGCAAGACACCAACACGTTGGTGTATATAGCTACCTTCCACGTCGACGGAAAGCGCTCGGGGTAGTGCAACGGTGCGGCCAGCTCGCGCAGATCGGCCACTGCAGCCTGCACGTCATAGCGTTTTTCAGCGGCTTCGACGACGCGCTTCCTGGTGTCGACGAACGCGCGAAGTTCGTTCATTTTATCAACACAAAGTGTACATGAAAAAAATACTTTATCATATTGTGTGCGTAGTACTTTATGAAAGGGGATAAATATCAATTAATTCCCGGGTTTAGGGAATATTATAGTAAATACTATACAGTTCATTCACGTTTTTTAAAGGGGGTCAGAATTAGCGAAAAATATCACCACTTGAGCGTCGCCGAAATGACAAGAAATCTTTGAAAATATCACCACGGTCAGATATCAGATGGCTGGACATTTTGCTTTGACATTCACTCTGCAACCCACCGCCGGGAGCTTATTGCAGACCTCATCCGCGGCCTGGTGATGACGTGCCTTGACGAAGAGGACTGCGAAGATTTCCTCTTGCTCGATGGCCTGTTTGACGTGGACAGAGAGCTCTCACTAAGCTCTCTGTTCGACATGGAGGAAGATCTGTGGATGGATACCCCGATCGATGATCTCGCTGAGATGCTGATGCTGGTTGAGGGTAACCGATACCTATCACTGCGCCAACCCTACGCCAAAAGCTACGATTTCGTGACAAACTACTTTCTGAGGCACATCTTATCAAGATTGGCTGGAATTGATAGCCCCGCTTTAATTTCCTTCTCTGTAACCCCATTCCCGTCTCAGATCGCTTGATGCTGAGCGTCCGCGTAAACTTGGTCTTGTACGTGTTCCAACGGCGCTTCATACTGTCAGCAGACAGAAATTTCAGCCCTGGCGTCTTGGATAAAGCGTGGAGGTGCTCCGCTAGCTTCTTGAACGCATCCGGTTTCATAGTTTTGGCGCCTACATCCGTCTTCTTCTCGCAGCCATGAATCCTATCGAAGTTGACCGGATTCTCCATCCAGCAGGCAACAATGAGATAATCTTCACGTGTCAAATGCACCTTGGGTTTGTCAACTTCGTCGGCTTCTGTGCTCATCGTACACTAGCCAAACAGAAGATCAACGTGCGCTTAGCCTTGTGATCAACCAGGGAGCTGGTGAGGAGAGCTACATCAACGCTCATACCTGCTGCTGGGGGATGCTTGAGTTGCCTTGACCTTCGAAGTGCGCGCTCTGAGAGAAAATTCTAGACTGAAGAGAAAGTTGCCGTTGCGGATGGTTTGCCATCTGGAAAATGACCGGTCATCTCAGAAATGGTTCGCCCAAACAGCTGAACCATTTCGCGAAATGTTATGACCACTGGTGATAAAAAATATGTTGGTCATTTCGGCCCGAAAATCACCACGAAAAAGCTAATTCGGACCTAGTACTATAAATTCCCGACGTAAAATGAAACGTATGGCGACGACCCGGGTCACCAAAATAACCCCGGCCTCGTAAATCCTATCACGATGCATGATTATCCATATGAATATGAATTTACATAATTAGTTACCTAGCCATACTGGTTAACTCCATTCTTGATCATAGCCTTCAGTATTACAATCATGGAACCTCTTACGCCAAATACGGCCCGGACCTGTGCATTTCGAAGTAACGCAAGAACCACCCATAGCAGCTTGTTATGCCAGGCCCTCCCCACCTAGAATCCAGCGTCTAAAAGATTGCTTGTAGTCGGTCACGGTTGAGAGCAGTCGCACGCACTGATGGACACCTGCTTGGTGTCGTCCGTACTGAGCTTCCAGTACCTCCAAAGCGTTGCTGTAAAGGTTGGGGTGGATCTGCCATCTTGCCGGCCGACTGAAGAAGTGGCAGTTGCTGCCTCCGACCTGGCGGTCGCTACAAAAATAAGTAATTCAAATTTTCTTCTTTTTGTTTGGCGGTACCCAGGTCGTCGCCAAGAGTTTCATATATTCTTGGCAGATCCCGCCCACTAAATTACTACATCTTTGCCGGTTTATAGGATATGCCGGGGCCGACACCAAACACCGAATTCCGATACTCCAAAACTTCGATGCGTTTTATTTTATAAAGTCACACCACCACCTCCGAGTCGGAATACACTACAGCACAGCAACCACACGTGGCAGTGAGCACATTACATGTAGCACGTAGCAAATTCAAAAGGAAGTGGGAATGTATTTAAGCTGTGTACAGCAGCACTTTGTTGGTTTCAAACAATGGGTCCGAGGTTCCGCATAATATCGACAATCATCTTGCCGATGGCGTCGCGCAAGAGGTATCCGAGCTACCCTCTGTTTCTCGATGACCTCCGTTTTGGTGGTGGTGGCAGAGACCGAGCTGCTTTCCGTTTCGCTACAAGACAAGGCAGCAGCCACCTCATTCTTGGCGATAGTTTTCGAAGCAGCCGCACAGCTGTCTGCTGATCGCTCTCGTTGCTGTCTCTAAGCACTCGCTGCCACCCACGTACGGCTTCACCGTGTCTGCATCTTGAACCCCGTAAGATCCAAAAGCGTCTCCGCCTTGTTGCTGCTACTCGAGGTGTCTAACGTAGAAGCCGCAAAAGCGGTAGACGTCGCTTGGTCACCTTGTTTACAGCCGCAACGGCGCAGGTGTTGCGCAGCACAAGTCGTACTCCTCAGTTAACAGCTGCTTCATCATGAAGCTGGTCCTGACGACGGCGGGCGTAGTCGGCCTCTTCTTGTGACCGGCGGTGTAGTGAGCTGCTCGGATCGCGGTGGCCAGACTGCAGTGCTGAACGGCGTCTCTCAGAGTCAACTTCTGCGACTCGACACCATCCAAAACGAAAGTACGCCCTTCAGTCGAGCGACGCTGGCCTGTCGCAGACGCAGGCACTCGAGGAAGCTGACGACTGTACGGCCGATGCAGGCGCTGTCGTCGTGTATCAAATCGGCGGAGGATTGAGCCATCGCGCTGCAGAGTGACGATACAATCCACGCACTAACGGCGCATCTTATGCGCGGGGGCAGTGCGGGCGTCGAGATGCACCACGTTTGCGACGATCTTCCCAATGCATGCTTGGGCTTTGCTGACCGTATTGTTAAGAGAGTCGTTCTAAACCGAATAATGGGGGCCAACCGGGTCAAAAAAGGTGGAAAGTGAATGGATCCGCAGAAAAGTGGTGTCAATCGGTTGCGGGCCAAGTCCCAGAAATACGTATAGACCCCCTTTGCGGGAGCAAAGCGAGACTTCAAGCACAGCAAAGTTAGACAGTGCCTACGAAAGCGGTGCGAAGGCTGGGATAGCTATTGTTGAAGAGCAACCCACGAATAAAGTGTATGCACACGCTAGATCAAAGATAGAGGAGACTGTAGTGTGTTCCCGGGGCCGAATACCATAACCTCCAACACAGCAATGCGGGGCCAACCCGCATGGAAATAGTAGCCGAATAGATTGATGTGTTGGTTAGTTGGAAGATTGGAAAGTGCGGGACAGAGGAAGACCCGTGAGTCTGGAGCTAACCAGCTCGTTCTCCTCCATCCGATCCCCCAGAAAGACAGACTGTCGTAAGCAGTAGCTAGCTGCCTGACAACCTGAGAATGTACACATGCATCCACATCACAGGAAACATGCAGTTGGTACTATATCCGCATGCAGTCGGTAAGGCACTGGTTGCCGTTCCGATATTACAGCTCACCCATTGTCCAGGCCTGGCGGTCGTCGGACACATCCGGGTCATCTGTGATAGACATCACTCGGCGGCTGAGCTACCAGCTCGTCGCCAGATCTGAATCTCTCGTAGCCACGAGGTTCCGCTGCGGTGATTCTAAGCTGAAAACCCAGAATCCACTACAAGCTTGGTTTCACCGCATCCATGGCTCGGTCGCCGTCACAGCCGATTAGCTTCCCTGGCCTCGGTCCCTGCGATGTCGAATGGAGCGGCACGTCTTGCTGCGAGAATTGGTCCTGATCCACGCAGCAGCGCTTCTTGACCGGTAGAGGCTCTTGGTCCTCGTCCATCCCAGTCGTGGTCTGCACCAAACTTGTTTCATCCACCTGAGGCGATCGGTTCTCAGCGGATATGACACCCTGCTGAACTATCAGTTCACTTGCAGTTTGTCGTCGTCACTTCCTGGATTTCCGGCGTCGTGCCGGTCCCGCGTCGTCCTGAGACGGCCGCGTTTCACCAGTAGTTGAAGTAGCAGGTCCAGCTGGTTCGCCATGCTCTCCACCACCAGGTTGCAGCTTCTGCCAAAACTCACCTAGTGGTTGGTCGTCCGTCTGCCGTACGTAGGTGTCCACCAGGGTTCGAATTTCCTTCATTTGTCGACAGCTAACACAATGCTTGTGCTGACACATGTTCCAACAGCTCGTCCGTCACTTCCAGGCCCTCGTCGGTGTACATCTTCAATCTCGACGCATGCACGTCCAGCTCCTCGCCAGTCACTAAGTGCTGCACTCGAAATGAATGAGTGTCCGCGCGTACCACACGATATGGTCCCACCCAGGTCACCTGTAATTAGTTACCCACTCGAGAACGGAGTACAAAATCACCCACCGTGAAGTTCGCCAAATTGTCACCGGGCCACGCTTCTTGTTGAGGAGGCGTTGCTTGAGCCTCTGGTCTTCGACCGCACAGTGCATGGACTGAACGCTCTCACATAGATTTGCAAGGTAGCCCTTAATCTCGTCAGACTCCGGAATCGCTTGCAGCTCTTTGGAGTCAGCTAAGTAGAACTCGCGGTGTGGAGTCGGATTTTGCAGCCCAGTGAACAGCTCAGTCGAAAAATGGTTCCCCAATGATGGCACAGCAGTGTGATTCAAACTTGCTTGCACCATGGGATCAAGTACGCGCAGTCCTTGTAGCTGATCTTGTAGGCTAAAATCATCGTCCTGATGACTTGTAGAATGTCGTGATTGACATGTTCGACTGATCCATTGACCCATGGACAGTACGCCGGCGTGAACGTCTGTCGTGTACGAAGTTGGCGGCTCCAGTCATCGACGACCTCATTCTTAAAGTGAGAGCCATTGCCCGACATCCAGATAGATACACCAAAAAGCGAATGCCAAGCCAGAAGTGATTCGATCGAGACTCTGCTATCGGCCGTATCTGCCACCACCAAATCGCAATAATGTGTAGCATGGTCTTTCAGAACGAACAGATACTTACTAGCCCCATAGCTTGCACCCATGTAGGGAAAATCAAAATGAAGAACGCCATTGCGTGTGCTGCAGTCAATCAGTTCATCCCAAGGTCTGGGGATACTCCTTTCCCCCTCGACAATGCAGGCACATCAAGCAATCGTTCACAAATTTTGCCACAATGTCCGCAAGATGTTTGATCACAAAAAGGCGTCGTAGGTGAGCGATCATAGCCTGTTGACCACGATGACCTTGGTCTCCTCGGTGTGCAACGATGTACAACCGCTGGATCGGCTCAGTTGCTTCCGATTGCACCCAAATCCTGCCGTCCAATGTGATTCCTCCATCCTCGGTGGTCCAAACTGAGCTTGGATCCCAGTCAACTCGTCAAGCGTCGGTCACACAAAATTCTCATCGTCAAGAGGTCGTAGTCGAGCTCGGGTCGGTGGCTGCCGCTGGCGTACCACCTTGATTCGCTTCACCGTAGCTACGGGAGCGTGATTTCCTGTCCAGCGCGAGATCATGTCGGCCCAAACCATGTCAGGGCCTGATACATGTTCCACAATATACCGAAAGTTCATCAATTTCATCGCCCATACCAGCAACTTGCCCTGGATGTGCTTTTTTACGCTTTCATGTGGTGCTAAAACGTGAATGAGATTCCTGTGATCGCAGAACATGCGAAATGGCTGCGGACGCAGCAACAGGTATTCCACCCTCTCACACGCTAACCCAATAGGCAGGACTTCTTTCTCGATCACCATCCAGTTGATCTGGCTCCCGGTGAAAGTCCCGCTCATATAATGAATTAGTCGGTGTTGTTGCGCTGTGGCTGGCTGCTTCGGGTCAAAGTCCTGAGCTTGAGAATTATCGCCGCCCAGCCCACGTCAGACGCGTCGGTGAACAAACATGTCGTAGATTGATCATCCGGAAAGTCAAGCGAAGTAGATGTAGTCATCTACTTCACTTGATCAAAAGCTGCACGTTCCTCTTGAGTCAGCTCAATCTCGATTCCTGCAGCAGCACGGCGAGTCCGCTTGGTGCTAGCCAGGACTTCATCGTGTCGACGCTGTAAGGGGGCGACTTGTCGTGCAAAATCAATGATGCTTTCTCGCATCCAATTGATGGCGCAGACAAACTGCTGCAATTCTCCAGCAGTCGTCTGGTAGGGTAGTGCTCGTAGAGTATCAATCCGGGCCTGCTCATGTCGAAATCCACTGTGGTCAATCAAACGCCCGCACCACTTCACCTCAGTCTGGTAGAGACTGGATTTCTTGGCACTGAGCTTCAAGCCGAACTGGTTCAACAACGAAAACATCTCAGCGAGCTTCTGCAGATACACTTCAATGTCCGCGGCGTAAAGCAGGAGGCCATCAATCCAGATCAGTAGGTGCTTGTAGAGTAGAGATGCGAAACACTCCTCCATCGTCTTCTGGAAGTGGATGGCTGCATCAGCGCATCCATGAGGCACACGCCGAGGAAAGATCTCTTCGTCGGTCATGTAAGACATGAATTCTTGACAGAGTTCAGCTAATGACAATTGCCAGAACCCCTTAAGAAAATCAAAACGTCCAAAGTGTTTCATTCCATGTGCATTCTCCAACACTAGAGAGAGAATCGGCATCACTGCCGCCATGACTTCGGTCTGCTCGTTCCTTGCCCTGTAGTCCGTAGCCTGCCGCAAATCCATCAAGTCTGCCGACTTCTTGACTGGAACAACGGGACTCGACCAACGACTCTTTGGGTTCTCATAGACCAGTAATAGTTCCACAAGACGATCGTTAAATCCATGCAGGAATTTCCGGATGTGTGCAGGATTCTTGCGAGGCTTATATATTTTGTTTGACAAGCACCCTCCTTCATGTGCACTTCGAGCGGTGGAACATTCGCCGGCGGGTCATCACGCGATTCCGAACGCCAGACGTCGTAGGCGTGCGCAAACGTTCGCAGCTTCTCCACATGCTCCAGTGGAAAACCATTCGTCACCGAACGTTCAATCAGTCTCTCCACAGCGGCAAAAATGTCATCATCTCCACTTGGTCCCGATCCACCCAGCCTGACAAGCTTCTCCTCTGATTCCAATTCAATCGGGTCGCCACACATCCCTGCGCGTAGCGCGCTGTTCAAATTGGCGATCCGCGCCGACATCGCCTTGCAGTGGTCTCATACGACCCGCACCATTGTCTACATGCCCATTTCGTCAACCAGTGGCATCGATCCCCGCCACCGACAACCAGCTTGTCGGCCACTTTCCAACTCGAACTCGGCCACGACCTCACGCGTGGTATGGGGTAATGGGCCTCCACATAGCTGGTCGTGGCCTAGCATTCATCGGAGATGGTCGGTTGATCGATGAGTGAGCTGGGTAGCTGGTCTTCGCCACTGGTCGCCCAAAGCTGAAAACTGGCAGTACGAGCACGGTCGGTCACTAGCGACGCAATAGTAGACGCCAGAGCAGCACACAGCACACAGAGCGAAGCGTGCAGCAGGTCCGCAGCCGAGCAACAACGGGGCGTGGTGGTGCCGGCAGGATGAACGCAAAACGAGGTCCTACCGGGATTTGAACCCGGATCGCTGGATTCAGAGTCCAGAGTGCTAACCATTACACCATAAGACCAGCACTAACTTGCCTACCGCCCAACACAGTCGCAAACAACCCTTACCGCCGATTCACAGCCACAAGCGCCTCACACACACCACAACCTTGCTTCGCCGCACAAAAACCAGCTCCTACCGGGATTTGAACCCGGATCGCTGGATTCAAAGTCCAGAGTGCTAACCATTACACCATAAGAGCGCCTAACCCAGCCCTTGCACACCCACTCCGCAACACGCTCGGATACCGCAACAACCCTCCCAACACCTCTCCTATGGACGCTAGCTGCGCCGTCGTCGCCTTGCAGTGGTCTCATACGACCCGCAACCATGTCTACGTACCATTTCGCCAACCAGCGGCATCGATCCCCGCCACCGACAACCAGCTTGTCGGCCACTTTCCAACTCGAACTCGGCCACGACCTCACGCGTGGTATGGGGTAATGGGCCTCCACATAGCTGGTCGTGGCCTAGCATTCATCGGAGATGGTCGGTTGATCGATGAGTGAGCTGGGTAGCTGGTCTTCGCCACTGGTCGCCCAAAGCTGAAAACTGGCAGTACGAGCACGGTCGGTCACTAGCGACGCAATAGTAGACGCCAGAGCAGCACACAGCACACAGAGCGAAGCGTGCAGCAGGTCCGCAGCCGAGCAACAACGGGGCGTGGTGGTGCCGGCAGAATGAACGCAAAACGAGGTCCTACCGGGATTTGAACCCGGATCGCTGGATTCAGAGTCCAGAGTGCTAACCATTACACCATAAGACCAGCACTAACTTGCCTACCGCCCAACACAGTCGCAAACAACCCTTACCGCCGATTCACAGCCACAAGCGCCTCACACACACCACAACCTTGCTTCGCCGCACAAAAACCAGCTCCTACCGGGATTTGAACCCGGATCGCTGGATTCAGAGTCCAGAGTGCTAACCATTACACCATAAGACCAGCACTAACTTGCCTACCGCCCAACACACTCGCAAACAACCCTTACCGCCGATTCACAGCCACAAGCGCCTCACACACACCACAACCTTGCTTCGCCGCACAAAAACCAGCTCCTACCGGGATTTGAACCCGGATCGCTGGATTCAAAGTCCAGAGTGCTAACCATTACACCATAAGAGCGCCTAACCCAGCCCTTGCACACCCACTCCGCAACACGCTCGGATACCGCAACAACCCTCCCAACACCTCTCCTATGGACGCTAGCTGCGCCGTCGTCGCCTTGCAGTGGTCTCATACGACCCGCAACCATGTCTACGTACCATTTCGCCAACCAGCGGCATCGATCCCCGCCACCGACAACCAGCTTGTCGGCCACTTTCCAACTCGAACTCGGCCACGACCTCACGCGTGGTATGGGGTAATGGGCCTCCACATAGCTGGTCGTGGCCTAGCATTCATCGGAGATGGTCGGTTGATCGATGAGTGAGCTGGGTAGCTGGTCTTCGCCACTGGTCGCCCAAAGCTGAAAACTGGCAGTACGAGCACGGTCGGTCACTAGCGACGCAATAGTAGACGCCAGAGCAGCACACAGCACACAGAGCGAAGCGTGCAGCAGGTCCGCAGCCGAGCAACAACGGGGCGTGGTGGTGCCGGCAGAATGAACGCAAAACGAGGTCCTACCGGGATTTGAACCCGGATCGCTGGATTCAGAGTCCAGAGTGCTAACCATTACACCATAAGACCAGCACTAACTTGCCTACCGCCCAACACAGTCGCAAACAACCCTTACCGCCGATTCACAGCCACAAGCGCCTCACACACACCACAACCTTGCTTCGCCGCACAAAAACCAGCTCCTACCGGGATTTGAACCCGGATCGCTGGATTCAGAGTCCAGAGTGCTAACCATTACACCATAAGACCAGCACTAACTTGCCTACCGCCCAACACACTCGCAAACAACCCTTACCGCCGATTCACAGCCACAAGCGCCTCACACACACCACAACCTTGCTTCGCCGCACAAAAACCAGCTCCTACCGGGATTTGAACCCGGATCGCTGGATTCAGAGTCCAGAGTGCTAACCATTACACCATAAGACCAGCACTAACTTGCCTACCGCCCAACACAGTCGCAAACAACCCTTACCGCCGATTCACAGCCACAAGCGCCTCACACACACCACAACCTTGCTTCGCCGCACAAAAACCAGCTCCTACCGGGATTTGAACCCGGATCGCTGGATTCAGAGTCCAGAGTGCTAACCATTACACCATAAGACCAGCACTAACTTGCCTACCGCCCAACACAGTCGCAAACAACCCTTACCGCCGATTCACAGCCACAAGCGCCTCACACACACCACAACCTTGCTTCGCCGCACAAAAACCAGCTCCTACCGGGATTTGAACCCGGATCGCTGGATTCAGAGTCCAGAGTGCTAACCATTACACCATAAGACCAGCACTAACTTGCCTACCGCCCAACACAGTCGCAAACAACCCTTACCGCCGATTCACAGCCACAAGCGCCTCACACACACCACAACCTTGCTTCGCCGCACAAAACCAGCTCCTACCGGGATTTGAACCCGGATCGCTGGATTCAGAGTCCAGAGTGCTAACCATTACACCATAAGACCAGCACTAACTTGCCTACCGCCCAACACAGTCGCAAACAACCCTTACCGCCGATTCACAGCCACAAGCGCCTCACACACCACAACCTTGCTTCGCCGCACAAAAACCAGCTCCTACCGGGATTTGAACCCGGATCGCTGGATTCAGAGTCCAGAGTGCTAACCATTACACCATAAGACCAGCACTAACTTGCCTACCGCCCAACACAGTCGCAAACAACCCTTACCGCCGATTCACAGCCACAAGCGCCTCACACACACCACAACCTTGCTTCGCCGCACAAAAACCAGCTCCTACCGGGATTTGAACCCGGATCGCTGGATTCAAAGTCCAGAGTGCTAACCATTACACCATAAGAGCGCCTAACCCAGCCCTTGCACACCCACTCCGCAACACGCTCGGATACCGCAACAACCCTCCCAACACCTCTCCTATGGACGCTAGCTGCGCCGTCGTCGCCTTGCAGTGGTCTCATACGACCCGCAACCATGTCTACGTACCATTTCGCCAACCAGCGGCATCGATCCCCGCCACCGACAACCAGCTTGTCGGCCACTTTCCAACTCGAACTCGGCCACGACCTCACGCGTGGTATGGGGTAATGGGCCTCCACATAGCTGGTCGTGGCCTAGCATTCATCGGAGATGGTCGGTTGATCGATGAGTGAGCTGGGTAGCTGGTCTTCGCCACTGGTCGCCCAAAGCTGAAAACTGGCAGTACGAGCACGGTCGGTCACTAGCGACGCAATAGTAGACGCCAGAGCAGCACACAGCACACAGAGCGAAGCGTGCAGCAGGTCCGCAGCCGAGCAACAACGGGGCGTGGTGGTGCCGGCAGAATGAACGCAAAACGAGGTCCTACCGGGATTTGAACCCGGATCGCTGGATTCAGAGTCCAGAGTGCTAACCATTACACCATAAGACCAGCACTAACTTGCCTACCGCCCAACACAGTCGCAAACAACCCTTACCGCCGATTCACAGCCACAAGCGCCTCACACACACCACAACCTTGCTTCGCCGCACAAAAACCAGCTCCTACCGGGATTTGAACCCGGATCGCTGGATTCAGAGTCCAGAGTGCTAACCATTACACCATAAGACCAGCACTAACTTGCCTACCGCCCAACACAGTCGCAAACAACCCTTACCGCCGATTCACAGCCACAAGCGCCTCACACACACCACAACCTTGCTTCGCCGCACAAAAACCAGCTCCTACCGGGATTTGAACCCGGATCGCTGGATTCAAAGTCCAGAGTGCTAACCATTACACCATAAGAGCGCCTAACCCAGCCCTTGCACACCCACTCCGCAACACGCTCGGATACCGCAACAACCCTCCCAACACCTCTCCTATGGACGCTAGCTGCGCCGTCGTCGCCTTGCAGTGGTCTCATACGACCCGCAACCATGTCTACGTACCATTTCGCCAACCAGCGGCATCGATCCCCGCCACCGACAACCAGCTTGTCGGCCACTTTCCAACTCGAACTCGGCCACGACCTCACGCGTGGTATGGGGTAATGGGCCTCCACATAGCTGGTCGTGGCCTAGCATTCATCGGAGATGGTCGGTTGATCGATGAGTGAGCTGGGTAGCTGGTCTTCGCCACTGGTCGCCCAAAGCTGAAAACTGGCAGTACGAGCACGGTCGGTCACTAGCGACGCAATAGTAGACGCCAGAGCAGCACACAGCACACAGAGCGAAGCGTGCAGCAGGTCCGCAGCCGAGCAACAACGGGGCGTGGTGGTGCCGGCAGAATGAACGCAAAACGAGGTCCTACCGGGATTTGAACCCGGATCGCTGGATTCAGAGTCCAGAGTGCTAACCATTACACCATAAGACCAGCACTAACTTGCCTACCGCCCAACACAGTCGCAAACAACCCTTACCGCCGATTCACAGCCACAAGCGCCTCACACACACCACAACCTTGCTTCGCCGCACAAAACCAGCTCCTACCGGGATTTGAACCCGGATCGCTGGATTCAGAGTCCAGAGTGCTAACCATTACACCATAAGACCAGCACTAACTTGCCTACCGCCCAACACAGTCGCAAACAACCCTTACCGCCGATTCACAGCCACAAGCGCCTCACACACACCACAACCTTGCTTCGCCGCACAAAAACCAGCTCCTACCGGGATTTGAACCCGGATCGCTGGATTCAAAGTCCAGAGTGCTAACCATTACACCATAAGAGCGCCTAACCCAGCCCTTGCACACCCACTCCGCAACACGCTCGGATACCGCAACAACCCTCCCAACACCTCTCCTATGGACGCTAGCTGCGCCGTCGTCGCCTTGCAGTGGTCTCATACGACCCGCAACCATGTCTACGTACCATTTCGCCAACCAGCGGCATCGATCCCCGCCACCGACAACCAGCTTGTCGGCCACTTTCCAACTCGAACTCGGCCACGACCTCACGCGTGGTATGGGGTAATGGGCCTCCACATAGCTGGTCGTGGCCTAGCATTCATCGGAGATGGTCGGTTGATCGATGAGTGAGCTGGGTAGCTGGTCTTCGCCACTGGTCGCCCAAAGCTGAAAACTGGCAGTACGAGCACGGTCGGTCACTAGCGACGCAATAGTAGACGCCAGAGCAGCACACAGCACACAGAGCGAAGCGTGCAGCAGGTCCGCAGCCGAGCAACAACGGGGCGTGGTGGTGCCGGCAGGATGAACGCAAAACGAGGTCCTACCGGGATTTGAACCCGGATCGCTGGATTCAGAGTCCAGAGTGCTAACCATTACACCATAAGACCAGCACTAACTTGCCTACCGCCCAACACAGTCGCAAACAACCCTTACCGCCGATTCACAGCCACAAGCGCCTCACACACACCACAACCTTGCTTCGCCGCACAAAAACCAGCTCCTACCGGGATTTGAACCCGGATCGCTGGATTCAGAGTCCAGAGTGCTAACCATTACACCATAAGACCAGCACTAACTTGCCTACCGCCCAACACAGTCGCAAACAACCCTTACCGCCGATTCACAGCCACAAGCGCCTCACACACACCACAACCTTGCTTCGCCGCACAAAAACCAGCTCCTACCGGGATTTGAACCCGGATCGCTGGATTCAGAGTCCAGAGTGCTAACCATTACACCATAAGACCAGCACTAACTTGCCTACCGCCCAACACACTCGCAAACAACCCTTACCGCCGATTCACAGCCACAAGCGCCTCACACACACCACAACCTTGCTTCGCCGCACAAAAACCAGCTCCTACCGGGATTTGAACCCGGATCGCTGGATTCAGAGTCCAGAGTGCTAACCATTACACCATAAGACCAGCACTAACTTGCCTACCGCCCAACACAGTCGCAAACAACCCTTACCGCCGATTCACAGCCACAAGCGCCTCACACACACCACAACCTTGCTTCGCCGCACAAAAACCAGCTCCTACCGGGATTTGAACCCGGATCGCTGGATTCAAAGTCCAGAGTGCTAACCATTACACCATAAGAGCGCCTAACCCAGCCCTTGCACACCCACTCCGCAACACGCTCGGATACCGCAACAACCCTCCCAACACCTCTCCTATGGACGCTAGCTGCGCCGTCGTCGCCTTGCAGTGGTCTCATACGACCCGCAACCATGTCTACGTACCATTTCGCCAACCAGCGGCATCGATCCCCGCCACCGACAACCAGCTTGTCGGCCACTTTCCAACTCGAACTCGGCCACGACCTCACGCGTGGTATGGGGTAATGGGCCTCCACATAGCTGGTCGTGGCCTAGCATTCATCGGAGATGGTCGGTTGATCGATGAGTGAGCTGGGTAGCTGGTCTTCGCCACTGGTCGCCCAAAGCTGAAAACTGGCAGTACGAGCACGGTCGGTCACTAGCGACGCAATAGTAGACGCCAGAGCAGCACACAGCACACAGAGCGAAGCGTGCAGCAGGTCCGCAGCCGAGCAACAACGGGGCGTGGTGGTGCCGGCAGAATGAACGCAAAACGAGGTCCTACCGGGATTTGAACCCGGATCGCTGGATTCAGAGTCCAGAGTGCTAACCATTACACCATAAGACCAGCACTAACTTGCCTACCGCCCAACACAGTCGCAAACAACCCTTACCGCCGATTCACAGCCACAAGCGCCTCACACACACCACAACCTTGCTTCGCCGCACAAAAACCAGCTCCTACCGGGATTTGAACCCGGATCGCTGGATTCAAAGTCCAGAGTGCTAACCATTACACCATAAGAGCGCCTAACCCAGCCCTTGCACACCCACTCCGCAACACGCTCGGATACCGCAACAACCCTCCCAACACCTCTCCTATGGACGCTAGCTGCGCCGTCGTCGCCTTGCAGTGGTCTCATACGACCCGCAACCATGTCTACGTACCATTTCGCCAACCAGCGGCATCGATCCCCGCCACCGACAACCAGCTTGTCGGCCACTTTCCAACTCGAACTCGGCCACGACCTCACGCGTGGTATGGGGTAATGGGCCTCCACATAGCTGGTCGTGGCCTAGCATTCATCGGAGATGGTCGGTTGATCGATGAGTGAGCTGGGTAGCTGGTCTTCGCCACTGGTCGCCCAAAGCTGAAAACTGGCAGTACGAGCACGGTCGGTCACTAGCGACGCAATAGTAGACGCCAGAGCAGCACACAGCACACAGAGCGAAGCGTGCAGCAGGTCCGCAGCCGAGCAACAACGGGGCGTGGTGGTGCCGGCAGAATGAACGCAAAACGAGGTCCTACCGGGATTTGAACCCGGATCGCTGGATTCAGAGTCCAGAGTGCTAACCATTACACCATAAGACCAGCACTAACTTGCCTACCGCCCAACACGGTCGCAAACAACCCTTACCGCCGATTCACAGCCACAAGCGCCTCACACACACCACAACCTTGCTTCGCCGCACAAAACCAGCTCCTACCGGGATTTGAACCCGGATCGCTGGATTCAGAGTCCAGAGTGCTAACCATTACACCATAAGACCAGCACTAACTTGCCTACCGCCCAACACAGTCGCAAACAACCCTTACCGCCGATTCACAGCCACAAGCGCCTCACACACACCACAACCTTGCTTCGCCGCACAAAACCAGCTCCTACCGGGATTTGAACCCGGATCGCTGGATTCAGAGTCCAGAGTGCTAACCATTACACCATAAGACCAGCACTAACTTGCCTACCGCCCAACACAGTCGCAAACAACCCTTACCGCCGATTCACAGCCATAAGCGCCTCACACACACTACAACCTTGCTTCGCCGCACAAAAACCAGCTCCTACCGGGATTTGAACCCGGATCGCTGGATTCAGAGTCCAGAGTGCTAACCATTACACCATAAGACCAGCACTAACTTGCCTACCGCCCAACACAGTCGCAAACAACCCTTACCGCCGATTCACAGCCACAAGCGCCTCACACACACCACAACCTTGCTTCGCCGCACAAAAACCAGCTCCTACCGGGATTTGAACCCGGATCGCTGGATTCAGAGTCCAGAGTGCTAACCATTACACCATAAGACCAGCACTAACTTGCCTACCGCCCAACACAGTCGCAAACAACCCTTACCGCCGATTCACAGCCACAAGCGCCTCACACACACCACAACCTTGCTTCGCCGCACAAAAACCAGCTCCTACCGGGATTTGAACCCGGATCGCTGGATTCAAAGTCCAGAGTGCTAACCATTACACCATAAGAGCGCCTAACCCAGCCCTTGCACACCCACTCCGCAACACGCTCGGATACCGCAACAACCCTCCCAACACCTCTCCTATGGACGCTAGCTGCGCCGTCGTCGCCTTGCAGTGGTCTCATACGACCCGCAACCATGTCTACGTACCATTTCGCCAACCAGCGGCATCGATCCCCGCCACCGACAACCAGCTTGTCGGCCACTTTCCAACTCGAACTCGGCCACGACCTCACGCGTGGTATGGGGTAATGGGCCTCCACATAGCTGGTCGTGGCCTAGCATTCATCGGAGATGGTCGGTTGATCGATGAGTGAGCTGGGTAGCTGGTCTTCGCCACTGGTCGCCCAAAGCTGAAAACTGGCAGTACGAGCACGGTCGGTCACTAGCGACGCAATAGTAGACGCCAGAGCAGCACACAGCACACAGAGCGAAGCGTGCAGCAGGTCCGCAGCCGAGCAACAACGGGGCGTGGTGGTGCCGGCAGAATGAACGCAAAACGAGGTCCTACCGGGATTTGAACCCGGATCGCTGGATTCAGAGTCCAGAGTGCTAACCATTACACCATAAGACCAGCACTAACTTGCCTACCGCCCAACACAGTCGCAAACAACCCTTACCGCCGATTCACAGCCACAAGCGCCTCACACACACCACAACCTTGCTTCGCCGCACAAAAACCAGCTCCTACCGGGATTTGAACCCGGATCGCTGGATTCAGAGTCCAGAGTGCTAACCATTACACCATAAGACCAGCACTAACTTGCCTACCGCCCAACACAGTCGCAAACAACCCTTACCGCCGATTCACAGCCACAAGCGCCTCACACACACCACAACCTTGCTTCGCCGCACAAAAACCAGCTCCTACCGGGATTTGAACCCGGATCGCTGGATTCAAAGTCCAGAGTGCTAACCATTACACCATAAGAGCGCCTAACCCAGCCCTTGCACACCCACTCCGCAACACGCTCGGATACCGCAACAACCCTCCCAACACCTCTCCTATGGACGCTAGCTGCGCCGTCGTCGCCTTGCAGTGGTCTCATACGACCCGCAACCATGTCTACGTACCATTTCGCCAACCAGCGGCATCGATCCCCGCCACCGACAACCAGCTTGTCGGCCACTTTCCAACTCGAACTCGGCCACGACCTCACGCGTGGTATGGGGTAATGGGCCTCCACATAGCTGGTCGTGGCCTAGCATTCATCGGAGATGGTCGGTTGATCGATGAGTGAGCTGGGTAGCTGGTCTTCGCCACTGGTCGCCCAAAGCTGAAAACTGGCAGTACGAGCACGGTCGGTCACTAGCGACGCAATAGTAGACGCCAGAGCAGCACACAGCACACAGAGCGAAGCGTGCAGCAGGTCCGCAGCCGAGCAACAACGGGGCGTGGTGGTGCCGGCAGAATGAACGCAAAACGAGGTCCTACCGGGATTTGAACCCGGATCGCTGGATTCAGAGTCCAGAGTGCTAACCATTACACCATAAGACCAGCACTAACTTGCCTACCGCCCAACACAGTCGCAAACAACCCTTACCGCCGATTCACAGCCACAAGCGCCTCACACACACCACAACCTTGCTTCGCCGCACAAAAACCAGCTCCTACCGGGATTTGAACCCGGATCGCTGGATTCAAAGTCCAGAGTGCTAACCATTACACCATAAGACCAGCACTAACTTGCCTACCGCCCAACACAGTCGCAAACAACCCTTACCGCCGATTCACAGCCACAAGCGCCTCACACACACCACAACCTTGCTTCGCCGCACAAAACCAGCTCCTACCGGGATTTGAACCCGGATCGCTGGATTCAGAGTCCAGAGTGCTAACCATTACACCATAAGACCAGCACTAACTTGCCTACCGCCCAACACAGTCGCAAACAACCCTTACCGCCGATTCACAGCCACAAGCGCCTCACACACACTACAACCTTGCTTCGCCGCACAAAAACCAGCTCCTACCGGGATTTGAACCCGGATCGCTGGATTCAGAGTCCAGAGTGCTAACCATTACACCATAAGACCAGCACTAACTTGCCTACCGCCCAACACAGTCGCAAACAACCCTTACCGCCGATTCACAGCCACAAGCGCCTCACACACACACAACCTTGCTTCGCCGCACAAAAACCAGCTCCTACCGGGATTTGAACCCGGATCGCTGGATTCAGAGTCCAGAGTGCTAACCATTACACCATAAGACCAGCACTAACTTGCCTACCGCCCAACACAGTCGCAAACAACCCTTACCGCCGATTCACAGCCACAAGCGCCTCACACACACCACAACCTTGCTTCGCCGCACAAAACCAGCTCCTACCGGGATTTGAACCCGGATCGCTGGATTCAAAGTCCAGAGTGCTAACCATTACACCATAAGACCAGCACTAACTTGCCTACCGCCCAACACAGTCGCAAACAACCCTTACCGCCGATTCACAGCCACAAGCGCCTCACACACACTACAACCTTGCTTCGCCGCACAAAAACCAGCTCCTACCGGGATTTGAACCCGGATCGCTGGATTCAGAGTCCAGAGTGCTAACCATTACACCATAAGACCAGCACTAACTTGCCTACCGCCCAACACAGTCGCAAACAACCCTTACCGCCGATTCACAGCCACAAGCGCCTCACACACACCACAACCTTGCTTCGCCGCACAAAAACCAGCTCCTACCGGGATTTGAACCCGGATCGCTGGATTCAGAGTCCAGAGTGCTAACCATTACACCATAAGACCAGCACTAACTTGCCTACCGCCCAACACAGTCGCAAACAACCCTTACCGCCGATTCACAGCCACAAGCGCCTCACACACACAACAACCTGGTTCGCCGCACAAAAACCAGGTCCTACCGGGATTTGAACCCGGATCGCTGGATTCAGAGTCCAGAGTGCTAACCATTACACCATAAGACCAGCACTAACTTGCCTACCGCCCAACACAGTCGCAAACAACCCTTACCGCCGATTCACAGCCACAAGCGCCTCACACACACCACAACCTTGCTTCGCCGCACAAAAACCAGCTCCTACCGGGATTTGAACCCGGATCGCTGGATTCAAAGTCCAGAGTGCTAACCATTACACCATAAGAGCGCCTAACCCAGCCCTTGCACACCCACTCCGCAACACGCTCGGATACCGCAACAACCCTCCCAACACCTCTCCTATGGACGCTAGCTGCGCCGTCGTCGCCTTGCAGTGGTCTCATACGACCCGCAACCATGTCTACGTACCATTTCGCCAACCAGCGGCATCGATCCCCGCCACCGACAACCAGCTTGTCGGCCACTTTCCAACTCGAACTCGGCCACGACCTCACGCGTGGTATGGGGTAATGGGCCTCCACATAGCTGGTCGTGGCCTAGCATTCATCGGAGATGGTCGGTTGATCGATGAGTGAGCTGGGTAGCTGGTCTTCGCCACTGGTCGCCCAAAGCTGAAAACTGGCAGTACGAGCACGGTCGGTCACTAGCGACGCAATAGTAGACGCCAGAGCAGCACACAGCACACAGAGCGAAGCGTGCAGCAGGTCCGCAGCCGAGCAACAACGGGGCGTGGTGGTGCCGGCAGGATGAACGCAAAACGAGGTCCTACCGGGATTTGAACCCGGATCGCTGGATTCAGAGTCCAGAGTGCTAACCATTACACCATAAGACCAGCACTAACTTGCCTACCGCCCAACACAGTCGCAAACAACCCTTACCGCCGATTCACAGCCACAAGCGCCTCACACACACCACAACCTTGCTTCGCCGCACAAAAACCAGCTCCTACCGGGATTTGAACCCGGATCGCTGGATTCAGAGTCCAGAGTGCTAACCATTACACCATAAGACCAGCACTAACTTGCCTACCGCCCAACACAGTCGCAAACAACCCTTACCGCCGATTCACAGCCACAAGCGCCTCACACACCACAACCTTGCTTCGCCGCACAAAAACCAGCTCCTACCGGGATTTGAACCCGGATCGCTGGATTCAGAGTCCAGAGTGCTAACCATTACACCATAAGACCAGCACTAACTTGCCTACCGCCCAACACACTCGCAAACAACCCTTACCGCCGATTCACAGCCACAAGCGCCTCACACACACCACAACCTTGCTTCGCCGCACAAAAACCAGCTCCTACCGGGATTTGAACCCGGATCGCTGGATTCAAAGTCCAGAGTGCTAACCATTACACCATAAGAGCGCCTAACCCAGCCCTTGCACACCCACTCCGCAACACGCTCGGATACCGCAACAACCCTCCCAACACCTCTCCTATGGACGCTAGCTGCGCCGTCGTCGCCTTGCAGTGGTCTCATACGACCCGCAACCATGTCTACGTACCATTTCGCCAACCAGCGGCATCGATCCCCGCCACCGACAACCAGCTTGTCGGCCACTTTCAACTCGAACTCGGCCACGACCTCACGCGTGGTATGGGGTAATGGGCCTCCACATAGCTGGTCGTGGCCTAGCATTCATCGGAGATGGTCGGTTGATCGATGAGTGAGCTGGGTAGCTGGTCTTCGCCACTGGTCGCCCAAAGCTGAAAACTGGCAGTACGAGCACGGTCGGTCACTAGCGACGCAATAGTAGACGCCAGAGCAGCACACAGCACACAGAGCGAAGCGTGCAGCAGGTCCGCAGCCGAGCAACAACGGGGCGTGGTGGTGCCGGCAGAATGAACGCAAAACGAGGTCCTACCGGGATTTGAACCCGGATCGCTGGATTCAGAGTCCAGAGTGCTAACCATTACACCATAAGACCAGCACTAACTTGCCTACCGCCCAACACAGTCGCAAACAACCCTTACCGCCGATTCACAGCCACAAGCGCCTCACACACACCACAACCTTGCTTCGCCGCACAAAAACCAGCTCCTACCGGGATTTGAACCCGGATCGCTGGATTCAGAGTCCAGAGTGCTAACCATTACACCATAAGACCAGCACTAACTTGCCTACCGCCCAACACAGTCGCAAACAACCCTTACCGCCGATTCACAGCCACAAGCGCCTCACACACACCACAACCTTGCTTCGCCGCACAAAAACCAGCTCCTACCGGGATTTGAACCCGGATCGCTGGATTCAAAGTCCAGAGTGCTAACCATTACACCATAAGAGCGCCTAACCCAGCCCTTGCACACCCACTCCGCAACACGCTCGGATACCGCAACAACCCTCCCAACACCTCTCCTATGGACGCTAGCTGCGCCGTCGTCGCCTTGCAGTGGTCTCATACGACCCGCAACCATGTCTACGTACCATTTCGCCAACCAGCGGCATCGATCCCCGCCACCGACAACCAGCTTGTCGGCCACTTTCCAACTCGAACTCGGCCACGACCTCACGCGTGGTATGGGGTAATGGGCCTCCACATAGCTGGTCGTGGCCTAGCATTCATCGGAGATGGTCGGTTGATCGATGAGTGAGCTGGGTAGCTGGTCTTCGCCACTGGTCGCCCAAAGCTGAAAACTGGCAGTACGAGCACGGTCGGTCACTAGCGACGCAATAGTAGACGCCAGAGCAGCACACAGCACACAGAGCGAAGCGTGCAGCAGGTCCGCAGCCGAGCAACAACGGGGCGTGGTGGTGCCGGCAGAATGAACGCAAAACGAGGTCCTACCGGGATTTGAACCCGGATCGCTGGATTCAGAGTCCAGAGTGCTAACCATTACACCATAAGACCAGCACTAACTTGCCTACCGCCCAACACGGTCGCAAACAACCCTTACCGCCGATTCACAGCCACAAGCGCCTCACACACACCACAACCTTGCTTCGCCGCACAAAAACCAGCTCCTACCGGGATTTGAACCCGGATCGCTGGATTCAGAGTCCAGAGTGCTAACCATTACACCATAAGACCAGCACTAACTTGCCTACCGCCCAACACAGTCGCAAACAACCCTTACCGCCGATTCACAGCCACAAGCGCCTCACACACACCACAACCTTGCTTCGCCGCACAAAAACCAGCTCCTACCGGGATTTGAACCCGGATCGCTGGATTCAAAGTCCAGAGTGCTAACCATTACACCATAAGAGCGCCTAACCCAGCCCTTGCACACCCACTCCGCAACACGCTCGGATACCGCAACAACCCTCCCAACACCTCTCCTATGGACGCTAGCTGCGCCGTCGTCGCCTTGCAGTGGTCTCATACGACCCGCAACCATGTCTACGTACCATTTCGCCAACCAGCGGCATCGATCCCCGCCACCGACAACCAGCTTGTCGGCCACTTTCAACTCGAACTCGGCCACGACCTCACGCGTGGTATGGGGTAATGGGCCTCCACATAGCTGGTCGTGGCCTAGCATTCATCGGAGATGGTCGGTTGATCGATGAGTGAGCTGGGTAGCTGGTCTTCGCCACTGGTCGCCCAAAGCTGAAAACTGGCAGTACGAGCACGGTCGGTCACTAGCGACGCAATAGTAGACGCCAGAGCAGCACACAGCACACAGAGCGAAGCGTGCAGCAGGTCCGCAGCCGAGCAACAACGGGGCGTGGTGGTGCCGGCAGAATGAACGCAAAACGAGGTCCTACCGGGATTTGAACCCGGATCGCTGGATTCAGAGTCCAGAGTGCTAACCATTACACCATAAGACCAGCACTAACTTGCCTACCGCCCAACACAGTCGCAAACAACCCTTACCGCCGATTCACAGCCACAAGCGCCTCACACACACCACAACCTTGCTTCGCCGCACAAAAACCAGCTCCTACCGGGATTTGAACCCGGATCGCTGGATTCAGAGTCCAGAGTGCTAACCATTACACCATAAGACCAGCACTAACTTGCCTACCGCCCAACACAGTCGCAAACAACCCTTACCGCCGATTCACAGCCACAAGCGCCTCACACACACCACAACCTTGCTTCGCCGCACAAAACCAGCTCCTACCGGGATTTGAACCCGGATCGCTGGATTCAGAGTCCAGAGTGCTAACCATTACACCATAAGACCAGCACTAACTTGCCTACCGCCCAACACAGTCGCAAACAACCCTACCGCCGATTCACAGCCACAAGCGCCTCACACACACCTTGCTTCGCCGCACAAAAACCAGCTCCTACCGGGATTTGAACCCGGATCGCTGGATTCAGGTCCAGAGTGCTAACCATTACACCATAAGACCAGCACTAACTTGCCACCACAACACAGTCGCAAACAACCCTTACCGCCGATTCACAGCCACAAGCGCCTCACACACCACAACCGCTGGCCGCACAAAAACCAGCTCCTACCGGGATTTGAACCCGGATCGCTGGATTCAGAGTCCAGAGTGCTAACCATTACACCATAAGACCAGCACTAACTTGCCTACCGCCCAACACAGTCGCAAACAACCCTTACCGCCGATTCACAGCCACAAGCGCCTCACACACACCACAACCTTGCTTCGCCGCACAAAACCAGGTCCTACCGGGATTTGAACCCGGATCGCTGGATTCAGAGTCCAGAGTGCTAACCATTACACCATAAGACCAGCACTAACTTGCCTACCGCCCAACACAGTCGCAAACAACCCTTACCGCCGATTCACAGCCACAAGCGCCTCACACACACCACAACCTTGCTTCGCCGCACAAAAACCAGCTCCTACCGGGATTTGAACCCGGATCGCTGGATTCAAAGTCCAGAGTGCTAACCATTACACCATAAGAGCGCCTAACCCAGCCCTTGCACACCACACTCGCAACACGCTCCGGATTCACGCCACAACCCTCCCAACACCTCTCCTATGCGCTAGCTGCGCCGTCGTCGCCTTGCAGTGGTCTCATACGACCCGCAACCATGTCTACGTACCATTTCGCCAACCAGCGGCATCGATCCCCGCCACCGACAACCAGCTTGTCGGCCACTCCAACTCGAACTCGGCCACGACCTCACGCGTGGTATGGGGTAATGGGCCTCCACATAGCTGGTCGTGGCCTAGCATTCATCGGAGATGGTCGGTTGATCGATGAGTGAGCTGGGTAGCTGGTCTTCGCCACTGGTCGCCCAAAGCTGAAAACTGGCAGTACGAGCACGGTCGGTCACTAGCGACGCAATAGTAGACGCCAGAGCAGCACACAGCACACAGAGCGAAGCGTGCAGCAGGTCCGCAGCCGAGCAACAACGGGGCGTGGTGGTGCCGGCAGAATGAACGCAAAACGAGGTCCTACCGGGATTTGAACCCGGATCGCTGGATTCAGAGTCCAGAGTGCTAACCATTACACCATAAGACCAGCACTAACTTGCCTACCGCCCAACACAGTCGCAAACAACCCTTACCGCCGATTCACAGCCACAAGCGCCTCACACACACCACAACCTTGCTTCGCCGCACAAAAACCAGCTCCTACCGGGATTTGAACCCGGATCGCTGGATTCAGAGTCCAGAGTGCTAACCATTACACCATAAGACCAGCACTAACTTGCCTACCGCCCAACACAGTCGCAAACAACCCTTACCGCCGATTCACAGCCACAAGCGCCTCACACACACCACAACCTTGCTTCGCCGCACAAAAACCAGCTCCTACCGGGATTTGAACCCGGATCGCTGGATTCAAAGTCCAGAGTGCTAACCATTACACCATAAGAGCGCCTAACCCAGCCCTTGCACACCCACTCCGCAACACGCTCGGATACCGCAACAACCCTCCCAACACCTCTCCTATGGACGCTAGCTGCGCCGTCGTCGCCTTGCAGTGGTCTCATACGACCCGCAACCATGTCTACGTACCATTTCGCCAACCAGCGGCATCGATCCCCGCCACCGACAACCAGCTTGTCGGCCACTCAACTCGAACTCGGCCACGACCTCACGCGTGGTATGGGGTAATGGGCCTCCACATAGCTGGTCGTGGCCTAGCATTCATCGGAGATGGTCGGTTGATCGATGAGTGAGCTGGGTAGCTGGTCTTCGCCACTGGTCGCCCAAAGCTGAAAACTGGCAGTACGAGCACGGTCGGTCACTAGCGACGCAATAGTAGACGCCAGAGCAGCACACAGCACACAGAGCGAAGCGTGCAGCAGGTCCGCAGCCGAGCAACAACGGGGCGTGGTGGTGCCGGCAGAATGAACGCAAAACGAGGTCCTACCGGGATTTGAACCCGGATCGCTGGATTCAGAGTCCAGAGTGCTAACCATTACACCATAAGACCAGCACTAACTTGCCTACCGCCCAACACAGTCGCAAACAACCCTTACCGCCGATTCACAGCCACAAGCGCCTCACACACACCACAACCTTGCTTCGCCGCACAAAAACCAGCTCCTACCGGGATTTGAACCCGGATCGCTGGATTCAGAGTCCAGAGTGCTAACCATTACACCATAAGACCAGCACTAACTTGCCTACCGCCCAACACAGTCGCAAACAACCCTTACCGCCGATTCACAGCCACAAGCGCCTCACACACACCACAACCTTGCTTCGCCGCACAAAAACCAGCTCCTACCGGGATTTGAACCCGGATCGCTGGATTCAAAGTCCAGAGTGCTAACCATTACACCATAAGAGCGCCTAACCCAGCCCTTGCACACCCACTCCGCAACACGCTCGGATACCGCAACAACCCTCCCAACACCTCTCCTATGGACGCTAGCTGCGCCGTCGTCGCCTTGCAGTGGTCTCATACGACCCGCAACCATGTCTACGTACCATTTCGCCAACCAGCGGCATCGATCCCCGCCACCGACAACCAGCTTGTCGGCCACTTTCCAACTCGAACTCGGCCACGACCTCACGCGTGGTATGGGGTAATGGGCCTCCACATAGCTGGTCGTGGCCTAGCATTCATCGGAGATGGTCGGTTGATCGATGAGTGAGCTGGGTAGCTGGTCTTCGCCACTGGTCGCCCAAAGCTGAAAACTGGCAGTACGAGCACGGTCGGTCACTAGCGACGCAATAGTAGACGCCAGAGCAGCACACAGCACACAGAGCGAAGCGTGCAGCAGGTCCGCAGCCGAGCAACAACGGGGCGTGGTGGTGCCGGCAGAATGAACGCAAAACGAGGTCCTACCGGGATTTGAACCCGGATCGCTGGATTCAGAGTCCAGAGTGCTAACCATTACACCATAAGACCAGCACTAACTTGCCTACCGCCCAACACAGTCGCAAACAACCCTTACCGCCGATTCACAGCCACAAGCGCCTCACACACACCACAACCTTGCTTCGCCGCACAAAAACCAGCTCCTACCGGGATTTGAACCCGGATCGCTGGATTCAGAGTCCAGAGTGCTAACCATTACACCATAAGACCAGCACTAACTTGCCTACCGCCCAACACAGTCGCAAACAACCCTTACCGCCGATTCACAGCCACAAGCGCCTCACACACACCACAACCTTGCTTCGCCGCACAAAAACCAGCTCCTACCGGGATTTGAACCCGGATCGCTGGATTCAAAGTCCAGAGTGCTAACCATTACACCATAAGAGCGCCTAACCCAGCCCTTGCACACCCACTCCGCAACACGCTCGGATACCGCAACAACCCTCCCAACACCTCTCCTATGGACGCTAGCTGCGCCGTCGTCGCCTTGCAGTGGTCTCATACGACCCGCAACCATGTCTACGTACCATTTCGCCAACCAGCGGCATCGATCCCCGCCACCGACAACCAGCTTGTCGGCCACTCCAACTCGAACTCGGCCACGACCTCACGCGTGGTATGGGGTAATGGGCCTCCACATAGCTGGTCGTGGCCTAGCATTCATCGGAGATGGTCGGTTGATCGATGAGTGAGCTGGGTAGCTGGTCTT
This sequence comes from Phytophthora hibernalis, assembly GCA_012656075.1. NCBI lineage: Eukaryota > Oomycota > Peronosporomycetes > Peronosporales > Peronosporaceae > Phytophthora > Phytophthora hibernalis. The sequence continues at coordinate 97,976 of JAAKBF010000190.1, forward strand.
CGCCACTGGTCGCCCAAAGCTGAAAACTGGCAGTACGAGCACGGTCGGTCACTAGCGACGCAATAGTAGACGCCAGAGCAGCACACAGCACACAGAGCGAAGCGTGCAGCAGGTCCGCAGCCGAGCAACAACGGGGCGTGGTGGTGCCGGCAGAATGAACGCAAAACGAGGTCCTACCGGGATTTGAACCCGGATCGCTGGATTCAGAGTCCAGAGTGCTAACCATTACACCATAAGACCAGCACTAACTTGCCTACCGCCCAACACAGTCGCAAACAACCCTTACCGCCGATTCACAGCCACAAGCGCCTCACACACACCACAACCTTGCTTCGCCGCACAAAAACCAGCTCCTACCGGGATTTGAACCCGGATCGCTGGATTCAGAGTCCAGAGTGCTAACCATTACACCATAAGACCAGCACTAACTTGCCTACCGCCCAACACAGTCGCAAACAACCCTTACCGCCGATTCACAGCCACAAGCGCCTCACACACACCACAACCTTGCTTCGCCGCACAAAAACCAGCTCCTACCGGGATTTGAACCCGGATCGCTGGATTCAAAGTCCAGAGTGCTAACCATTACACCATAAGAGCGCCTAACCCAGCCCTTGCACACCCACTCCGCAACACGCTCGGATACCGCAACAACCCTCCCAACACCTCTCCTATGGACGCTAGCTGCGCCGTCGTCGCCTTGCAGTGGTCTCATACGACCCGCAACCATGTCTACGTACCATTTCGCCAACCAGCGGCATCGATCCCCGCCACCGACAACCAGCTTGTCGGCCACTTTCCAACTCGAACTCGGCCACGACCTCACGCGTGGTATGGGGTAATGGGCCTCCACATAGCTGGTCGTGGCCTAGCATTCATCGGAGATGGTCGGTTGATCGATGAGTGAGCTGGGTAGCTGGTCTTCGCCACTGGTCGCCCAAAGCTGAAAACTGGCAGTACGAGCACGGTCGGTCACTAGCGACGCAATAGTAGACGCCAGAGCAGCACACAGCACACAGAGCGAAGCGTGCAGCAGGTCCGCAGCCGAGCAACAACGGGGCGTGGTGGTGCCGGCAGAATGAACGCAAAACGAGGTCCTACCGGGATTTGAACCCGGATCGCTGGATTCAGAGTCCAGAGTGCTAACCATTACACCATAAGACCAGCACTAACTTGCCTACCGCCCAACACAGTCGCAAACAACCCTTACCGCCGATTCACAGCCACAAGCGCCTCACACACACCACAACCTTGCTTCGCCGCACAAAAACCAGCTCCTACCGGGATTTGAACCCGGATCGCTGGATTCAGAGTCCAGAGTGCTAACCATTACACCATAAGACCAGCACTAACTTGCCTACCGCCCAACACAGTCGCAAACAACCCTTACCGCCGATTCACAGCCACAAGCGCCTCACACACACCACAACCTTGCTTCGCCGCACAAAAACCAGCTCCTACCGGGATTTGAACCCGGATCGCTGGATTCAAAGTCCAGAGTGCTAACCATTACACCATAAGAGCGCCTAACCCAGCCCTTGCACACCCACTCCGCAACACGCTCGGATACCGCAACAACCCTCCCAACACCTCTCCTATGGACGCTAGCTGCGCCGTCGTCGCCTTGCAGTGGTCTCATACGACCCGCAACCATGTCTACGTACCATTTCGCCAACCAGCGGCATCGATCCCCGCCACCGACAACCAGCTTGTCGGCCACTCAACTCGAACTCGGCCACGACCTCACGCGTGGTATGGGGTAATGGGCCTCCACATAGCTGGTCGTGGCCTAGCATTCATCGGAGATGGTCGGTTGATCGATGAGTGAGCTGGGTAGCTGGTCTTCGCCACTGGTCGCCCAAAGCTGAAAACTGGCAGTACGAGCACGGTCGGTCACTAGCGACGCAATAGTAGACGCCAGAGCAGCACACAGCACACAGAGCGAAGCGTGCAGCAGGTCCGCAGCCGAGCAACAACGGGGCGTGGTGGTGCCGGCAGAATGAACGCAAAACGAGGTCCTACCGGGATTTGAACCCGGATCGCTGGATTCAGAGTCCAGAGTGCTAACCATTACACCATAAGACCAGCACTAACTTGCCTACCGCCCAACACAGTCGCAAACAACCCTTACCGCCGATTCACAGCCACAAGCGCCTCACACACACCACAACCTTGCTTCGCCGCACAAAAACCAGCTCCTACCGGGATTTGAACCCGGATCGCTGGATTCAGAGTCCAGAGTGCTAACCATTACACCATAAGACCAGCACTAACTTGCCTACCGCCCAACACAGTCGCAAACAACCCTTACCGCCGATTCACAGCCACAAGCGCCTCACACACACCACAACCTTGCTTCGCCGCACAAAAACCAGCTCCTACCGGGATTTGAACCCGGATCGCTGGATTCAAAGTCCAGAGTGCTAACCATTACACCATAAGAGCGCCTAACCCAGCCCTTGCACACCCACTCCGCAACACGCTCGGATACCGCAACAACCCTCCCAACACCTCTCCTATGGACGCTAGCTGCGCCGTCGTCGCCTTGCAGTGGTCTCATACGACCCGCAACCATGTCTACGTACCATTTCGCCAACCAGCGGCATCGATCCCCGCCACCGACAACCAGCTTGTCGGCCACTTTCCAACTCGAACTCGGCCACGACCTCACGCGTGGTATGGGGTAATGGGCCTCCACATAGCTGGTCGTGGCCTAGCATTCATCGGAGATGGTCGGTTGATCGATGAGTGAGCTGGGTAGCTGGTCTTCGCCACTGGTCGCCCAAAGCTGAAAACTGGCAGTACGAGCACGGTCGGTCACTAGCGACGCAATAGTAGACGCCAGAGCAGCACACAGCACACAGAGCGAAGCGTGCAGCAGGTCCGCAGCCGAGCAACAACGGGGCGTGGTGGTGCCGGCAGGATGAACGCAAAACGAGGTCCTACCGGGATTTGAACCCGGATCGCTGGATTCAGAGTCCAGAGTGCTAACCATTACACCATAAGACCAGCACTAACTTGCCTACCGCCCAACACAGTCGCAAACAACCCTTACCGCCGATTCACAGCCACAAGCGCCTCACACACACCACAACCTTGCTTCGCCGCACAAAAACCAGCTCCTACCGGGATTTGAACCCGGATCGCTGGATTCAAAGTCCAGAGTGCTAACCATTACACCATAAGAGCGCCTAACCCAGCCCTTGCACACCCACTCCGCAACACGCTCGGATACCGCAACAACCCTCCCAACACCTCTCCTATGGACGCTAGCTGCGCCGTCGTCGCCTTGCAGTGGTCTCATACGACCCGCAACCATGTCTACGTACCATTTCGCCAACCAGCGGCATCGATCCCCGCCACCGACAACCAGCTTGTCGGCCACTTTCCAACTCGAACTCGGCCACGACCTCACGCGTGGTATGGGGTAATGGGCCTCCACATAGCTGGTCGTGGCCTAGCATTCATCGGAGATGGTCGGTTGATCGATGAGTGAGCTGGGTAGCTGGTCTTCGCCACTGGTCGCCCAAAGCTGAAAACTGGCAGTACGAGCACGGTCGGTCACTAGCGACGCAATAGTAGACGCCAGAGCAGCACACAGCACACAGAGCGAAGCGTGCAGCAGGTCCGCAGCCGAGCAACAACGGGGCGTGGTGGTGCCGGCAGAATGAACGCAAAACGAGGTCCTACCGGGATTTGAACCCGGATCGCTGGATTCAGAGTCCAGAGTGCTAACCATTACACCATAAGACCAGCACTAACTTGCCTACCGCCCAACACAGTCGCAAACAACCCTTACCGCCGATTCACAGCCACAAGCGCCTCACACACACCACAACCTTGCTTCGCCGCACAAAAACCAGCTCCTACCGGGATTTGAACCCGGATCGCTGGATTCAAAGTCCAGAGTGCTAACCATTACACCATAAGAGCGCCTAACCCAGCCCTTGCACACCCACTCCGCAACACGCTCGGATACCGCAACAACCCTCCCAACACCTCTCCTATGGACGCTAGCTGCGCCGTCGTCGCCTTGCAGTGGTCTCATACGACCCGCAACCATGTCTACGTACCATTTCGCCAACCAGCGGCATCGATCCCCGCCACCGACAACCAGCTTGTCGGCCACTCCAACTCGAACTCGGCCACGACCTCACGCGTGGTATGGGGTAATGGGCCTCCACATAGCTGGTCGTGGCCTAGCATTCATCGGAGATGGTCGGTTGATCGATGAGTGAGCTGGGTAGCTGGTCTTCGCCACTGGTCGCCCAAAGCTGAAAACTGGCAGTACGAGCACGGTCGGTCACTAGCGACGCAATAGTAGACGCCAGAGCAGCACACAGCACACAGAGCGAAGCGTGCAGCAGGTCCGCAGCCGAGCAACAACGGGGCGTGGTGGTGCCGGCAGGATGAACGCAAAACGAGGTCCTACCGGGATTTGAACCCGGATCGCTGGATTCAGAGTCCAGAGTGCTAACCATTACACCATAAGACCAGCACTAACTTGCCTACCGCCCAACACAGTCGCAAACAACCCTTACCGCCGATTCACAGCCACAAGCGCCTCACACACACCACAACCTTGCTTCGCCGCACAAAAACCAGCTCCTACCGGGATTTGAACCCGGATCGCTGGATTCAAAGTCCAGAGTGCTAACCATTACACCATAAGAGCGCCTAACCCAGCCCTTGCACACCCACTCCGCAACACGCTCGGATACCGCAACAACCCTCCCAACACCTCTCCTATGGACGCTAGCTGCGCCGTCGTCGCCTTGCAGTGGTCTCATACGACCCGCAACCATGTCTACGTACCATTTCGCCAACCAGCGGCATCGATCCCCGCCACCGACAACCAGCTTGTCGGCCACTTTCAACTCGAACTCGGCCACGACCTCACGCGTGGTATGGGGTAATGGGCCTCCACATAGCTGGTCGTGGCCTAGCATTCATCGGAGATGGTCGGTTGATCGATGAGTGAGCTGGGTAGCTGGTCTTCGCCACTGGTCGCCCAAAGCTGAAAACTGGCAGTACGAGCACGGTCGGTCACTAGCGACGCAATAGTAGACGCCAGAGCAGCACACAGCACACAGAGCGAAGCGTGCAGCAGGTCCGCAGCCGAGCAACAACGGGGCGTGGTGGTGCCGGCAGAATGAACGCAAAACGAGGTCCTACCGGGATTTGAACCCGGATCGCTGGATTCAGAGTCCAGAGTGCTAACCATTACACCATAAGACCAGCACTAACTTGCCTACCGCCCAACACAGTCGCAAACAACCCTTACCGCCGATTCACAGCCACAAGCGCCTCACACACACACAACCTTGCTTCGCCGCACAAAAACCAGCTCCTACCGGGATTTGAACCCGGATCGCTGGATTCAGAGTCCAGAGTGCTAACCATTACACCATAAGACCAGCACTAACTTGCCTACCGCCCAACACAGTCGCAAACAACCCTTACCGCCGATTCACAGCCACAAGCGCCTCACACACACCACAACCTTGCTTCGCCGCACAAAAACCAGCTCCTACCGGGATTTGAACCCGGATCGCTGGATTCAGAGTCCAGAGTGCTAACCATTACACCATAAGACCAGCACTAACTTGCCTACCGCCCAACACACTCGCAAACAACCCTTACCGCCGATTCACAGCCACAAGCGCCTCACACACACCACAACCTTGCTTCGCCGCACAAAAACCAGCTCCTACCGGGATTTGAACCCGGATCGCTGGATTCAAAGTCCAGAGTGCTAACCATTACACCATAAGAGCGCCTAACCCAGCCCTTGCACACCCACTCCGCAACACGCTCGGATACCGCAACAACCCTCCCAACACCTCTCCTATGGACGCTAGCTGCGCCGTCGTCGCCTTGCAGTGGTCTCATACGACCCGCAACCATGTCTACGTACCATTTCGCCAACCAGCGGCATCGATCCCCGCCACCGACAACCAGCTTGTCGGCCACTTTCCAACTCGAACTCGGCCACGACCTCACGCGTGGTATGGGGTAATGGGCCTCCACATAGCTGGTCGTGGCCTAGCATTCATCGGAGATGGTCGGTTGATCGATGAGTGAGCTGGGTAGCTGGTCTTCGCCACTGGTCGCCCAAAGCTGAAAACTGGCAGTACGAGCACGGTCGGTCACTAGCGACGCAATAGTAGACGCCAGAGCAGCACACAGCACACAGAGCGAAGCGTGCAGCAGGTCCGCAGCCGAGCAACAACGGGGCGTGGTGGTGCCGGCAGAATGAACGCAAAACGAGGTCCTACCGGGATTTGAACCCGGATCGCTGGATTCAGAGTCCAGAGTGCTAACCATTACACCATAAGACCAGCACTAACTTGCCTACCGCCCAACACAGTCGCAAACAACCCTTACCGCCGATTCACAGCCACAAGCGCCTCACACACACCACAACCTTGCTTCGCCGCACAAAAACCAGCTCCTACCGGGATTTGAACCCGGATCGCTGGATTCAGAGTCCAGAGTGCTAACCATTACACCATAAGACCAGCACTAACTTGCCTACCGCCCAACACAGTCGCAAACAACCCTTACCGCCGATTCACAGCCACAAGCGCCTCACACACACCACAACCTTGCTTCGCCGCACAAAAACCAGCTCCTACCGGGATTTGAACCCGGATCGCTGGATTCAGAGTCCAGAGTGCTAACCATTACACCATAAGACCAGCACTAACTTGCCTACCGCCCAACACAGTCGCAAACAACCCTTACCGCCGATTCACAGCCACAAGCGCCTCACACACACCACAACCTTGCTTCGCCGCACAAAAACCAGCTCCTACCGGGATTTGAACCCGGATCGCTGGATTCAGAGTCCAGAGTGCTAACCATTACACCATAAGACCAGCACTAACTTGCCTACCGCCCAACACAGTCGCAAACAACCCTTACCGCCGATTCACAGCCACAAGCGCCTCACACACACCACAACCTTGCTTCGCCGCACAAAAACCAGCTCCTACCGGGATTTGAACCCGGATCGCTGGATTCAGAGTCCAGAGTGCTAACCATTACACCATAAGACCAGCACTAACTTGCCTACCGCCCAACACAGTCGCAAACAACCCTTACCGCCGATTCACAGCCACAAGCGCCTCACACACACCACAACCTTGCTTCGCCGCACAAAAACCAGCTCCTACCGGGATTTGAACCCGGATCGCTGGATTCAGAGTCCAGAGTGCTAACCATTACACCATAAGACCAGCACTAACTTGCCTACCGCCCAACACAGTCGCAAACAACCCTTACCGCCGATTCACAGCCACAAGCGCCTCACACACACCACAACCTTGCTTCGCCGCACAAAAACCAGCTCCTACCGGGATTTGAACCCGGATCGCTGGATTCAAAGTCCAGAGTGCTAACCATTACACCATAAGAGCGCCTAACCCAGCCCTTGCACACCCACTCCGCAACACGCTCGGATACCGCAACAACCCTCCCAACACCTCTCCTATGGACGCTAGCTGCGCCGTCGTCGCCTTGCAGTGGTCTCATACGACCCGCAACCATGTCTACGTACCATTTCGCCAACCAGCGGCATCGATCCCCGCCACCGACAACCAGCTTGTCGGCCACTTTCCAACTCGAACTCGGCCACGACCTCACGCGTGGTATGGGGTAATGGGCCTCCACATAGCTGGTCGTGGCCTAGCATTCATCGGAGATGGTCGGTTGATCGATGAGTGAGCTGGGTAGCTGGTCTTCGCCACTGGTCGCCCAAAGCTGAAAACTGGCAGTACGAGCACGGTCGGTCACTAGCGACGCAATAGTAGACGCCAGAGCAGCACACAGCACACAGAGCGAAGCGTGCAGCAGGTCCGCAGCCGAGCAACAACGGGGCGTGGTGGTGCCGGCAGAATGAACGCAAAACGAGGTCCTACCGGGATTTGAACCCGGATCGCTGGATTCAGAGTCCAGAGTGCTAACCATTACACCATAAGACCAGCACTAACTTGCCTACCGCCCAACACAGTCGCAAACAACCCTTACCGCCGATTCACAGCCACAAGCGCCTCACACACACCACAACCTTGCTTCGCCGCACAAAACCAGCTCCTACCGGGATTTGAACCCGGATCGCTGGATTCAGAGTCCAGAGTGCTAACCATTACACCATAAGACCAGCACTAACTTGCCTACCGCCCAACACAGTCGCAAACAACCCTTACCGCCGATTCACAGCCACAAGCGCCTCACACACACCACAACCTTGCTTCGCCGCACAAAACCAGCTCCTACCGGGATTTGAACCCGGATCGCTGGATTCAAAGTCCAGAGTGCTAACCATTACACCATAAGAGCGCCTAACCCAGCCCTTGCACACCCACTCCGCAACACGCTCGGATACCGCAACAACCCTCCCAACACCTCTCCTATGGACGCTAGCTGCGCCGTCGTCGCCTTGCAGTGGTCTCATACGACCCGCAACCATGTCTACGTACCATTTCGCCAACCAGCGGCATCGATCCCCGCCACCGACAACCAGCTTGTCGGCCACTTTCCAACTCGAACTCGGCCACGACCTCACGCGTGGTATGGGGTAATGGGCCTCCACATAGCTGGTCGTGGCCTAGCATTCATCGGAGATGGTCGGTTGATCGATGAGTGAGCTGGGTAGCTGGTCTTCGCCACTGGTCGCCCAAAGCTGAAAACTGGCAGTACGAGCACGGTCGGTCACTAGCGACGCAATAGTAGACGCCAGAGCAGCACACAGCACACAGAGCGAAGCGTGCAGCAGGTCCGCAGCCGAGCAACAACGGGGCGTGGTGGTGCCGGCAGGATGAACGCAAAACGAGGTCCTACCGGGATTTGAACCCGGATCGCTGGATTCAGAGTCCAGAGTGCTAACCATTACACCATAAGACCAGCACTAACTTGCCTACCGCCCAACACAGTCGCAAACAACCCTTACCGCCGATTCACAGCCACAAGCGCCTCACACACACCACAACCTTGCTTCGCCGCACAAAAACCAGCTCCTACCGGGATTTGAACCCGGATCGCTGGATTCAAAGTCCAGAGTGCTAACCATTACACCATAAGAGCGCCTAACCCAGCCCTTGCACACCCACTCCGCAACACGCTCGGATACCGCAACAACCCTCCCAACACCTCTCCTATGGACGCTAGCTGCGCCGTCGTCGCCTTGCAGTGGTCTCATACGACCCGCAACCATGTCTACGTACCATTTCGCCAACCAGCGGCATCGATCCCCGCCACCGACAACCAGCTTGTCGGCCACTTTCCAACTCGAACTCGGCCACGACCTCACGCGTGGTATGGGGTAATGGGCCTCCACATAGCTGGTCGTGGCCTAGCATTCATCGGAGATGGTCGGTTGATCGATGAGTGAGCTGGGTAGCTGGTCTTCGCCACTGGTCGCCCAAAGCTGAAAACTGGCAGTACGAGCACGGTCGGTCACTAGCGACGCAATAGTAGACGCCAGAGCAGCACACAGCACACAGAGCGAAGCGTGCAGCAGGTCCGCAGCCGAGCAACAACGGGGCGTGGTGGTGCCGGCAGAATGAACGCAAAACGAGGTCCTACCGGGATTTGAACCCGGATCGCTGGATTCAGAGTCCAGAGTGCTAACCATTACACCATAAGACCAGCACTAACTTGCCTACCGCCCAACACAGTCGCAAACAACCCTTACCGCCGATTCACAGCCACAAGCGCCTCACACACACCACAACCTTGCTTCGCCGCACAAAAACCAGCTCCTACCGGGATTTGAACCCGGATCGCTGGATTCAGAGTCCAGAGTGCTAACCATTACACCATAAGACCAGCACTAACTTGCCTACCGCCCAACACAGTCGCAAACAACCCTTACCGCCGATTCACAGCCACAAGCGCCTCACACACACCACAACCTTGCTTCGCCGCACAAAAACCAGCTCCTACCGGGATTTGAACCCGGATCGCTGGATTCAAAGTCCAGAGTGCTAACCATTACACCATAAGAGCGCCTAACCCAGCCCTTGCACACCCACTCCGCAACACGCTCGGATACCGCAACAACCCTCCCAACACCTCTCCTATGGACGCTAGCTGCGCCGTCGTCGCCTTGCAGTGGTCTCATACGACCCGCAACCATGTCTACGTACCATTTCGCCAACCAGCGGCATCGATCCCCGCCACCGACAACCAGCTTGTCGGCCACTTTCCAACTCGAACTCGGCCACGACCTCACGCGTGGTATGGGGTAATGGGCCTCCACATAGCTGGTCGTGGCCTAGCATTCATCGGAGATGGTCGGTTGATCGATGAGTGAGCTGGGTAGCTGGTCTTCGCCACTGGTCGCCCAAAGCTGAAAACTGGCAGTACGAGCACGGTCGGTCACTAGCGACGCAATAGTAGACGCCAGAGCAGCACACAGCACACAGAGCGAAGCGTGCAGCAGGTCCGCAGCCGAGCAACAACGGGGCGTGGTGGTGCCGGCAGAATGAACGCAAAACGAGGTCCTACCGGGATTTGAACCCGGATCGCTGGATTCAGAGTCCAGAGTGCTAACCATTACACCATAAGACCAGCACTAACTTGCCTACCGCCCAACACAGTCGCAAACAACCCTTACCGCCGATTCACAGCCACAAGCGCCTCACACACACCACAACCTTGCTTCGCCGCACAAAAACCAGCTCCTACCGGGATTTGAACCCGGATCGCTGGATTCAGAGTCCAGAGTGCTAACCATTACACCATAAGACCAGCACTAACTTGCCTACCGCCCAACACAGTCGCAAACAACCCTTACCGCCGATTCACAGCCACAAGCGCCTCACACACACCACAACCTTGCTTCGCCGCACAAAAACCAGCTCCTACCGGGATTTGAACCCGGATCGCTGGATTCAAAGTCCAGAGTGCTAACCATTACACCATAAGAGCGCCTAACCCAGCCCTTGCACACCCACTCCGCAACACGCTCGGATACCGCAACAACCCTCCCAACACCTCTCCTATGGACGCTAGCTGCGCCGTCGTCGCCTTGCAGTGGTCTCATACGACCCGCAACCATGTCTACGTACCATTTCGCCAACCAGCGGCATCGATCCCCGCCACCGACAACCAGCTTGTCGGCCACTTTCCAACTCGAACTCGGCCACGACCTCACGCGTGGTATGGGGTAATGGGCCTCCACATAGCTGGTCGTGGCCTAGCATTCATCGGAGATGGTCGGTTGATCGATGAGTGAGCTGGGTAGCTGGTCTTCGCCACTGGTCGCCCAAAGCTGAAAACTGGCAGTACGAGCACGGTCGGTCACTAGCGACGCAATAGTAGACGCCAGAGCAGCACACAGCACACAGAGCGAAGCGTGCAGCAGGTCCGCAGCCGAGCAACAACGGGGCGTGGTGGTGCCGGCAGAATGAACGCAAAACGAGGTCCTACCGGGATTTGAACCCGGATCGCTGGATTCAGAGTCCAGAGTGCTAACCATTACACCATAAGACCAGCACTAACTTGCCTACCGCCCAACACAGTCGCAAACAACCCTTACCGCCGATTCACAGCCACAAGCGCCTCACACACACCACAACCTTGCTTCGCCGCACAAAAACCAGCTCCTACCGGGATTTGAACCCGGATCGCTGGATTCAGAGTCCAGAGTGCTAACCATTACACCATAAGACCAGCACTAACTTGCCTACCGCCCAACACAGTCGCAAACAACCCTTACCGCCGATTCACAGCCACAAGCGCCTCACACACACCACAACCTTGCTTCGCCGCACAAAAACCAGCTCCTACCGGGATTTGAACCCGGATCGCTGGATTCAAAGTCCAGAGTGCTAACCATTACACCATAAGAGCGCCTAACCCAGCCCTTGCACACCCACTCCGCAACACGCTCGGATACCGCAACAACCCTCCCAACACCTCTCCTATGGACGCTAGCTGCGCCGTCGTCGCCTTGCAGTGGTCTCATACGACCCGCAACCATGTCTACGTACCATTTCGCCAACCAGCGGCATCGATCCCCGCCACCGACAACCAGCTTGTCGGCCACTTTCCAACTCGAACTCGGCCACGACCTCACGCGTGGTATGGGGTAATGGGCCTCCACATAGCTGGTCGTGGCCTAGCATTCATCGGAGATGGTCGGTTGATCGATGAGTGAGCTGGGTAGCTGGTCTTCGCCACTGGTCGCCCAAAGCTGAAAACTGGCAGTACGAGCACGGTCGGTCACTAGCGACGCAATAGTAGACGCCAGAGCAGCACACAGCACACAGAGCGAAGCGTGCAGCAGGTCCGCAGCCGAGCAACAACGGGGCGTGGTGGTGCCGGCAGAATGAACGCAAAACGAGGTCCTACCGGGATTTGAACCCGGATCGCTGGATTCAGAGTCCAGAGTGCTAACCATTACACCATAAGACCAGCACTAACTTGCCTACCGCCCAACACAGTCGCAAACAACCCTTACCGCCGATTCACAGCCACAAGCGCCTCACACACACCACAACCTTGCTTCGCCGCACAAAAACCAGCTCCTACCGGGATTTGAACCCGGATCGCTGGATTCAGAGTCCAGAGTGCTAACCATTACACCATAAGACCAGCACTAACTTGCCTACCGCCCAACACAGTCGCAAACAACCCTTACCGCCGATTCACAGCCACAAGCGCCTCACACACACCACAACCTTGCTTCGCCGCACAAAAACCAGCTCCTACCGGGATTTGAACCCGGATCGCTGGATTCAGAGTCCAGAGTGCTAACCATTACACCATAAGACCAGCACTAACTTGCCTACCGCCCAACACACTCGCAAACAACCCTTACCGCCGATTCACAGCCACAAGCGCCTCACACACACCACAACCTTGCTTCGCCGCACAAAAACCAGCTCCTACCGGGATTTGAACCCGGATCGCTGGATTCAAAGTCCAGAGTGCTAACCATTACACCATAAGAGCGCCTAACCCAGCCCTTGCACACCCACTCCGCAACACGCTCGGATACCGCAACAACCCTCCCAACACCTCTCCTATGGACGCTAGCTGCGCCGTCGTCGCCTTGCAGTGGTCTCATACGACCCGCAACCATGTCTACGTACCATTTCGCCAACCAGCGGCATCGATCCCCGCCACCGACAACCAGCTTGTCGGCCACTTTCCAACTCGAACTCGGCCACGACCTCACGCGTGGTATGGGGTAATGGGCCTCCACATAGCTGGTCGTGGCCTAGCATTCATCGGAGATGGTCGGTTGATCGATGAGTGAGCTGGGTAGCTGGTCTTCGCCACTGGTCGCCCAAAGCTGAAAACTGGCAGTACGAGCACGGTCGGTCACTAGCGACGCAATAGTAGACGCCAGAGCAGCACACAGCACACAGAGCGAAGCGTGCAGCAGGTCCGCAGCCGAGCAACAACGGGGCGTGGTGGTGCCGGCAGAATGAACGCAAAACGAGGTCCTACCGGGATTTGAACCCGGATCGCTGGATTCAGAGTCCAGAGTGCTAACCATTACACCATAAGACCAGCACTAACTTGCCTACCGCCCAACACGGTCGCAAACAACCCTTACCGCCGATTCACAGCCACAAGCGCCTCACACACACCACAACCTTGCTTCGCCGCACAAAAACCAGCTCCTACCGGGATTTGAACCCGGATCGCTGGATTCAGAGTCCAGAGTGCTAACCATTACACCATAAGACCAGCACTAACTTGCCTACCGCCCAACACAGTCGCAAACAACCCTTACCGCCGATTCACAGCCACAAGCGCCTCACACACACCACAACCTTGCTTCGCCGCACAAAAACCAGCTCCTACCGGGATTTGAACCCGGATCGCTGGATTCAAAGTCCAGAGTGCTAACCATTACACCATAAGAGCGCCTAACCCAGCCCTTGCACACCCACTCCGCAACACGCTCGGATACCGCAACAACCCTCCCAACACCTCTCCTATGGACGCTAGCTGCGCCGTCGTCGCCTTGCAGTGGTCTCATACGACCCGCAACCATGTCTACGTACCATTTCGCCAACCAGCGGCATCGATCCCCGCCACCGACAACCAGCTTGTCGGCCACTTTCCAACTCGAACTCGGCCACGACCTCACGCGTGGTATGGGGTAATGGGCCTCCACATAGCTGGTCGTGGCCTAGCATTCATCGGAGATGGTCGGTTGATCGATGAGTGAGCTGGGTAGCTGGTCTTCGCCACTGGTCGCCCAAAGCTGAAAACTGGCAGTACGAGCACGGTCGGTCACTAGCGACGCAATAGTAGACGCCAGAGCAGCACACAGCACACAGAGCGAAGCGTGCAGCAGGTCCGCAGCCGAGCAACAACGGGGCGTGGTGGTGCCGGCAGGATGAACGCAAAACGAGGTCCTACCGGGATTTGAACCCGGATCGCTGGATTCAGAGTCCAGAGTGCTAACCATTACACCATAAGACCAGCACTAACTTGCCTACCGCCCAACACGGTCGCAAACAACCCTTACCGCCGATTCACAGCCACAAGCGCCTCACACACACCACAACCTTGCTTCGCCGCACAAAAACCAGCTCCTACCGGGATTTGAACCCGGATCGCTGGATTCAAAGTCCAGAGTGCTAACCATTACACCATAAGAGCGCCTAACCCAGCCCTTGCACACCCACTCCGCAACACGCTCGGATACCGCAACAACCCTCCCAACACCTCTCCTATGGACGCTAGCTGCGCCGTCGTCGCCTTGCAGTGGTCTCATACGACCCGCAACCATGTCTACGTACCATTTCGCCAACCAGCGGCATCGATCCCCGCCACCGACAACCAGCTTGTCGGCCACTTTCCAACTCGAACTCGGCCACGACCTCACGCGTGGTATGGGGTAATGGGCCTCCACATAGCTGGTCGTGGCCTAGCATTCATCGGAGATGGTCGGTTGATCGATGAGTGAGCTGGGTAGCTGGTCTTCGCCACTGGTCGCCCAAAGCTGAAAACTGGCAGTACGAGCACGGTCGGTCACTAGCGACGCAATAGTAGACGCCAGAGCAGCACACAGCACACAGAGCGAAGCGTGCAGCAGGTCCGCAGCCGAGCAACAACGGGGCGTGGTGGTGCCGGCAGGATGAACGCAAAACGAGGTCCTACCGGGATTTGAACCCGGATCGCTGGATTCAGAGTCCAGAGTGCTAACCATTACACCATAAGACCAGCACTAACTTGCCTACCGCCCAACACAGTCGCAAACAACCCTTACCGCCGATTCACAGCCACAAGCGCCTCACACACACCACAACCTTGCTTCGCCGCACAAAAACCAGCTCCTACCGGGATTTGAACCCGGATCGCTGGATTCAAAGTCCAGAGTGCTAACCATTACACCATAAGAGCGCCTAACCCAGCCCTTGCACACCCACTCCGCAACACGCTCGGATACCGCAACAACCCTCCCAACACCTCTCCTATGGACGCTAGCTGCGCCGTCGTCGCCTTGCAGTGGTCTCATACGACCCGCAACCATGTCTACGTACCATTTCGCCAACCAGCGGCATCGATCCCCGCCACCGACAACCAGCTTGTCGGCCACTTTCCAACTCGAACTCGGCCACGACCTCACGCGTGGTATGGGGTAATGGGCCTCCACATAGCTGGTCGTGGCCTAGCATTCATCGGAGATGGTCGGTTGATCGATGAGTGAGCTGGGTAGCTGGTCTTCGCCACTGGTCGCCCAAAGCTGAAAACTGGCAGTACGAGCACGGTCGGTCACTAGCGACGCAATAGTAGACGCCAGAGCAGCACACAGCACACAGAGCGAAGCGTGCAGCAGGTCCGCAGCCGAGCAACAACGGGGCGTGGTGGTGCCGGCAGGATGAACGCAAAACGAGGTCCTACCGGGATTTGAACCCGGATCGCTGGATTCAGAGTCCAGAGTGCTAACCATTACACCATAAGACCAGCACTAACTTGCCTACCGCCCAACACAGTCGCAAACAACCCTTACCGCCGATTCACAGCCACAAGCGCCTCACACACACCACAACCTTGCTTCGCCGCACAAAAACCAGCTCCTACCGGGATTTGAACCCGGATCGCTGGATTCAAAGTCCAGAGTGCTAACCATTACACCATAAGAGCGCCTAACCCAGCCCTTGCACACCCACTCCGCAACACGCTCGGATACCGCAACAACCCTCCCAACACCTCTCCTATGGACGCTAGCTGCGCCGTCGTCGCCTTGCAGTGGTCTCATACGACCCGCAACCATGTCTACGTACCATTTCGCCAACCAGCGGCATCGATCCCCGCCACCGACAACCAGCTTGTCGGCCACTTTCCAACTCGAACTCGGCCACGACCTCACGCGTGGTATGGGGTAATGGGCCTCCACATAGCTGGTCGTGGCCTAGCATTCATCGGAGATGGTCGGTTGATCGATGAGTGAGCTGGGTAGCTGGTCTTCGCCACTGGTCGCCCAAAGCTGAAAACTGGCAGTACGAGCACGGTCGGTCACTAGCGACGCAATAGTAGACGCCAGAGCAGCACACAGCACACAGAGCGAAGCGTGCAGCAGGTCCGCAGCCGAGCAACAACGGGGCGTGGTGGTGCCGGCAGGATGAACGCAAAACGAGGTCCTACCGGGATTTGAACCCGGATCGCTGGATTCAGAGTCCAGAGTGCTAACCATTACACCATAAGACCAGCACTAACTTGCCTACCGCCCAACACAGTCGCAAACAACCCTTACCGCCGATTCACAGCCACAAGCGCCTCACACACACCACAACCTTGCTTCGCCGCACAAAAACCAGCTCCTACCGGGATTTGAACCCGGATCGCTGGATTCAAAGTCCAGAGTGCTAACCATTACACCATAAGAGCGCCTAACCCAGCCCTTGCACACCCACTCCGCAACACGCTCGGATACCGCAACAACCCTCCCAACACCTCTCCTATGGACGCTAGCTGCGCCGTCGTCGCCTTGCAGTGGTCTCATACGACCCGCAACCATGTCTACGTACCATTTCGCCAACCAGCGGCATCGATCCCCGCCACCGACAACCAGCTTGTCGGCCACTTTCCAACTCGAACTCGGCCACGACCTCACGCGTGGTATGGGGTAATGGGCCTCCACATAGCTGGTCGTGGCCTAGCATTCATCGGAGATGGTCGGTTGATCGATGAGTGAGCTGGGTAGCTGGTCTTCGCCACTGGTCGCCCAAAGCTGAAAACTGGCAGTACGAGCACGGTCGGTCACTAGCGACGCAATAGTAGACGCCAGAGCAGCACACAGCACACAGAGCGAAGCGTGCAGCAGGTCCGCAGCCGAGCAACAACGGGGCGTGGTGGTGCCGGCAGGATGAACGCAAAACGAGGTCCTACCGGGATTTGAACCCGGATCGCTGGATTCAGAGTCCAGAGTGCTAACCATTACACCATAAGACCAGCACTAACTTGCCTACCGCCCAACACGGTCGCAAACAACCCTTACCGCCGATTCACAGCCACAAGCGCCTCACACACACCACAACCTTGCTTCGCCGCACAAAAACCAGCTCCTACCGGGATTTGAACCCGGATCGCTGGATTCAAAGTCCAGAGTGCTAACCATTACACCATAAGAGCGCCTAACCCAGCCCTTGCACACCCACTCCGCAACACGCTCGGATACCGCAACAACCCTCCCAACACCTCTCCTATGGACGCTAGCTGCGCCGTCGTCGCCTTGCAGTGGTCTCATACGACCCGCAACCATGTCTACGTACCATTTCGCCAACCAGCGGCATCGATCCCCGCCACCGACAACCAGCTTGTCGGCCACTTTCCAACTCGAACTCGGCCACGACCTCACGCGTGGTATGGGGTAATGGGCCTCCACATAGCTGGTCGTGGCCTAGCATTCATCGGAGATGGTCGGTTGATCGATGAGTGAGCTGGGTAGCTGGTCTTCGCCACTGGTCGCCCAAAGCTGAAAACTGGCAGTACGAGCACGGTCGGTCACTAGCGACGCAATAGTAGACGCCAGAGCAGCACACAGCACACAGAGCGAAGCGTGCAGCAGGTCCGCAGCCGAGCAACAACGGGGCGTGGTGGTGCCGGCAGGATGAACGCAAAACGAGGTCCTACCGGGATTTGAACCCGGATCGCTGGATTCAGAGTCCAGAGTGCTAACCATTACACCATAAGACCAGCACTAACTTGCCTACCGCCCAACACGGTCGCAAACAACCCTTACCGCCGATTCACAGCCACAAGCGCCTCACACACACCACAACCTTGCTTCGCCGCACAAAAACCAGCTCCTACCGGGATTTGAACCCGGATCGCTGGATTCAAAGTCCAGAGTGCTAACCATTACACCATAAGAGCGCCTAACCCAGCCCTTGCACACCCACTCCGCAACACGCTCGGATACCGCAACAACCCTCCCAACACCTCTCCTATGGACGCTAGCTGCGCCGTCGTCGCCTTGCAGTGGTCTCATACGACCCGCAACCATGTCTACGTACCATTTCGCCAACCAGCGGCATCGATCCCCGCCACCGACAACCAGCTTGTCGGCCACTTTCCAACTCGAACTCGGCCACGACCTCACGCGTGGTATGGGGTAATGGGCCTCCACATAGCTGGTCGTGGCCTAGCATTCATCGGAGATGGTCGGTTGATCGATGAGTGAGCTGGGTAGCTGGTCTTCGCCACTGGTCGCCCAAAGCTGAAAACTGGCAGTACGAGCACGGTCGGTCACTAGCGACGCAATAGTAGACGCCAGAGCAGCACACAGCACACAGAGCGAAGCGTGCAGCAGGTCCGCAGCCGAGCAACAACGGGGCGTGGTGGTGCCGGCAGGATGAACGCAAAACGAGGTCCTACCGGGATTTGAACCCGGATCGCTGGATTCAGAGTCCAGAGTGCTAACCATTACACCATAAGACCAGCACTAACTTGCCTACCGCCCAACACAGTCGCAAACAACCCTTACCGCCGATTCACAGCCACAAGCGCCTCACACACACCACAACCTTGCTTCGCCGCACAAAAACCAGCTCCTACCGGGATTTGAACCCGGATCGCTGGATTCAAAGTCCAGAGTGCTAACCATTACACCATAAGAGCGCCTAACCCAGCCCTTGCACACCCACTCCGCAACACGCTCGGATACCGCAACAACCCTCCCAACACCTCTCCTATGGACGCTAGCTGCGCCGTCGTCGCCTTGCAGTGGTCTCATACGACCCGCAACCATGTCTACGTACCATTTCGCCAACCAGCGGCATCGATCCCCGCCACCGACAACCAGCTTGTCGGCCACTTTCCAACTCGAACTCGGCCACGACCTCACGCGTGGTATGGGGTAATGGGCCTCCACATAGCTGGTCGTGGCCTAGCATTCATCGGAGATGGTCGGTTGATCGATGAGTGAGCTGGGTAGCTGGTCTTCGCCACTGGTCGCCCAAAGCTGAAAACTGGCAGTACGAGCACGGTCGGTCACTAGCGACGCAATAGTAGACGCCAGAGCAGCACACAGCACACAGAGCGAAGCGTGCAGCAGGTCCGCAGCCGAGCAACAACGGGGCGTGGTGGTGCCGGCAGGATGAACGCAAAACGAGGTCCTACCGGGATTTGAACCCGGATCGCTGGATTCAGAGTCCAGAGTGCTAACCATTACACCATAAGACCAGCACTAACTTGCCTACCGCCCAACACGGTCGCAAACAACCCTTACCGCCGATTCACAGCCACAAGCGCCTCACACACACCACAACCTTGCTTCGCCGCACAAAAACCAGCTCCTACCGGGATTTGAACCCGGATCGCTGGATTCAAAGTCCAGAGTGCTAACCATTACACCATAAGAGCGCCTAACCCAGCCCTTGCACACCCACTCCGCAACACGCTCGGATACCGCAACAACCCTCCCAACACCTCTCCTATGGACGCTAGCTGCGCCGTCGTCGCCTTGCAGTGGTCTCATACGACCCGCAACCATGTCTACGTACCATTTCGCCAACCAGCGGCATCGATCCCCGCCACCGACAACCAGCTTGTCGGCCACTTTCCAACTCGAACTCGGCCACGACCTCACGCGTGGTATGGGGTAATGGGCCTCCACATAGCTGGTCGTGGCCTAGCATTCATCGGAGATGGTCGGTTGATCGATGAGTGAGCTGGGTAGCTGGTCTTCGCCACTGGTCGCCCAAAGCTGAAAACTGGCAGTACGAGCACGGTCGGTCACTAGCGACGCAATAGTAGACGCCAGAGCAGCACACAGCACACAGAGCGAAGCGTGCAGCAGGTCCGCAGCCGAGCAACAACGGGGCGTGGTGGTGCCGGCAGGATGAACGCAAAACGAGGTCCTACCGGGATTTGAACCCGGATCGCTGGATTCAGAGTCCAGAGTGCTAACCATTACACCATAAGACCAGCACTAACTTGCCTACCGCCCAACACGGTCGCAAACAACCCTTACCGCCGATTCACAGCCACAAGCGCCTCACACACACCACAACCTTGCTTCGCCGCACAAAAACCAGCTCCTACCGGGATTTGAACCCGGATCGCTGGATTCAAAGTCCAGAGTGCTAACCATTACACCATAAGAGCGCCTAACCCAGCCCTTGCACACCCACTCCGCAACACGCTCGGATACCGCAACAACCCTCCCAACACCTCTCCTATGGACGCTAGCTGCGCCGTCGTCGCCTTGCAGTGGTCTCATACGACCCGCAACCATGTCTACGTACCATTTCGCCAACCAGCGGCATCGATCCCCGCCACCGACAACCAGCTTGTCGGCCACTTTCCAACTCGAACTCGGCCACGACCTCACGCGTGGTATGGGGTAATGGGCCTCCACATAGCTGGTCGTGGCCTAGCATTCATCGGAGATGGTCGGTTGATCGATGAGTGAGCTGGGTAGCTGGTCTTCGCCACTGGTCGCCCAAAGCTGAAAACTGGCAGTACGAGCACGGTCGGTCACTAGCGACGCAATAGTAGACGCCAGAGCAGCACACAGCACACAGAGCGAAGCGTGCAGCAGGTCCGCAGCCGAGCAACAACGGGGCGTGGTGGTGCCGGCAGGATGAACGCAAAACGAGGTCCTACCGGGATTTGAACCCGGATCGCTGGATTCAGAGTCCAGAGTGCTAACCATTACACCATAAGACCAGCACTAACTTGCCTACCGCCCAACACGGTCGCAAACAACCCTTACCGCCGATTCACAGCCACAAGCGCCTCACACACACCACAACCTTGCTTCGCCGCACAAAAACCAGCTCCTACCGGGATTTGAACCCGGATCGCTGGATTCAAAGTCCAGAGTGCTAACCATTACACCATAAGAGCGCCTAACCCAGCCCTTGCACACCCACTCCGCAACACGCTCGGATACCGCAACAACCCTCCCAACACCTCTCCTATGGACGCTAGCTGCGCCGTCGTCGCCTTGCAGTGGTCTCATACGACCCGCAACCATGTCTACGTACCATTTCGCCAACCAGCGGCATCGATCCCCGCCACCGACAACCAGCTTGTCGGCCACTTTCCAACTCGAACTCGGCCACGACCTCACGCGTGGTATGGGGTAATGGGCCTCCACATAGCTGGTCGTGGCCTAGCATTCATCGGAGATGGTCGGTTGATCGATGAGTGAGCTGGGTAGCTGGTCTTCGCCACTGGTCGCCCAAAGCTGAAAACTGGCAGTACGAGCACGGTCGGTCACTAGCGACGCAATAGTAGACGCCAGAGCAGCACACAGCACACAGAGCGAAGCGTGCAGCAGGTCCGCAGCCGAGCAACAACGGGGCGTGGTGGTGCCGGCAGGATGAACGCAAAACGAGGTCCTACCGGGATTTGAACCCGGATCGCTGGATTCAGAGTCCAGAGTGCTAACCATTACACCATAAGACCAGCACTAACTTGCCTACCGCCCAACACGGTCGCAAACAACCCTTACCGCCGATTCACAGCCACAAGCGCCTCACACACACCACAACCTTGCTTCGCCGCACAAAAACCAGCTCCTACCGGGATTTGAACCCGGATCGCTGGATTCAAAGTCCAGAGTGCTAACCATTACACCATAAGAGCGCCTAACCCAGCCCTTGCACACCCACTCCGCAACACGCTCGGATACCGCAACAACCCTCCCAACACCTCTCCTATGGACGCTAGCTGCGCCGTCGTCGCCTTGCAGTGGTCTCATACGACCCGCAACCATGTCTACGTACCATTTCGCCAACCAGCGGCATCGATCCCCGCCACCGACAACCAGCTTGTCGGCCACTTTCCAACTCGAACTCGGCCACGACCTCACGCGTGGTATGGGGTAATGGGCCTCCACATAGCTGGTCGTGGCCTAGCATTCATCGGAGATGGTCGGTTGATCGATGAGTGAGCTGGGTAGCTGGTCTTCGCCACTGGTCGCCCAAAGCTGAAAACTGGCAGTACGAGCACGGTCGGTCACTAGCGACGCAATAGTAGACGCCAGAGCAGCACACAGCACACAGAGCGAAGCGTGCAGCAGGTCCGCAGCCGAGCAACAACGGGGCGTGGTGGTGCCGGCAGGATGAACGCAAAACGAGGTCCTACCGGGATTTGAACCCGGATCGCTGGATTCAGAGTCCAGAGTGCTAACCATTACACCATAAGACCAGCACTAACTTGCCTACCGCCCAACACGGTCGCAAACAACCCTTACCGCCGATTCACAGCCACAAGCGCCTCACACACACCACAACCTTGCTTCGCCGCACAAAAACCAGCTCCTACCGGGATTTGAACCCGGATCGCTGGATTCAAAGTCCAGAGTGCTAACCATTACACCATAAGAGCGCCTAACCCAGCCCTTGCACACCCACTCCGCAACACGCTCGGATACCGCAACAACCCTCCCAACACCTCTCCTATGGACGCTAGCTGCGCCGTCGTCGCCTTGCAGTGGTCTCATACGACCCGCAACCATGTCTACGTACCATTTCGCCAACCAGCGGCATCGATCCCCGCCACCGACAACCAGCTTGTCGGCCACTTTCCAACTCGAACTCGGCCACGACCTCACGCGTGGTATGGGGTAATGGGCCTCCACATAGCTGGTCGTGGCCTAGCATTCATCGGAGATGGTCGGTTGATCGATGAGTGAGCTGGGTAGCTGGTCTTCGCCACTGGTCGCCCAAAGCTGAAAACTGGCAGTACGAGCACGGTCGGTCACTAGCGACGCAATAGTAGACGCCAGAGCAGCACACAGCACACAGAGCGAAGCGTGCAGCAGGTCCGCAGCCGAGCAACAACGGGGCGTGGTGGTGCCGGCAGGATGAACGCAAAACGAGGTCCTACCGGGATTTGAACCCGGATCGCTGGATTCAGAGTCCAGAGTGCTAACCATTACACCATAAGACCAGCACTAACTTGCCTACCGCCCAACACGGTCGCAAACAACCCTTACCGCCGATTCACAGCCACAAGCGCCTCACACACACCACAACCTTGCTTCGCCGCACAAAAACCAGCTCCTACCGGGATTTGAACCCGGATCGCTGGATTCAAAGTCCAGAGTGCTAACCATTACACCATAAGAGCGCCTAACCCAGCCCTTGCACACCCACTCCGCAACACGCTCGGATACCGCAACAACCCTCCCAACACCTCTCCTATGGACGCTAGCTGCGCCGTCGTCGCCTTGCAGTGGTCTCATACGACCCGCAACCATGTCTACGTACCATTTCGCCAACCAGCGGCATCGATCCCCGCCACCGACAACCAGCTTGTCGGCCACTTTCCAACTCGAACTCGGCCACGACCTCACGCGTGGTATGGGGTAATGGGCCTCCACATAGCTGGTCGTGGCCTAGCATTCATCGGAGATGGTCGGTTGATCGATGAGTGAGCTGGGTAGCTGGTCTTCGCCACTGGTCGCCCAAAGCTGAAAACTGGCAGTACGAGCACGGTCGGTCACTAGCGACGCAATAGTAGACGCCAGAGCAGCACACAGCACACAGAGCGAAGCGTGCAGCAGGTCCGCAGCCGAGCAACAACGGGGCGTGGTGGTGCCGGCAGGATGAACGCAAAACGAGGTCCTACCGGGATTTGAACCCGGATCGCTGGATTCAGAGTCCAGAGTGCTAACCATTACACCATAAGACCAGCACTAACTTGCCTACCGCCCAACACGGTCGCAAACAACCCTTACCGCCGATTCACAGCCACAAGCGCCTCACACACACCACAACCTTGCTTCGCCGCACAAAAACCAGCTCCTACCGGGATTTGAACCCGGATCGCTGGATTCAAAGTCCAGAGTGCTAACCATTACACCATAAGAGCGCCTAACCCAGCCCTTGCACACCCACTCCGCAACACGCTCGGATACCGCAACAACCCTCCCAACACCTCTCCTATGGACGCTAGCTGCGCCGTCGTCGCCTTGCAGTGGTCTCATACGACCCGCAACCATGTCTACGTACCATTTCGCCAACCAGCGGCATCGATCCCCGCCACCGACAACCAGCTTGTCGGCCACTTTCAACTCGAACTCGGCCACGACCTCACGCGTGGTATGGGGTAATGGGCCTCCACATAGCTGGTCGTGGCCTAGCATTCATCGGAGATGGTCGGTTGATCGATGAGTGAGCTGGGTAGCTGGTCTTCGCCACTGGTCGCCCAAAGCTGAAAACTGGCAGTACGAGCACGGTCGGTCACTAGCGACGCAATAGTAGACGCCAGAGCAGCACACAGCACACAGAGCGAAGCGTGCAGCAGGTCCGCAGCCGAGCAACAACGGGGCGTGGTGGTGCCGGCAGGATGAACGCAAAACGAGGTCCTACCGGGATTTGAACCCGGATCGCTGGATTCAGAGTCCAGAGTGCTAACCATTACACCATAAGACCAGCACTAACTTGCCTACCGCCCAACACGGTCGCAAACAACCCTTACCGCCGATTCACAGCCACAAGCGCCTCACACACACCACAACCTTGCTTCGCCGCACAAAAACCAGCTCCTACCGGGATTTGAACCCGGATCGCTGGATTCAAAGTCCAGAGTGCTAACCATTACACCATAAGAGCGCCTAACCCAGCCCTTGCACACCCACTCCGCAACACGCTCGGATACCGCAACAACCCTCCCAACACCTCTCCTATGGACGCTAGCTGCGCCGTCGTCGCCTTGCAGTGGTCTCATACGACCCGCAACCATGTCTACGTACCATTTCGCCAACCAGCGGCATCGATCCCCGCCACCGACAACCAGCTTGTCGGCCACTTTCCAACTCGAACTCGGCCACGACCTCACGCGTGGTATGGGGTAATGGGCCTCCACATAGCTGGTCGTGGCCTAGCATTCATCGGAGATGGTCGGTTGATCGATGAGTGAGCTGGGTAGCTGGTCTTCGCCACTGGTCGCCCAAAGCTGAAAACTGGCAGTACGAGCACGGTCGGTCACTAGCGACGCAATAGTAGACGCCAGAGCAGCACACAGCACACAGAGCGAAGCGTGCAGCAGGTCCGCAGCCGAGCAACAACGGGGCGTGGTGGTGCCGGCAGGATGAACGCAAAACGAGGTCCTACCGGGATTTGAACCCGGATCGCTGGATTCAGAGTCCAGAGTGCTAACCATTACACCATAAGACCAGCACTAACTTGCCTACCGCCCAACACGGTCGCAAACAACCCTTACCGCCGATTCACAGCCACAAGCGCCTCACACACACCACAACCTTGCTTCGCCGCACAAAAACCAGCTCCTACCGGGATTTGAACCCGGATCGCTGGATTCAAAGTCCAGAGTGCTAACCATTACACCATAAGAGCGCCTAACCCAGCCCTTGCACACCCACTCCGCAACACGCTCGGATACCGCAACAACCCTCCCAACACCTCTCCTATGGACGCTAGCTGCGCCGTCGTCGCCTTGCAGTGGTCTCATACGACCCGCAACCATGTCTACGTACCATTTCGCCAACCAGCGGCATCGATCCCCGCCACCGACAACCAGCTTGTCGGCCACTTTCCAACTCGAACTCGGCCACGACCTCACGCGTGGTATGGGGTAATGGGCCTCCACATAGCTGGTCGTGGCCTAGCATTCATCGGAGATGGTCGGTTGATCGATGAGTGAGCTGGGTAGCTGGTCTTCGCCACTGGTCGCCCAAAGCTGAAAACTGGCAGTACGAGCACGGTCGGTCACTAGCGACGCAATAGTAGACGCCAGAGCAGCACACAGCACACAGAGCGAAGCGTGCAGCAGGTCCGCAGCCGAGCAACAACGGGGCGTGGTGGTGCCGGCAGGATGAACGCAAAACGAGGTCCTACCGGGATTTGAACCCGGATCGCTGGATTCAGAGTCCAGAGTGCTAACCATTACACCATAAGACCAGCACTAACTTGCCTACCGCCCAACACGGTCGCAAACAACCCTTACCGCCGATTCACAGCCACAAGCGCCTCACACACACCACAACCTTGCTTCGCCGCACAAAAACCAGCTCCTACCGGGATTTGAACCCGGATCGCTGGATTCAAAGTCCAGAGTGCTAACCATTACACCATAAGAGCGCCTAACCCAGCCCTTGCACACCCACTCCGCAACACGCTCGGATACCGCAACAACCCTCCCAACACCTCTCCTATGGACGCTAGCTGCGCCGTCGTCGCCTTGCAGTGGTCTCATACGACCCGCAACCATGTCTACGTACCATTTCGCCAACCAGCGGCATCGATCCCCGCCACCGACAACCAGCTTGTCGGCCACTTTCCAACTCGGCCACGACCTCACGCGTGGTATGGGGTAATGGGCCTCCACATAGCTGGTCGTGGCCTAGCATTCATCGGAGATGGTCGGTTGATCGATGAGTGAGCTGGGTAGCTGGTCTTCGCCACTGGTCGCCCAAAGCTGAAAACTGGCAGTACGAGCACGGTCGGTCACTAGCGACGCAATAGTAGACGCCAGAGCAGCACACAGCACACAGAGCGAAGCGTGCAGCAGGTCCGCAGCCGAGCAACAACGGGGCGTGGTGGTGCCGGCAGGATGAACGCAAAACGAGGTCCTACCGGGATTTGAACCCGGATCGCTGGATTCAGAGTCCAGAGTGCTAACCATTACACCATAAGACCAGCACTAACTTGCCTACCGCCCAACACGGTCGCAAACAACCCTTACCGCCGATTCACAGCCACAAGCGCCTCACACACACCACAACCTTGCTTCGCCGCACAAAAACCAGCTCCTACCGGGATTTGAACCCGGATCGCTGGATTCAAAGTCCAGAGTGCTAACCATTACACCATAAGAGCGCCTAACCCAGCCCTTGCACACCCACTCCGCAACACGCTCGGATACCGCAACAACCCTCCCAACACCTCTCCTATGGACGCTAGCTGCGCCG
Source organism: Phytophthora hibernalis (assembly GCA_012656075.1). Classification (NCBI taxonomy): domain Eukaryota; phylum Oomycota; class Peronosporomycetes; order Peronosporales; family Peronosporaceae; genus Phytophthora; species Phytophthora hibernalis. The sequence goes on from JAAKBF010000190.1 coordinate 125,340, forward strand.
TCGTCGCCTTGCAGTGGTCTCATACGACCCGCAACCATGTCTACGTACCATTTCGCCAACCAGCGGCATCGATCCCCGCCACCGACAACCAGCTTGTCGGCCACTTTCCAACTCGAACTCGGCCACGACCTCACGCGTGGTATGGGGTAATGGGCCTCCACATAGCTGGTCGTGGCCTAGCATTCATCGGAGATGGTCGGTTGATCGATGAGTGAGCTGGGTAGCTGGTCTTCGCCACTGGTCGCCCAAAGCTGAAAACTGGCAGTACGAGCACGGTCGGTCACTAGCGACGCAATAGTAGACGCCAGAGCAGCACACAGCACACAGAGCGAAGCGTGCAGCAGGTCCGCAGCCGAGCAACAACGGGGCGTGGTGGTGCCGGCAGGATGAACGCAAAACGAGGTCCTACCGGGATTTGAACCCGGATCGCTGGATTCAGAGTCCAGAGTGCTAACCATTACACCATAAGACCAGCACTAACTTGCCTACCGCCCAACACGGTCGCAAACAACCCTTACCGCCGATTCACAGCCACAAGCGCCTCACACACACCACAACCTTGCTTCGCCGCACAAAAACCAGCTCCTACCGGGATTTGAACCCGGATCGCTGGATTCAAAGTCCAGAGTGCTAACCATTACACCATAAGAGCGCCTAACCCAGCCCTTGCACACCCACTCCGCAACACGCTCGGATACCGCAACAACCCTCCCAACACCTCTCCTATGGACGCTAGCTGCGCCGTCGTCGCCTTGCAGTGGTCTCATACGACCCGCAACCATGTCTACGTACCATTTCGCCAACCAGCGGCATCGATCCCCGCCACCGACAACCAGCTTGTCGGCCACTCCAACTCGAACTCGGCCACGACCTCACGCGTGGTATGGGGTAATGGGCCTCCACATAGCTGGTCGTGGCCTAGCATTCATCGGAGATGGTCGGTTGATCGATGAGTGAGCTGGGTAGCTGGTCTTCGCCACTGGTCGCCCAAAGCTGAAAACTGGCAGTACGAGCACGGTCGGTCACTAGCGACGCAATAGTAGACGCCAGAGCAGCACACAGCACACAGAGCGAAGCGTGCAGCAGGTCCGCAGCCGAGCAACAACGGGGCGTGGTGGTGCCGGCAGGATGAACGCAAAACGAGGTCCTACCGGGATTTGAACCCGGATCGCTGGATTCAGAGTCCAGAGTGCTAACCATTACACCATAAGACCAGCACTAACTTGCCTACCGCCCAACACAGTCGCAAACAACCCTTACCGCCGATTCACAGCCACAAGCGCCTCACACACACCACAACCTTGCTTCGCCGCACAAAAACCAGCTCCTACCGGGATTTGAACCCGGATCGCTGGATTCAAAGTCCAGAGTGCTAACCATTACACCATAAGAGCGCCTAACCCAGCCCTTGCACACCCACTCCGCAACACGCTCGGATACCGCAACAACCCTCCCAACACCTCTCCTATGGACGCTAGCTGCGCCGTCGTCGCCTTGCAGTGGTCTCATACGACCCGCAACCATGTCTACGTACCATTTCGCCAACCAGCGGCATCGATCCCCGCCACCGACAACCAGCTTGTCGGCCACTTTCCAACTCGAACTCGGCCACGACCTCACGCGTGGTATGGGGTAATGGGCCTCCACATAGCTGGTCGTGGCCTAGCATTCATCGGAGATGGTCGGTTGATCGATGAGTGAGCTGGGTAGCTGGTCTTCGCCACTGGTCGCCCAAAGCTGAAAACTGGCAGTACGAGCACGGTCGGTCACTAGCGACGCAATAGTAGACGCCAGAGCAGCACACAGCACACAGAGCGAAGCGTGCAGCAGGTCCGCAGCCGAGCAACAACGGGGCGTGGTGGTGCCGGCAGGATGAACGCAAAACGAGGTCCTACCGGGATTTGAACCCGGATCGCTGGATTCAGAGTCCAGAGTGCTAACCATTACACCATAAGACCAGCACTAACTTGCCTACCGCCCAACACGGTCGCAAACAACCCTTACCGCCGATTCACAGCCACAAGCGCCTCACACACACCACAACCTTGCTTCGCCGCACAAAAACCAGCTCCTACCGGGATTTGAACCCGGATCGCTGGATTCAAAGTCCAGAGTGCTAACCATTACACCATAAGAGCGCCTAACCCAGCCCTTGCACACCCACTCCGCAACACGCTCGGATACCGCAACAACCCTCCCAACACCTCTCCTATGGACGCTAGCTGCGCCGTCGTCGCCTTGCAGTGGTCTCATACGACCCGCAACCATGTCTACGTACCATTTCGCCAACCAGCGGCATCGATCCCCGCCACCGACAACCAGCTTGTCGGCCACTTTCCAACTCGAACTCGGCCACGACCTCACGCGTGGTATGGGGTAATGGGCCTCCACATAGCTGGTCGTGGCCTAGCATTCATCGGAGATGGTCGGTTGATCGATGAGTGAGCTGGGTAGCTGGTCTTCGCCACTGGTCGCCCAAAGCTGAAAACTGGCAGTACGAGCACGGTCGGTCACTAGCGACGCAATAGTAGACGCCAGAGCAGCACACAGCACACAGAGCGAAGCGTGCAGCAGGTCCGCAGCCGAGCAACAACGGGGCGTGGTGGTGCCGGCAGGATGAACGCAAAACGAGGTCCTACCGGGATTTGAACCCGGATCGCTGGATTCAGAGTCCAGAGTGCTAACCATTACACCATAAGACCAGCACTAACTTGCCTACCGCCCAACACAGTCGCAAACAACCCTTACCGCCGATTCACAGCCACAAGCGCCTCACACACACCACAACCTTGCTTCGCCGCACAAAAACCAGCTCCTACCGGGATTTGAACCCGGATCGCTGGATTCAAAGTCCAGAGTGCTAACCATTACACCATAAGAGCGCCTAACCCAGCCCTTGCACACCCACTCCGCAACACGCTCGGATACCGCAACAACCCTCCCAACACCTCTCCTATGGACGCTAGCTGCGCCGTCGTCGCCTTGCAGTGGTCTCATACGACCCGCAACCATGTCTACGTACCATTTCGCCAACCAGCGGCATCGATCCCCGCCACCGACAACCAGCTTGTCGGCCACTCCAACTCGAACTCGGCCACGACCTCACGCGTGGTATGGGGTAATGGGCCTCCACATAGCTGGTCGTGGCCTAGCATTCATCGGAGATGGTCGGTTGATCGATGAGTGAGCTGGGTAGCTGGTCTTCGCCACTGGTCGCCCAAAGCTGAAAACTGGCAGTACGAGCACGGTCGGTCACTAGCGACGCAATAGTAGACGCCAGAGCAGCACACAGCACACAGAGCGAAGCGTGCAGCAGGTCCGCAGCCGAGCAACAACGGGGCGTGGTGGTGCCGGCAGGATGAACGCAAAACGAGGTCCTACCGGGATTTGAACCCGGATCGCTGGATTCAGAGTCCAGAGTGCTAACCATTACACCATAAGACCAGCACTAACTTGCCTACCGCCCAACACGGTCGCAAACAACCCTTACCGCCGATTCACAGCCACAAGCGCCTCACACACACCACAACCTTGCTTCGCCGCACAAAAACCAGCTCCTACCGGGATTTGAACCCGGATCGCTGGATTCAAAGTCCAGAGTGCTAACCATTACACCATAAGAGCGCCTAACCCAGCCCTTGCACACCCACTCCGCAACACGCTCGGATACCGCAACAACCCTCCCAACACCTCTCCTATGGACGCTAGCTGCGCCGTCGTCGCCTTGCAGTGGTCTCATACGACCCGCAACCATGTCTACGTACCATTTCGCCAACCAGCGGCATCGATCCCCGCCACCGACAACCAGCTTGTCGGCCACTTTCCAACTCGAACTCGGCCACGACCTCACGCGTGGTATGGGGTAATGGGCCTCCACATAGCTGGTCGTGGCCTAGCATTCATCGGAGATGGTCGGTTGATCGATGAGTGAGCTGGGTAGCTGGTCTTCGCCACTGGTCGCCCAAAGCTGAAAACTGGCAGTACGAGCACGGTCGGTCACTAGCGACGCAATAGTAGACGCCAGAGCAGCACACAGCACACAGAGCGAAGCGTGCAGCAGGTCCGCAGCCGAGCAACAACGGGGCGTGGTGGTGCCGGCAGGATGAACGCAAAACGAGGTCCTACCGGGATTTGAACCCGGATCGCTGGATTCAGAGTCCAGAGTGCTAACCATTACACCATAAGACCAGCACTAACTTGCCTACCGCCCAACACAGTCGGAAACAACCCTTACCGCCGATATACAGCCACAAGCGCCTGTCGCCCCCTGTCAAGTGGCCCCATTACATCTGCTAACTTGCTCGAAGCTCCCGAAATATGACCCTGTCCGTAAAAAGTGCTATCTGGTCAAAAGGAACACCGGCAGCAACGCAGTTCTAAACCCTACTGAATATTGTTTTATTCTAGGAGTGGACGATAGCAAGAGCAATCGTGAAGTTATTGCCATTTCCATCACGACCAAGTAGGGTGAGAATTACACCACGGTATTTGTAATTTTGGAGTGGGTTCCGTCAAATCCATACATCGGAAGACAATTTTAGAAGTTCTGAATTGCAGATCCTAGAGCAACAAAAGCACAAATAAATTGGTCATCAATATCCAAGTCCAAAGCCACATGCGATCCAGAACCTTTTTGTCGGAACAGTTCAAGCAGTGAAGGAATCCTGGTGAATGACTGCGCTCACTGAAGTTCAATTTTTGCGAGAACGTCTTGTTTTGCTCTGTACATAACACTTTTTAGATGGTGGGTATCAATTCCATCGGCGAGTTAAAAGAGGCTCTAAAGATAGCTGCGCTTGACGCCTTTGTCAGCAGCGATAGAACTATTGACAGTGCGCGATAGAGCTAGACTTTGCTGCGTAATCTTCTGTGAAGACGTACAGGAGTCTGAGTGGCGATCAAGCAATGAGAGATGTAAAATTGCATCGATCCCCTTGATATCTTTTTTCGGTGTATGATAGTGCGCCACGTACAAGCTGCGTCGGTGCAAACGTAGACACCTCTCTTTCCACCTGTGGACCCTAGGGTCCACATTTTAGAAAGTGCACGCCTTGGAGGAGACAGCATGCATGGAAACGGTTTAACCAGTATTACTTCCTCCAGGGAGACGGTTTATCGGTACTACCGTCTCCTCTCCCGAATCTCCCGAAACCGGAGATGAAACTACGATCTCCAGAGATCCACCTCTTTGCTGTGAGCTGCCGTTTCAGTTGCCTACCCGCACTCTCGAAAGGCGCAAAATTTCCTTGAGTCTCCCTTTGTGAGTGGTTGAAAAGGTGAGAGCTCAAGCATTTTTAAGGACGGTCTTGCATCCGAAAAGTCGCTAAAACGGAAGCTGACGAGTCGTAAAAATGTCTACAGCTACTGAGTCATTGCGTGCCAAGAGACTATTGATGGCGGTTGCGCCTCTCACACGCCAAGACGGTCGTTGAGAAAGCGAGCTGTATTGGAGAAGATGGTAGCCGCAGGGATAGCTGTGGTGTGGTCGGGCTTCGGGAGCGGGTGGCGGTGACTTCCTCAACACTTCGCATTTTACGTTCTCCCAGCAACCTCTCCACCACCCACAATCACGATCGCCGTCACTTTGCCACCAGATGCACCCGAACCCGCCAAGCATTTGAGACGCGATCAATGCGTTCGAACCGCCTGATGGATTCACTGTTAACCTTCACGTCGGAACGAAAGTCCGTCATCTTTGGGTATGGGGTCCGTCTCGCCAAAGCACCTGATGACTCATCGACGGAGCCGGATTCTTCAACGCCAGCGATTTGATTGTGCTTGGCTGGCGAAGTTTGCCGTGGGGGAGATGATCGTTTCCACTATCGACGGGGAAAACTTCAGCAGCCACAAAGCATCTCAAGAAGGCTCACGATGTAACCTCGGAGAGAACCGAAGTTGTCCAAGTGCGTCGACGGTCCCGTGAAGAGGAACACGACCGTGTTCGCAACTCGCAGATGTATCGTGAAGACCCACGCCGGATTTACGTACCTTGCGCATTGTAAACAACAACCCCGTATCGTCTAGGCGAGTACAAAGAATCGATCGTCATTCGTGAACTTATCTTTAAGGATGCCACCCAGGCAATAATCAATTCAAAGGTTATATGCCACTCGATCGTGGAGCTGTAAGCGTCGACAAAAAGAGTACTGGAAGAGATACTTCGGTTGAATCGTATTGATTCAGCTCCAACGTTTACTGCTGTCGCTGATTTTTGAGCTCGAAGGTACAAGGCGACAAGTATCTCGGCATACGCTTGTACATGATCGACGACAACTACCAAATCAAGTCAATACTGCTGGGCACGCGTCACTTTGTGCCTAGCTGTGGGGAGCGTGAGGGTGGTATCTGGGGTCCTTTCCGACGGTGGATCCTAGAAATGTTTGTGTGATTTTGGATTGACGACACGAGACTTGTGGCGCTACATCGGACGGAGGATCCGATGTAAAATGGATGATAACGGACGGTCTCAAGCTGAAATGGCAGTGGTGTATCCCTCATATGACCAACGCAGCTACAAAAGTTGCATCCGGGATGGTAGATAATGCGGCCAAGTCCAAAAACTCAGCAATGACTGGCTTGATTCGCCGTATCGTGAAGTCAATCTACACTGTCAAGCACGTCGAAGTTATGGGGTCGCTGTTTGAAGAGCTATGTCTTTATGATAAGAGTAGCAAGTCACCCGACCAACTGACGGAGTACCGTGCTCATCGTTTCCTTGGCCTCACGCGGGTGGTCAAGCGAATTCCGGACCTGTGGGAGCGTTTAGTATCATGGTACACAGAGCCTCTAGATAGAGCTCGAAGACAAAATGCGGATTCCTGTTTGAGAGATTATCAAAATCTCACTCAAATTATGTCGCTCTTGCAACCAATAACAGTGATGAGCATCAAGAGTCAGGGCGAAAGCTCAAATTAAGTCGACGTCCTGTTGACTTTATACAAGTTACGCATCACGGTGTTGGATTGCTCGAAAGAATTCGGGACTATCGCTCTAGTGTGACTCGGCGTATGGCGTTCAGACCGGTCTACTGGCCTCCAACACTCGTGCGCTGCTCCATGAAGAATTTCACAAGAGGTTCTTCTCGCGCTACACGGACCGCAAAAAGATTAGCAATTGCTTGAGATGCAACGTTTCCTGCACCCCAATATCAACAGTTTCGATGGGTTTCTTAAAGGAATTGTACTGCTGTGCAATGCTGATTAAAATGGCGCTGCTACTACTACTGGAAAACGCCACTTCGTCAAGATTAAAAAACGATCTACGATAAAATGAGGTCGCTGAAGCTATCGGTGGTAACGACTCAAGAAGCCCCCACGCCAGTTATGGTAGAAGATGCCCCACCCGCGCCCCCAACACTATTTTCCGAGGTTTTGATGGATCTCTTTGGTGACATTATCGAGGACAATTGCGTGGAGTCTGGGGCCACCCCTGATATGAATGCTACTCGGATTGATGAAGAGCTTGAGAGGTGGGAGGGAACACAAACTTAATAAAAAACGGTAGTCACCCGGCGACTATCCTAGCATTCTGGAAACGCCAAGCAGAAAGCGGCACATTCACATTTTTACCGCTAGTGGCGCGCATTGTTTTCGCTATTCCGTCTTCATTCACCCAAAATTGAGCGCAATTTTGGCACGGCCGGACGACTGGTTACATTGCAGTGGGGTCTATTGCACCTCACAACGTCGGTATGTCATTTTTGAACTGCAACAGGCAGGTTGTAGATGTGACGCAAACCCAAAGATTCGAGAAAGAGACATTGATATGTACATCCCATCGAATGTCAAGGTTGGGTTAGAAGAAGACAATCCAGAGGAATTAGACTTACTGAGCGAGTTATTTTCCACGGAGAGCAACTCTGACGAGGATGAAGCTGAAGCATAGCAGTCCCTATGTACGGTGATAACAAGCACCAACACTAATACATGAAATACACGGTTAATTCAAATATTGTTGTTAGTCCTTGGTGAACAATCTAGTCCACCATGGTCTACTCTAGGATCGAGTTGTTCTGCAACAACTCTGCGAGTTTCATAGCATCCTCCGCTCGTTTCTAATTGCCTTCCGCTCATCACTGTGGCGCTTCACCATGACTAGAATCTGCCTATTTGTTATCAGCTCTCTTTTTGCAGTCATGCGCGAGCTTTGAGGAGGTATCACACGCGCCGAGTTTGAGTTGTTAGCCTTGAGACTGCGAGATCGAGCTAGTGCTCGTGCAACAATTTTACTCTGCTCGGATCTGCTCACATCTCTTACGACTGGATTCGACGCTGGTTCAGGCTTGCGGATTCCTTTTGCAGATTTCAACATTTTGAGCAAAGCTAAGGTAGAATTATCAACTGCACGATGGTCGTTCACTTCATGGGCTTGGCTTGCAACTGGCGGCTTCATTTCTGCTTCTGGTGATGATGAGTTGTTATTATCGAGAGCGGCAGCAATCGCTATTGACTGCTGACCGTTTGCTGGATTCGTCACAGGAAGTATAGACTCCAAAGTGATGGCTTGTTGGTTGACGAGCGTGTCAAATAGGTTGTCTGTATGACCTGCACTTGTATTCGCGGTGGCTTCACAATCCGTAATCTTTTCTAGAAAGGACTTTGTGATAGCTTCGTGAGAGTTATTTCTTCTGCATGCTGTCGCCGGACGATTGACTTTGCCTTTTTCTCTGCACAACGCTGCGAAAACTCGATTTGGGCTGCTATGAGCTTCTGAAAGTCTTCAATTTGACGCTCTACCTGTGTTAAAATCTCTTGACCTTGTGTTGCGATGGTAATGCGAATTTCCGCACCAACTTGCTCCATATGCGCCGCAATCACCTCCCGCATTCGCCCCTCAAAGCTGACCTGAAGTTGGGCCTCCAGCTGCTTGAACGATTCCTCTATCCGAAGGTCATTGACTTGAGCATGCTGAACTAAATGGGCTTCAGCTATTGCTCGCGCTTGAGTCTGAGCCACGTCATTGGCGACTGAAATTGCCGATTGCAGCTTTGAATTGACATTCTGCTCAAGGGCAGCGAGATCGATCCGTGTTGCACGTATCATTTCTTCAAGCGACTCGGTTCTTGTCTCCGCTTCGACTCGCGCCTGTTGCACACGTGCTTCGATGTACAGTGGCTGTTGCTGAGCTTGAAGTTACTGATTTGCGTACAGCAGTACTTAGTACGCAGCAATGTCTTGGGCTCGAGCTGATACGTTCGCGATGAACATACCTGGCTCGCGGTCCTTGATTCGAGCGCTTGACTCCTCACCTCCCTCCGAAGCCATTGTGACTCTTTAAGTATTTTGCTGTTCGCTGCCGCTTAAAACGTTGATGCTCGGTGGCGGGAGCAAAGGCATTGATCGAAAGCCTCACCAATAGCAGAAATTGATTATTTAAGCCATTCCGGGACTCTGACAAAGGAGACCGGGGATAATCTCTCGGATCCCCCAGTTAAGTGCGTCTCCCTCCGCTTAAATACGGGGCTAAGAGACGTAAAACCTCGAGAGATCGTCTATCGAGGTTTTAAATCTCCTCTTTTAGGATATTGGTCTCCGTCTCCTCTCCTTCTAGGCGTGGGGAAGTGTAATCCGGACAGGGTCCACCTTTGGGAAATACCCTCTATTTTGCTGTCTATTTTAGATCTCTAAAATAGACTTTGTGCAAATCAGTTTCGATTTGCCCCTCTGTGCAAAGGAAATTACTAGTGGTACAAACCACCCATCCCCCTTAGAAAGAGGGGGTGAAAGCCAACCTCGCTCGGCAAGCCGAAACAACGTCTGCGGTTTAAAGGTCCGTGTGCGCAGCACGGGCTTTTACCCAGGACCAAGCAGGGTCAAACCTAGCTCGGTTGAGGGTCGTGTCACCACTCTCAGGTTTTTCAAGGGTAAGGCTTGGGTGTAGTTTTCCTGTCGGCATCTCCGATTTTCATGATTTGAAGCAAGATGACATCCCTCCTCAAGACGACTTGAAAGTTTATACGATGTACAAAAAGAGGACCAGATACCCAAACATGTATTAAGTTTCAGTAGATTTTGGTTTGTACCTGTAACACGCGTCCTGTGCAAAGGCCTAGATGCACCCAACGATCTCGCTTTTGCACTCCCAGAATTGCATTTCTGCGTTTTCACGCAGTAAACAAGACGGTTGTGCTTCAAAATCGAGTTTTGGCGTATAGCACCTGTCTTTTAAGCTGTCACTTCCGCTTCGGAGTAAAGTCGTAATTAGGATAAAATCGAGTTGTCAGGTCTAATATAAATTAAATTATACTACCTCAGTCGCTTTGCTCCGTTAAGGTGCTTGAGGGTCGATCCCCTTCAATTGCGTTACACAATTGTGGGGCACGCTCCCCCTCCCCATTTTCTGCAACCTTTCACAACACGAAGATGGCGAAGATGAAGATCTCTAAAGTCTTCATGTACGCACATGAAGACTACTCACGACAAGAGTCTAATGAAGCTCTACGTGATGCCCTATCTACAGCTCGTGAGGATCCGTGGACGCCAACTGTTCTCTTTACAAAGGTACGCCGCATACAAAGCCCCTCGTCAAGCAGAATTGAACTCACAGCTTCTTCTCGGTGCACATGTATTAGAATCGAGAACGGAGCGAGCTGGCACGCAGCGGAGCACATCCACGGCAGGAGCAACGGTGTTCTACAAGACTGACGCAGGGTCGCTGGAAAGGCAAGGCGACAGAGCAGTGGAGTCCACACACCAAAGCTCGTGCAGCATACCCGCTCCTGATCGTGCGGCATATGCACGATCCGTTAAGGCCAGCAAGCACGAGCGCCGTAAGGTGTACACTACCCTTGTTGATATTGTGTTCATTAATTAATGTCTCGTATGCAGGTAAGGCAGTTAAAGCTCTCCGTGTGCTCCAAGCTGCGTATGATCGCAGTTGCAAGCCAGCTAAGCAAATCAAATCACAGCAGAGGCGCCTGGACCTCGTCGACAACTGATGCTACGTTCGGAATCGTGACTTGTTACATGTAGCTTTTTCGTAAATACATTGCTTCTCTGTTTATGTGACTACACGTATTGCTTGTATCACAGATTCACCTGAACAAATCCCTAGGAATATCTTTCGGTACCCTGCCAGCAGCGACATCAGCCGCAGCTAAACTCTCGCACATCATCTCGAAGCCAACATCGGCGCAAATGCGCATCCATCTGTCAGCTTAAAACCTTCCTGGAACTTCGTGGTAAAGCCGTCTGCACTCCTTGTCCGCATCAAGTGCCGCTTGCGTTCGCCCTCTCACGTTGTCGCAACTTTACCTTCGCCTCCAAGCGTGCCCTCTTCGATGGCTGGAGTGCCTTTACCGTCGAAGTTGCCAATGCCTGCCCTCCGTCAGTGTCGTCGGGGACTATTTTACCCGACTGCAATTACTGGAAGAGGATAGACTCGGCAGGGTACATTAAGAAGCGTTCAAAAGCACTCGTCGTGCGGGCCACACCCTGGATATTTCCTGATTCTACTAATCCCAACTTTTGTTTTGCAGAAATTTTCTTGCATAAACCATGGCGTTCACTAAACGATCTCCCCAACACAGATGCAGAATGTTTAAATGCCTTTGCACGCGAGCAAGAAATGAGCTTAATGACGGAGCTCGCGCGTGAGGCGCACTCCTTAGTTTCTCATCAGAAAACTTAGACATCTTGAAAGCTGTGAGGGTAGCTAATTCTATCTCAAGCTTACCGCAATCGGACTATGTTTTTGTTGAGCCGAGCAGTGATGCAGCAATACTACTCTCAGATCATAATAGCGCCGACGACATTGAGAAAAATAGCGAATATCAGCCTTTGCAGTGGATATCAAAGCGAACATATAGTTCAGATGATGTTCAGAGAGCGAAAACCTTTATTAAATTTATTGTTCGACCTTGTATAAAGCTCCAGAGAGAAGATAAACGTTTGCAAAAAATATGAGTGGAGGTGAGTCGTTCATAAACCAATATTTATATCCTATCGCCAATTATGCTGATGGTAGAGATGCCATTAATGGCATCATGGATGAGTCCCAGTGGATACCATTTGCCCTATTAATGTGCCAGACACGAAAACGATTTCAAGCATCGGTTGCAAATTCGTATTGTGAACCCTTACAAATGGTTATCCACGGCGAAGGTGGTTCAGGGAAAAGCTGGCTAATTCGCCACATCGTACAGGATATTCCAAGTGGGTTTGAGAGTACAAGAATTCTGAACAAACATTATATCGCGTCATGTTGTTGGCACATCAAGGCACATCAGCGTTTAATATTGAGGTCGAACTATATGCTCTGCATTAAATTTGACACCGTTCTCTAGAAATGCATTATCATCTTCATACATTCCTCTGAATACTTTAAAGGGTGGTCAAGCAAAATTATAGCGATTGCAGGATGAACTATCAAATATCCATTTGGTCATCATTGATGCGTTTAGTGTAATTTCGTGCGGCATGCTTCACTGAATTGACCAGCGAATGCGGGAGATTTGGCCAAGTTGCAGGCATTTACCTTTCGATGGTCGAGATGTGATCTTTACCGGTGACCCTGCCCCAGATAGACCCGGTTGTTCCGTTTGCGCTCTCAACTGCGCTGTAAAAATACAAAATCCCACACAACGACAAGGTCGTCAATCGTGGTAGAGTATACCCTTTGTGTGCGTGTTGACAAGTCAAAACCGGAGAAAGTCAGACCCAGAGTGGTTTGAAGCATTAAGACGTCTTCGCAGAAAATTCCCCACTGCAGAAGACGTCGCACTGCTCAATAGCCGATACCGTCCAGAAAGGGAATTACCTGACTGGGTCGTAAATGCAAAGCATATTGCTTACACAAACGCTGATGTTAACGAGACGAACAATAGAAACCTGAAAGCTTGCTCTGCATCCATTCTTCATATTAAATCAAAACATATCGTGCAATTGAAGCGCCTAGCTAAGAAGTGAGAAATCGAAATGAGCACAGTCAATGCTTTACTTGAAGATGCAGAACTGTCTAATACGAGCCGTCATAGAGTTGTAGGAACATCCGTAAAGCTTGCTGTTGGTGCACCTGTAGTGCTGACCTTCAATTTAGAGCAATCGGAAGGGCTTTGTAATGGAACCAACAGAATTATCTACGACTTCTTATTTCCATCGAACGATGAGCTGCCTATTGTGCTAGTCCAGATCACAGACGGATATGTTGGACCCTCGTTCTTGCCTGACGTGCCGAACATTGTTCCTGTCATTCCTCGGCGGACAAGCTGGAGTAAGAAATCCAGTGACTTGAGTGTTTTTCGGGATGGAATGCTATTGCGCTTATCATTTGCAATGACCGTACACAAGGTGCAAGGGTTGACTTGTTATAAGGTAGTTTTCCACTCGACCTCCATTCCCAATGCATCCTTTGGTTTGTGGCCCTTTCAAGAGTTAGATGTCGCGATGATATTGTATTAACATTAACTGTCCCACTAACACTGGATAAGCTGACATCGACTGCTGCGACCTGCACTGCTTTAAGCGACGAAGAAGATCGCATTAGTGCTGTTGTCGACGAAACTAAAGTGAATGCCCTCCTGGTCATGACCGAAATGAAGCAGCAAGCCACCACTCACAATCTATCGTTACGACCCCGTCAGTAAATCTCTAAGTGACAATATTTGCTAAAGCAAGACCCTATTTCTACTGGTTAAAGGGTCGCTACGTACTTCTGTATCCTCCAACTTAGCTGAAGATTGGTGCCTTGTGGTAGAGCTCTCACTTTTCGATTTCGTTGGTAGTGCCAACTCCGATGAGCTCACCCGATTCCAGTAGTAAAACCAAGATCCGAAAGCACCATAAACCTAATTCTCTGGATGATTTCAAGTCGCCCAAGGCACGCCGAAGCTTGCGCCAAAGCAAGCCGCATGCAAGCCCTCCCGCGAAACCTTTGAAGCAGCCACGACGCACATCATCCCCTCCTCAACAGTGTTTGCTACGGTCAGTTCAGGACTACCTGAAGGCCAGGATCTTCGATGACTCCGACGGAGGACACATATCGATAAGTTCGACGGGAAAGGCAACCCTGTCATCGAAGACGGCACGCTTGGCAGTGAAGATCAAGCTGAATGACAGGCGCATCATTCACCAGCTCGTAATTCTCTACAAACGTGGCTGAACTCATGCATTCAAACGGAGATTCTAGTGGACGTGCCATGTAGGAAGCCTCCACGGGCTCGACTCGAATGTCGATATCTTGGACAGCATCGTTTGCCAGGTCATGCCATTCAGAAGGATCAATTCGATAATCGCGCTGCGTGTGTCGCATAGCTTTTACTCTAGTTATATGGCGGGATTTCCCGTGCAGAGGCAACTCTCTAAGCAAAATATAAAACGCTTTCTGCGCGCTAATTTCGCGAATAGACAAACTAGCATTTGCAACACGCTTCAATATAGCATAGTTAGGCAAGTTCGGGTCACAACGTTTAATTGCTGCAGCAATCGTCTTCTTAAATTGGAGCGTATCAGGCTCTGCTTTACTGACATATGCAGCTGTGTACTCTGCAGCCCCAAACGCGTTACCAACCAATTGAAGGTCCATATTAGCGTGCCAAGCAGATAAAAGAGTAGGAGAATAATTTTTATTGAAGGGGATTCTCTCCTTAAATGTATCTTCACTGATGGCACTCCTTCCGTCTCATTAACCTCAAACTCAGTTTGATTCCGCAGTTCCTTCGGGTATCCAAATCTGCAAACATTTGACTGTTTTCGACACTTCGAGCCTGGACCACACAAATGCTGTTGCACTCTATGCACTACGCGAGATAAATCGCACTGCCAGGCATTTGTGGATGCTTTCGGCAGTCGGGCAGATAGTATATCAAGTTGTTCCCTGTTTTCACGGTTGCAGACATTGCAAGTGCAAATTTCAGGTTCTTTGGCTGATTTTGCCAATACAGATACGGCATCATCGACGTATCTGGCTAATTTTACACGACCAATCTCTGATTGAGATAGCTGAAGTACATCCGGTGCGTCTTTAATCCACAATAATGCATGCACATAAGGTGACCCCGCTGCTGAAACTCGATACGGCAAAAGTAATCGGTAATCTCACCCAGTGGTTTTGAGTTTCCGCACAAGACATGGTGAAATAATGCATCAAATCTCCTGTTAAAATGTCTAGCTACAGTGTCAGGATTCTCTGTCAAATACCGGCTTCGCTCCTTAGAACTTAATTAACGAACATCATCAAGAGACAAAGATGGATTACAAGCCCTAAAAATCAGACGAAACTGTATCTGCCGCGCTAAGTGTTAGGAAAAGGTTGGCCGTCTCGACGGCAATACTCAATTACCTATCATACTCATGAGATCTTCTCGTACGCTAGACTAGTATAGTCCTGTTCCACGAACACCCCGTAAGTAAGGTTTAAGCGATCCATCGTAGTATTAGTATCGTTGTCAACACCTGTAGAGTGGCCGTGTATATCCAGCTAATTTCGGGATGATTCAGGGAGCCTAATTCGTCTAACCAAGCCGTCAATTTGTCGACGCTGGATCAAGTTTAAAAGCTTGAAGTTTCGGTGAATATCAAACCTGCGGTCGTGCCATTTCATCAGGTGAGCACAGTAGTCTGCTAATAAATATTCGTGCTTTCGGTCCTCACTACATGGAAGAGCATAATATCCACCTTCACCATTTGGAAATAACGTAGGGAAACAGTTCTGCATTAACTTTTTCCCGTGTATTCGTTCATCGGGTCTTTTCGACAGTGCAATTCCCAACAGGGTACACGGGTCACCAGCTGCAGCATTAGCTGCATCAATAATTTTATCAGCTTCTGTACGACTATCACCGCGGTCGATTTGCAACTCAAAAGAATCATCGAAGACAACATCTGAATTGTATTCACCTGGGGTATTTATTTTCGGGTAGCCAGTTTATAATTTTCAGCTAGCCACTTTTGAGATTGCCGTTCCAAATAGGCACTTTCTGCGTGTCGGCTAGATACTTAGTGATCGCACTTAGCCAAACGTCGACGGTACTATATTTTGTGCACTTTTGGTCGGACTAAAGTTCGTTTGGTCCCTACAGTAGGGACCCTATCCATGTGTATAGGTGTATATTGATATATAATGGAAGCCAGAACGCTTCCTGCGGTTTATGATCCGCGTGCTGCGGTTAAACCCAGGCTTGTTGGCGACCGAGCGTAGCGAGGTGCTCCCTTTGGGGGAGGTAGAGGGGGTCTTTAGGGTTAAGTTGGCTGGGTAGGGGGTGAGGGGTCAGGGTGTAGTATTCTACCTAAAAGTACATTTTACCAGTAAATTAATTCAGATTGATTTTTCTACTAGACACTTTTGCTGTTGCGCGTGGCCACTAGTGGCTAGTGCGGCAAAAACTAGTGGCAAATTAATTCGGAGGCTATGTTTGATTTTTCACTTGCCACTTTTGCTGCTTCGTGTGACCACTAGTGGCTAGTTCGCAAACAAAAAGGGGCTAGTTGGAACGTAGTCACAAAAAGTGGCTACCTGAAAATTAAAAAGTGGCTAGTCGAAAATTGGCACCCATTCATCTGTTAAAGGAACAATCTGACTAGACGAAGCATTGGAAGGTATAGTAGTGTGCATGGTGCATTTGGATTGGATTTGTGCAGGATAATAGTTTCCTTCTTGAGGTCCGTCCCGATCCAGAATGTTCACGAGCTCTGTCTCCTCCTCGTTCGTTAAATTCACGGTTGGAATGGTTTCGTCTTCATTCAATTCATCTAATGCCGCCAGATTTTCTTCAGAGACAGTGACATCCTTGTCGAGGGGGTTATTAGCGATTAACCAGCACAATGCACTTTGATCAACGATGGTCTAACCCTTACGAGCGACTCACCTCTATCCGTTTTAGACCGAAGCAATACGACGCCACACTTACTTATCGGACGAGGTAATGATAATGTCACTTCGCAGACATTCCAATTGTTTACTGCATTTCCTCTAGTGAATTCTTGTTGGTCACTGTAAAGGTTAGTACACGTTGTGAATGACACGCCTAGACCGATTAACCGAGACTCCATCCAATTCAATGCAGCCAGCTCTGGGGCGCAACACAAAGACGTAAACCACTTGCACGGCAGAACTTCGGAGTTTAACGTTTTAGCAAGGATAAATTACGACGACAACAGAGGAACAGGTACTGCTCATCGCGAGTGGACGCAATGATTGTTTCTGAAATCACCTCGCAGACACCATCCTCGTTTCGAAGAGGTACCCAAAATTGGTTTTTCTGACAGCTCGCGTGGCCTTTGTTAGCTCACCGCAGCTGCCACATATACGAATTAGGGGGTCATCGATTGCCGAAAAACGCTGCCCAAACCGACTCAGTGTTATATTTAGTAAACATCGTGTTGGCGTGATAACAGGACTGCATTGCCTTCAGCATCTGTATCTATTGCGTCTATACCTGCACTACTCGTAGAGCGCAACCTTTTTTTCTTTCTGCTGTCTGGCAAATTTTGTGCCTCAGCGTTTCTCCGCTGTGTTTCCTCTCTCCTCTGAGTACGTGCTCTCGATTCTTGCTCTTCGACCGCTTCTAGTGTTGTCGGAGAACGCCTTCTTTGTGAGCAGTTGGCGCCGACAACCTCTTCTGCAGCTTCTTTATCGTGGTGTTCGCCGTGTGCGCAGCACGAGCTGAGGTTCTTGCCATCCTTATCTACCCGCAGTCGACTCAAATCAACAATGAATCTCTTTTTCCATCCCCTATATTTTTTTATCCAGCCAACCCTCGATTCATGAAAACACAAAGGTAAATTTTGACCGTTACACAACAAATTTCCATAGCAAACCTTGATAGAATTCTACCCTTACTCTAGGCTGTGCACACACGCCCTTATTTTCTTGGACCCGTCAATGTCCTTCGAACGGAATGCACTAGCCAGCATATCAATTTTGCAGCACCATGCCAGCTCTACAACCTTCACACGACAGGAAACCTCGTCTTCGCTGTGCCAAAACCCACTGCAGCCCTGCGTAACGTATCTTGACGTTACTGTTGGAAGCGTTTCGGCAGCATCACCACCACAATTCACTAGTTTAACAACTACAAAACTCATCAGGGTGGCCATGCTATAGCTGGCCCCACCACAAACGTTTTGACTCTATTCAATGCATTGCCTTCGCTGCTGATACACTACCCGTATTCGCTAACTAGCACAATATTCAATCAGAGCAGTGCCAACTGTGCAAGCTGGTATGACAGGCGCAACAACCCTTTTGCACGCGGCGGGACGCATCGTCGAAACTTGAACCAACGCATCTTGACGCCATTGTAGTTAGCGTTACGGCAGCATCGTCATACGAGCTTCAACCACTGGCTCCAATAGTGCGACACCCCGAAGCGGGTTCTACTACCAGCAATGCAAACTCTCGTGATGCATTGTCTGCATCGTCACTCAGTCACGTAAATGCACTAACCTCAACATCCCTATCTCTAGGGTCAAACTTGTAGCTCTTCACCAGCAATGCAAGCTTTGCACGCTGTCCACGGCAACCTAGAGCGTAACTGGAACAAACCCGCTACCCGAAACACACATATCCTGACGTCAGTTTAGAGAGCGTTTCGGCAGCATCACTGCAAAAGCTACGCACTTTGATCACGAGGTGCACCCAGCACATTTACCTTGCTAAAGCTAGGACTTGCCACTAGCAGCACCAATTCACTGAATATACTGCCCCTCTCGTTGCCACACGTCTCGAATATACTAACCAGCCACGCGTAATGCACGAGCACATGAAAGCACTGCAATGTTGACTATCTTGCCTAGTTTGCAGTGCTTTCAGCAACATAGTGAGCCGAGTGTTACACGGGCGGCATCGGCACCTTAAGTCACTCATTTCATCGAATAACCGATGAAAATCAACTGTTCCAGCTTCAATTCTGAATATCTGCTTGCTACGACACTATCTTACTAAAACCAACTATAACATATAGCCACTGCAATTCATAGCACCACAGACACATCGCTTCTCATTACAGCACAAGTGTTAAATGATGATCACATGCCGAAAGTAGAAAAGTTCACCTACATGCACCTTGCTTGTATGCGCGATCCGGTCGTACATGAAAGTGATTTCTTCCCCGCGTAATATATCTTCTTTGGCAAACAGCCCACAACACGTTTCACCATTAACCTCCCACATCTGCAGCACCGCATTCGGGGAGCAACTATGGTTGGCGAATCTCGCCAGCGTACCCTTGTATCTTGCATCGAGTACTTGACAGCAACACCGTAAAAATGACGAACTCCAACAAGCGCCTAGTAACACAGTGTTAGCCCTCTAAATAAACGAAAAATTATTGCGTGTGGCACTTAACTTTTCACGAATCTTGTACTCTCGACTCGTGATCACCTCACCGGTGTATCGAATGATAAACTCTCCGATTGAAATATCTTGGTCCGCTATCAGAGCGATACCCTTCTCCAGCGAACGATCGAGTGACAGCTGCACCGACTGCCCTATCTGGAAACACTGGTTACTGCAAATACCACCTATAGCACTATCGCAACGTACGCACTCAACTTGCATCTAGAAAATGATACGCATACATTATTAGGTGAAAGCAGAGAACAAAATCTAGTGGTGAGACACACACTGTGATTTTCGCAAAGCATACTGCAGCTGACTTCACCGTCCGATTGATAGGCGCAGGAACACCGCGGAAACCCCATGTGATTTATCCTAGAAATTAGAAATAACAATGGAACGCGGTGTCACCGACCTACCTCTGCTAGTTCGCCACGGGCCCGATGCAGGAACACATTATGTGAAATTGACTCAAATTCTGCATAAGCTTGAACAACCGATCTCTGTGCACAAAGCTAGCGCACGTTGGCGTGTAAGAAGATACCTGCCAAAACACACGAAGAAGGTATATCGTTCTAATGGCTCGGTATACCATGCATTCTTGAACCTGGCAGCTTCAGATAACACAAAGTATTTTTCAAGTGGCGTCTGGGCAAAGCGCTTCTTCTTCGGCATATCACCCACAGCGTGGATTCACAACTGACTGCAGTGCCCAGAACTATCTCGAAACGATTTCCGCATCATATAGGTCCGAAGCGGTACAACAACAAACACCATGTTTCTCAAAAACAGGGAAGTGAGTAAATTGCCCGACTGAGATTAACCCACCCCAGCCCATCCCGCACCCTATCCCGATTTGCAGCCCCGTATCCGTACGGCGGATCGTGTATACCAGACCAGTATACCGCCGTCCCAGCCATCCACAGCCTAAAATTCCCCTCCCACAAAATCCAGTGGAGGATTATTCCGCCGCCGCCGCCATCGCGCAGAAGCGCACTCTACTGCCCCCAGAGCTCGACGATAGTGACAGCGACGCGTCGCGCAGCTCGTCTAGTGAGTTGCAGCCGTCCTCATGTCCCAGCCATGCCGAGTCAACGGAGACAACGAATAGCGCCAGCGAGGAAACTGGTCAGCAGCATGTGATGCCCCCTGCCATGTGAGACGCAATTCCAGTCTTGTGAAGACTTTGGATGCTTATCTCTCCGCATATCAAGCCCAATCATTCCAGGTACATATATATGTTCTTAGTGTGCATTATCTGACATTATCTAATGATTTCATGCTTTTGACAGGTCTTCCGAGTAACACGCAGTAGATGAGCGCAATACGCGGATGGAAAGGAAGGAGTCGACGTCCCCAAGGATTCCCGTTGAGTGGGGTCAGTATGAAAGGATGTTCGTTTGCACTCACCACGGGAAATATCGGTCGAAGGCTAGTAGCAAACGGCCACGTCAGGAGACTCGGCCCATGGGTGCACGGCACAGGTATGTACACGATGGCAAATTGGGTGCTGTTGTTCAATCACGTACGGTCTGGATCAGTTGGGCTCGTTCGGGTTCAAATGGTCTCATTCGGGCATTTCCTGATATTGTACTCGTTTACTGACGACGTCTCTATTTTGATGCTGGATTGTATGCCCAGATCAATACGTGCGTTCAGGTTGTCGACAAGCTTAACAATTCTTTTACTGTCAGAATCACGGAGTGCAAACTCGAGCACAATCATACACTGACAGCGTATGCATTTTAAACTCACCCCACAAATCGCATTTGTCTTGACGAGAGCGGCTTACAGATGGCTGACGAGCTCAGGAAGGCTGGAGCAAAAAGATCAGTATTCTGAAGCTTATTAAGGACAATTCGAACAGCAATCCGAAGGCCCAGGATGTCCGGAACCTGATCCGGAAATTGAAAGCTGGTGAGAACAAACAAGGCCGCGGTTCGAGTGCAAAACGCTTGAAAAAGTGGATGACCGATTTTGGTGAGAACCCTGGGAACGTTGGCCGCATTTTCGTTGATGCTGTGGAAGGAAATTTACGAACGACTCCTTCTTTAAGATATATTCAATGAATGAATGAGCTGACGATCTTTTTGTTTTATGATAGAGGGTTGCCACTTGCATTACTCTCCGGACTAAGCACATGCGAAACCTCTTCAACCAATTCCCGGAGGTTCTTTTGATATATGCTACACACGGGACTAATCGTTCGAAGTACAAGGTCTTCTCTTTTATGGCCCATGATACGTTTGGCAATGAACAATTTGTGCAGCATGCACTCCTGCAGAATGGTCGTTGGCCGACGTTGCTGACGGCGTTGGAGGAGTTCAAGACAAACAACCCCGCTTGAACTTCTGAGACACTCTTTGGGGAACGAAACTGTCATACCTACGCAACGTTTGAATCGACGGTGGTTAATTTCTTCTGTTCGGTCGGCAATCGAGTTCGAGAGCTCAAATAACAATTCATCTCCCCTCGAAACGTTCGCTATTCGTCGAGTCATGACGACGGTAGATCGTCCGTGGGATTCTAATCGCAAATATCGTGAGGCTTTCCCGATTGTCAGCGAGATATGTGATTCGGTGGCAGGCCTAGGTATGACTCAATATCGCGAGGCGATGAACTATCTAAAGGAAGTGTCTCGCTGTGTCAAGAAGCGGGATTTCAGCAGCCCTGTCGCACTTGACCTTTTAACCACATAAGCTGATCGGACAGATGATAGCGTCACTCTGGATTCAGGGGCGCGACAGATGAACTAACACACCAGACACAAGCAGTGAATCTTCCACAAGATGATACAGCAGGCGCAGACCAGAGGGAGTCGGGCGAGTCGGTCATCCAATCGGGTATCGTTAAGGGCGAATTGGGCATGCAATCGTGGATTGGGTCGGGCAAGTCGGGCATCAATAACGCGGAGGGCTCGTCGGGCGAATCGCAGGAAGTACCCGCGACTTTGGAACTGGCACGCGATAGTGGCAAGCCCACAAAAATCGCATTGTCGTCCGAAGAAGACTGCTAGAACCAAGAAAGCTGCCAGAAACAAAATCGTTTCATCAGCTCAAGTCGACTCGGAGATGTATGATTTGAGGCTGAGTCTAGTGAACGTGCAAGACACTCTAGACAATCAGCCAACATACGATTCAGCAGCTGATCTGCTCTCCAAATTCTAGTTGTTTGACTTCGGCAAAAAAACTAGAGCGCCGATTGCGCACAAAATATCGACATTGCCGCCTGTGAAGCAAGTGACGCCCCTCGGATCTATCACGCGGGTTTTCCGCACTGATCGGATTAAGCGATGTGGTAAACAAAGTAGCTGCTCTCCAGAAAAAGCAGACGAAAGCAGGCCGGCCGAATTTAGGGGAAAAGGACGTAGCGGTTGAAATCATCTGTATGGGCCTCTTTTCGACAGAAACACTTAAAGTGATGCGAAAGTGACACCGAGCGATGAAAAACATCCAACACGTAGACAAGGCTGTCGCATGGGTTGACACGATCGACTTCAACGTACAGATGCCCGAGGCTTTCAAAGTCGAGGCGGATCCTGACATCCTACCCAAGCTCAAGGCAATTCCACTTCTATCTGTGCAAGTAAGTATGTATTATTAACCGTATTGCTACCTTATTTGTAACCTTTTATTTTCATTTTGCGTAGGCCGAAGCACTGGAGCTCGTCGGTAAAACAGCGTTGGGGGACGACACTGTCAACACGTTGATGCTGAAGCTGTTTGCGGAGGGTGCGAAGACGCGTGTGGTTGATACATCCGTCGTAGGCAACGTCATGAATGGATTTATGCCGGTGCAGAGCTTGCAATACATTTTCGCAGGCGCGACAACGGAGAAAATACTGACCCCGGTCATCTGCGGCAAGAATCACTGGTGTTCCATCATGATGGATCTATTCACAAGGGAAGCGCTCATCTACGACCTGATGAATTCGTGCTACGGGGTAGCGGTTAGACTTACGGACAAATTGACGATGATGGTCCCAGACGCAGCCCCGACAAGGTATCGCGTTCGATCGTTCCAAAGCGACCTTGGCGTAAGTAGACAGCTACAACTGTGGGATGTACATGCTAATAGCCTTCGAACTGTTCGTCGGTGCCGAAAACGTTAGTCAGCTGAATAGGAAAGAGCTGCAGTCTCTGCGCTATCACTATCGTTGCATGGGTCTATAAACTCAATTCTTTGTGTTTATATTTCTCTGATTTTGGTCTATGTGTTGTCGCTGCTTCTACTCTGCGGGTGCTCCGACTCTATGGGCGTTTAACTTCACCGCGTGTCTTGCGCGTTGCTCGTCGTCCACTGGACACTGTCTGTGGGTCTCCAAGACATGCGAAGGGCCATCCGGTTGCACGTATACCAGCGAGGACACATCATGTGATGTCATCTCCGGCTCTTCGCTAGTCGGGCATATTCGGGGACGCCGATCGGTTATAGTTGGTAAAAATGAACCGTCTCGTGTAACCCAGTCGGTTTACATAACAAGTGCCATAAACAGAGCTCAAATGAAAAATAAAAACGTTCAGAAATAAATGCATTAGTTTCCGCTAATTGATGCTGTTACGTATGTAAAACTTTCAATGCAATGCAAGCGCAATAAAGCGAATCATTCTACTCGCTCGCTAAAATACACGTTTGGAACTATGAAACTACTAACATCAGCGAAAGCACGTCTCCTCACTCACTCCTTTTTCTCATCGCCATCATCCATGCATAGATCACGCGCGTTCTTGGTCAACCTCGATCTCTTAGCAGTAGCATAGTCGACAAACTCCTCGATCAGCCCGGGGTTTGCCGCTCCCGCAGCTTGCACACACCCTTGGAGGCAGTCTTTATAGAATCGAAGCTAATGCACTTTCTTGAACTCGTAGACAGCACCAGCGTGGAAGCGCGGTCTTCCGGCAGAACGGTTTCTGGGTGATCTGCGGCGATTTGCTACCAGCATACCCGCAGACAGCTCCACGCGCGTGCACACGTACGTGTACGTGTGCGCTGGATGAAGATCAGGAGCTGAAGATCAGAAGCGTACCTCGGGGTACATTGGAACCGCAGAGCGTACCCGGTTATGGATACCCCCAAACGGATGGTCACGAGGAGCTGTAGGACTGGAGTGCCTGGAAAGTAAGACAGAAGATTTCAATACAGTTTGGATTTTACCTTCGACCCAGTAGTAGGTCGTGTCTGTGACGACAGATCAAGAATTCTTTAGTTACTGCCTCGCAGTAAACTCCGTTCCTCCGAGAGACTCGTACGATGGCCGATCAAGAAGACTCGGTTGACCGGCTCGCGGCCAGAGCGGCTGCGATGCAACTAGGGAGTGAGGGCGCGCCAAGCCCGCCTCCTTCCTGGGGCCTCCGTCTGAGGATCCTGAGCCCGTTCGAAGCCTTCACGTCGACTGGCCAAGACGATGAAGAGAAGTACTCTGAACCTGACGAAGCGATGGGGACGGCGAGTCCTCGTCCCGATCAACAGCGCGTGGCTACCGCGCCGGCGCTGCCCCAACCGCCGCGCTACAAGGGGCTCACCATGAAGGACCTCCGCAAGTTTATGGCGGATTATGAGACCTACTTGGCGGCGACCAACACTCTCCAGACCCAGTGGGCGGGCGTCCTTGTGATGCCCGTCGGAACGTGTATTGAAGGCAGAACCAAGCGACGGATCGCGCGGTTCACGTTCGCGTGCGCCCCACACCTCGTAACTGAGCAGCAGTGGGTCGACTACTTCAAAGAAGCCTACTCTCCTAGTCATGTTGACTATGGAGCCATCGACGAGGCCATGAAAGCTCTGAGTATGAACACGACGTTGCCCGAGCCTGAAAGCCGGATGACGACTCTTCAAGCCGACTTGGAGGACATCCTTGACGAGTTCAATGTGACTGA
This sequence comes from Phytophthora hibernalis, assembly GCA_012656075.1. NCBI lineage: Eukaryota > Oomycota > Peronosporomycetes > Peronosporales > Peronosporaceae > Phytophthora > Phytophthora hibernalis. Next base: position 150,488 of record JAAKBF010000190.1, read on the forward strand.
ACATGCGAGCAGCGACGCTTGGTCACCTACCTGCATAACGCGATGGCTCCGCCCGCGTTCAAGAGCGTGGTCACGACAAGACTCTCGCTGCAGGAGAACAAGCAGTACAAGAAGGAAGTGGTCCCGTTCTGTACTTGGCCCACGTACTTGCTAAAGGAGTACATGATGTGGAAACGTGCAACATTGACGTACGGGCTACCACAAGCTGGTCGCAGTATTGGTGGAAACACCCGAGGGAACAACGGCAGCCGTGGAGGCCGTACAAGCGGTGGAACGAGCTCACAAGGTAATGGTGGTGCTCGCACTGGTGGCGGAAACGGAAGTCGTAACGGTCGTGAGGGTCGTGGCGGCAGGAACACCGGTGGCCCGGTGCCTTCTGTTACTGGCCCTGACCATGCAAGCTCACCAGAGGCACCGAGAACTCCTGGGCCGTGTCTCAAATGCGGTTCAACCGCCCATCAAGTGCGTGACTGCAATCAGTTGACTTCACCCGCGGAAGCTGTGCAGCTGCTCAAGGAGATGCGAGACCGTCGGCGCACTAGACAGACCGAAATGAGGAAGTTTGAGCTGTCAGACAATCAATCGAAGTCTGACGACGATCCTGGTACTGTTGCCGCAACCGTGAATGGCGTGCCCGTCAAGGCACTGTTGCTGGACTCTGGTGCGGATGCCTCGCTTGTGGCTCGTGGCGCCTGGACACGTTGCGTAGCAAGGGCGTCGACGTGGACGTGAGCTCAATCCCGCCAAAGTCATTAACACCCATTGGAGGTAAGCAGCTCTTAGTGACCCGCGTGGCCGTGTTCAAGGAGGTCAAACTAACGACGTCTGCGGCTGCGAAACTTGAGTTGCTATGTCGAGGACGACAACCCGACGCTAGACCTTACAGTGGGTCGCCCCATCATGCAGGTGCTCGGGTATTCGACGGACGAGCTGCTTGTCTGTGCCCGAGATACGCAACCTCGACCTTTCCGATAGCGCTGTTCCGGGAAGGATAGCGATCCGACGGCTCTCGGTCGTGTCTACCGACTGCAGGAATCTGCACTTTCCCCGCCTCCGACTGCGCTCGATGACGCCGAGGAGCGATATGAGTGAAGGCCAGCGAAGCCCACACTGACTAAAAAGACGTTGGTCGACGTGATCGCAGTGTTGGAGAAACGCGTGGAAGATGCTGCGTCTGCTGGGCTACGCAAAGATTTGCAGCCACGCCTGCGACAGATTTTGCATGTCCGACTGGGCACATTCCGATTGAAGTTTGGAAACGATCCGCCTGTGAAGGTCGCACCGCTGAAGGTGCGCTTGAAGCCGGGCGTGACGCCGACCAGAGCGCACGCGCGACGAGCACCGCCGTTGGACCGTGAGTTCTTGGAGAGACACGTTGGCAAGCTGCTTGCCACAGGACTTGTTTACCGGAACTCGAGGAGCCGCTGGGCGTCCGGGCCAAGGATTGTGCGCAAAAAGGAGCAGGACACGGACCCAGCCGCCGACCCGACGATGACGGTCGACACGCGCGCCGTGAACGACCGGACGGACGCGATGCCGTGGCCGATGCCTATACTGGAGATCATCATTGGCGAGCTCGAAGGCGCCACAGTGTTCTTCAGCTTGGACTGGTTTAGGGGCTACTGGCAGTTGCCGTCGCATCCGGATTCACAGGAGTATTTCACCTTCGTTACTCACCGCGGCATGAACACCCCGACTCGGGTGCCGATGGGAGCCACAGATTCTGTCGCGTACTGTCAGGCGGTTGTGGAAGAGATTTTTGGCGATCTGCTAGGGAATGGTCTCCTTTGTTGGCTGGACGACATTCTCGGATATGCTAAGGACGCCGAGGACCTGCTGGATTTGCTTGACCAGGTGCTGAAGCGCTGTGAGAAGTACGGTCTGAAGTTACACGCCAAGAAGTGCCATTTCTACGCTGTGGAAATTCAGTGGTGCGGAAAGATGATCTCGGCCAAGGGTGTGCGCCATTGCTCTGATCGGATTCAAGGCCTCGTGGATATGCCGATACCCAGGACTGCTGCCGACTTACAGCAGTTCCTGTGTGCAGTGAACTGGATGCGGCAGAGCATCCCAACATACAACCACCTGACCCAACGGCTTTATGCCACGCTCGAGCGAGCTATGCAGCTGGCGGGGACAAGAAAGAAGACGAAGCTCTCGAAATGCCTGCTAGTTGATGCCGGCTGGGAAGCCGAGGACGAGTCTGCCCTCGAAGCCGTGCGCGCAGCGCTGCTTAAGATGCTTTCACTTGCCCACCCAAACCAAGAGGACGAAGTGTGCCTGTATACGGACGCCAGTCAAGACAGCTGTGGCGCTGTCGTCACGCAGCTCCGACCGGACGAGCACCAGCTGCCACTGGAACAGCAACAGCATCGACCTCTAGCGTTCCGCAGTGGTCGCTTTACTGGTGCTGCCAGGAGATGGGCGACGATGGAGAAGGAGGCGTACGCGATTGTGAATCAACACGACGACTCGAGTACCTCCTGCTACGTCCAAAAGGTTTTCGGCTGTACACAGACCACCGGAACCTCGTCTACATTTTCAATCCGTATGGAGTCGACAGCACCATGGCTCGCTACCAAGCAGACAAGTTGCAACGCTGGAGCATCTCGCTGATGGCGTTTCGCTACGTCATCGAGCACGTGCCTGGGGATCAGAACGCCTGGGGGACCTGTTGAGCCGCTGGGGCGCGACCACAGTCAGAGCCGCGGACAGAGAGAGTGTCCGCGTCGCTAGACTTACTGTCGTTGAACGTGTTTCCCACTGGAGGACCCAGAGTTCCAGTGGCCAAGTGAATCCGAGATCCGCGGTCTCCAGCAAGAAGTTCTCGACAAGGATCCTGCTCTCGTGCCTGATGAAGCTGAATACGATGAGGATAAACAACTTATGATGTGTCCCGGTGGCCCGGTGTGGATCCCGGAGGATGCCACTACACTTCAGCAGCGACTCTGCGTTGTTGCGCACGCAGGAGCCGGCGGACATCGCGGCGCGGTGACTACCGCAACAGCGTTATCGTCACATTTTTACTGGGGGACCCTCAAGGCTGACGTAGCGACGTTCGTGAATGGCTGCCTCCACTGCATGGTGACGGCCGGTGGTCGTGTACCCAGACCGCATGGCGAAACACTTATGGCCTCCAAGCCAAACGAGTGGTTACACTTTGACTTTCTCACTATGGTCGAGACTGACGACGGTACAAAGTACGTCCTGGTCCTGAAGGACGGGATGAGTGGGTTCGTGGAGCTCGTGGCCTGCGTGGCCGCGACAAGTGACCAAGTGTACACCAGCCTGCTTGACTGGTTCAAGCGGTACGGCGTTGGGCAGCAATGGGTCTCCGATCAGGGGACCCACTTCAAGAACCAATTGATCAACCGCCTGCGTGTAGCCCTTGGCGCGCATCATCATTTCACCACGGCGTACACGCCCTGGGCGAACGGAACCGTGGAGGTTGTGAACCGAGAGGTGCTTAAGGGCGTCAAAGCGTTACTATCCGAGAAAAGATTGCACGTACAGGATTGGTCCAGTGTGCTACCGATTGTTCAAGCGGCGTTGAACAGCATGCCTACCGACGGACTTGGCGGGGTTTCGCAATTGACAGCATTTACGGCTCTGCCAGGAGGCTCTCACCTTCGTGGACTAATACATCCGGCCGACCCAACCGCCACGACGGTGTCGTGGACCGAGGACCAGATCCGGCAACATCTTGTGTCTGTTCGCACAGCACTTGACGGTATGCACCGTGAGTTAACGGACGCGAGTGAGAAGCGCCGTAGTGCCGCGCTCGAACGACACACCAGGAAAAGGGTGTCGTGCTTCCCAAGTTCAGTGAAGGCGATTTTGTGCTCGCGACGACCGCGACCGGCCGCAGCGGCAACAAGCTTGCGCTGGTGTGGCGCGGGCCAAAGCGGATTGTACGCGCCATCAACATCTACACCTTCGAGGTGCAAGACCTCGTGGCTCCGTTCGGCATTGAGATCCGTCATGCGTCCCGTTTGCAGTTGTACAGAGATGCTGACCGCGGACGCGAAGAGGAATTGGTGGAATAAGCTATTCATGGTCAGGGAGGTCACCTTGTTGAAGCCCTTCGACTGTGCCGTATAAGCCCAGACACACAGCGCTGGGAAGTCAAGGTCAAGTGGTATGGCCTTGACGAGGCCGAGGAGTCGTGGGAGCCTGCAGAGACAATCCGACAGGATGTGCCGGTGCTTTTTGAAGCGTTCGTCGACGAAGACGCAGACTATTCGACCCGCCGTGATCTGGTGCGTGCGCTATGTGGCGATGGACCGTCCGCAGCCCGGAACCCGCGTACGTTACGCCGACGTCGTCGATCGACGGCTCCTGTTGGCTAGCAGAATTCTATTGCCGATTTTTGGAAGGGGAAGTGATCTGCGGCGATTTGCTACCAGCATACCCGCAGACAGCTCCACGCGACGGCAAGTGTGTACATGTACGTGTACGTGTGCACTGGCTGAAGATCAGGAGCTGAAGATCAGAAGCGTACCTCGGGGTACATTGGAACCGCAGAGCGTACCCGGTTACGGATACCCCCAAACGGATGGTCACGAGGAGCTGTAGGACTGGAGTGCCTGGAAAGTAAGACAGAAGATTTCAATACAGTTTGGATTTTACCTTCGACCCAGTAGTAGGTCGTGTCTGTGACGACAGATCACTGGGGTCCCAGATCGTCAACTTGAACACCCGCGCATCTCTCAGTCAGGCATCCATCTGAGCCAATGTCTTGCTGTAGCCTTTCTGGGGCGTGTGCATGCATGCATCCGCAAGTGTGACTAGCGAGCCTCGATTTTCTCGAGTCTCGTAACCTCTAAGGCACACATCATTGCAGATACATTATCGGTATCGGCCGGCGACTCCGTCTTGGCGAACGAGCGTATCGCCATAACCGAAATGAAGTGATTGGTCTCTTCTTCGGCCAGCTGCTCTCTCAGAGCAGCCGCAGCCTCTTCCAAAGCTGCGTGGCATCCGCTTCGTCGTCGCTCAAGCCGTTCTAGGCCATGGCGAATTCGGTCGTAGGATGTTCGGTGGTGAAGGCAAATTTCAAAGTGATCAAATAAAGACACACTCAACCACTCTTTCGACCAAGCCAAACAAATCCAAACCAATCCAACTAGCCGCACACAAAGCAAACTCAAGCGTTTCGCTATATAACCCTCAGTTGGAAACAATAATGCTATTCCACAAGATCGCTATCCTGCCCTAGGATACTAAATCTATCGACTGCCGTCACTACAAGACCAAATCCACTCAATGTTTAACACCTCAGACTGCCCCACGATAGGAACGTACAAACCGGCAGCGCCTAACTTGCAACGCATGCAAGCATGGCACATCGGACACACAACCTTGAGCATTTTACAGTAAACACCGCATCAACCCAAACAAACGTCATGGTCGATGTTTGCGCAGCATCACTGTAGCCCGGCCAAACGTATCCTAACGCCACTACACTGAGCGTTACGGAGTGACCTACGAACTTCAACAAATAGCTTCCTTTGGAAGGCTATTTCGTAGTAGCTCAGTCACTGCTAAAACAATCTGAATAATGCATGACCTAGGTAGTCGCTCGTTCCTGTAGTTCAACTAACATGTACGGAGGTACGTACAGTGCCGTGCACGCTTGGCACAACGCTCGCAAAAACCTAGGCACGACACTCGCACAAACCTAGCGCATACAGTGTCTAGCAATGCCGCAGGCCCTACAGTGTCCAGCAGCAGCGCAGCAGCCAATAGCAGTACAGCAACAGCACCCGCAGTCGCACTTAGCACGACGCTCGCACAAACCTAGCGCATACAGTGTCCGCTTGATCTCGCTGGCCGAAGCCGGTGACTTTGGTAGCTTTTCAGGTACTAGGATTATTCGCCTAACTTCAACGAGATAGTTGGTCTATTAATACAGTGCTACCCCTCGTTAAGCGCAGTGGGTTCGGCAAAGTGATTTTAGAGGGATTAGATATAGAACAAAAATAATGCAGCGATTTGGTTTAAAATTGCAATAATTTCTAAACTGATTTGACGGGGTATTGGATTATCGAGGTGCGCATAACGAGGGGTACCACTAAAGCACTTTCAATAACTAATGCATACCGATTCGTAAAAACTAAATGGGAGTATAAAAATGATCACATGAATATAGGGGGCTTCGTCCCAATTATATAATAGACTTTTATCGAGCCTTTTGCCAATATATACAGTGCGCGCCAAATCATTAGGACCCCGTTTTTGGGGTTGACTTTTCCCGATATCTCAGCCTATAGGCCGAGTTAGGAGCTGAGATTTAGATATGGAATCTTTATTGGTAGTACGAAGGCGGTACATGTGTTAACAACCTGGGTATCGAGTTTTCTGGTAGGGCTGCTATACAGACTGCCGCTTTCGGCTCCAACGACAAAATATAGTACCGTACCCTTTATGACACAAAAACGCGTTTTTATGAAACCCAATACAAACTCTTATATTAAAAGTTAGTACTGAGTCAGGCCACCTTTGTTCTTGATGACAGCAAGGCAACGGCGAGGCATGGACTTCACGAGCTTAAGCAGATACTCTTGCTCGATAGAGTCCCACGCAGTTAAGATTGCAGCCTCCAGTTCAGCGACGTTGCCGTACTGGCGTCCATGAGCATACACCTTGGCAGCCATCGCCGACCAGGCGTTCTCAATAGGGTTGCAATCCGGTGAGCGAGCTGGCCATACCATAGTGTTCACTTCATTTTCCTTCAAGAAATGCGCCGTTTCGCGCGAAGCGTGATTCGACGCATTATCTTGCTGGAAAATGAAGTCAACACCATAGTTAAGGTGCGCAAAAGGAAGCAGATACTCAGATAATGTATAAACGTAGTCACCTGAGTTCTGCCGCCCACGCAGGATAGCAAGCTTACTCTTACCGGCTGCGATGAAGGCGCCCCACACCATGATGCTCCCTCCTCCGTTTTGGCGACGCACGTAGGACTGAGCAGGGCGACGCATGTCGCGCCAGTAGTACTTGAAGCCATCAGGGCCGTCAAGATTAAACTTTTTCTCGTCAGAAAAATGGTAAAAATCCATGTTTCTACAGGTTATCAAAAATAGTTAGTATAATGCGCTAATAAATGCGTGGAATATGATCAGACTTACCTGGTTTAAGTATGTGCTCTTCAGCCCAGTTCATGCGGGCGGTCGTGTGCGTCGCCGTCAGCGGCAGCGTGCGGTCCATTTTTGTGTAGACCAAGTGGTCGACGCTCTTGAGCAGCCGCTGGATCGTGCGCACGGAAGCCTTGACTCCGAAGCGGGTCTTCAGTTCGGCGGCGAAGCAGTCTCCCTTCGCCGCTGCGCGCACTAAGAGGCGAACCTCTCGCTCACTCAGTACTTGTTGCCTCCCTGCCCGCGGACGCTCACCGCCGTCGTCGCTCTGGGGCCCTCGCTCTTCCTTGATGGCCTTACGCACAGACGTGCGGGATCGGTCGGTCTTCCTCGAAATCTCGCGAAGAGACATACCGCCGTCGTGCAGGCCGACGATCCACCAATGCTCTTGGTCGCTAAGGGCCTTGCCACGGCCCATTCAAAATGAAAGACTCGGGGAACTCTAGCGCTCTCGCAGCGGCAAATTTCCTCCATCCATCTGAATTGTTTTGACCATCACTCTTTTAATATAAGAGTTTGTATTGGGTTTCATAAAAACGCGTTTTTGTGTCATAAAGGGTACGGTACTATATTTTGTCGTTGGAGCCGAAAGCGGCAGTCTGTATAGCAGCCCTACCAGAAAACTCGAAACCCAGGTTGTTAACACATGTACCGCCTTCGTACTACCAATAAAGATTCCACATCTAAATCTCAGCTCCTAACTCGGCCTATAGGCTGAGATATCGAGAAAGTCAACCCCAAAAACGGGGTCCTAATGATTTGGCGCGCACTGTATGCAAGTTTCTGAATGAAGGGCTCGACAGAATCTGTCGAAACGCCTTTCAAATGATTTAAAATACCGTACTAAATCGATGAGTTTACTTTTATGAAAGGGTAAAAAGCGTCCCCGACGCTGTAATATTTCATTTCATTCGTTTGTCTCCAGTAGCTCAAGACCATGGCAGAGTTGTACGCGGAAGTAGCAGATGAGGAGCAGCGTTTGGCGCGCGGGCCGTCGCAGCGCCAGTACTGGGACCGCAAGACCTTCAGCTCCTTCGCCGAACAGCAGCGCGCCATGGCCCGATCCAGCACGTTGTACGTGGGCAACCTGTCCTTCTTCACGTCCGAGGCGCAGATCTACGAGTTGTTCAGTCGCGTGGGGCACGTCAAGCGCGTCATCATGGGGCTGGACCGTTTCAAGAAGACTCCGTGCGGATTCTGCTTCGTGGAGTACAGCACCCACGCTGAGGCCGAGGCCTGTTCTCAGTTCCTGAGCGAGACGAAGTTGGACGACCGAGTGGTGCGCTGCGAGACGGACGGAGGCTTCCGAGAGGGCCGCCAGTTCGGTCGCGGTCTGTCTGGGGGCCAGGTGAGAGATGACAGGCGCTCTAAGGACGACTACGACGCTGGTCGAGGCGGATACGGACGCGGAGATGATGCCACGGCCGACGGGCACCACTTCCGTCGCTCAGTGCACGTTAAGCGGCCGAGGGATGACATCTACGGGCCGGATGAACCTGCTGCCAGTCGTCAAAGACGTGAGGGGTCGCCGATGAGCGAAGAAAACAAGGAGGAGGAGAACCCGAGGTTCCGTCATCGCGAGGATGACGCGGATAGGGGCGAGGAGGACGTGGCAGAGGAGCCCCAGCAGACGACTGAGGTGACGGAGACTGTGCAGGAGAAACAAGAGGAGCCGACGGAGATGTAGAGAGATGGGCTGGATGTGGCTTAGAGGGTGGCACGTTGCTGTCTTTGACTACAGTGCTGGGGTGTTGGCGATGGTGGGATTCGGAGTTTTACATGGAAATGCATGACGCTTTCTTTTCTTGATGGTTAGTAGTTGGGTGCTGTAGTTTAAGCCTTCTTAATAATTGACAGCAACACTAGGCAGTAAAATATGGACAGTCACAGCAAGCTTCCACGCAACCAGAACGGATTCGCGCATAGTGCCCCCGTACCGAGTGTACTGCCAGGCGAGTGGCAATACAAACGCGTTATGTATGAGTGTCAATCTGCGGGTACCGAGTGTACCGAGTGTACCGAGTGTACCCGCAGATTGACACTCGTACTTAACGCGTTTGTATATTGCCACTCGCCTGGCAGTCGCACATTATGGGGGTCTTCACGCCGTCGCTGACCATCAACTACAACTTCGTCACGGGCGTATACGCCTTCTTCACGGCCTTGTGCGCCCTGCTGTCGGTGCTGCACTTCTACTCGTCGCAGGTGGAGGGCTTCTACATCGTGCTCGTGCCGTTCGTGCCCTGCTTCCTCTGGAGCCTCGTGGTGCGTCATCGCTGGCTGCAGCAAGAAGAGAAGACGGACGAGAGCGCAGAGGAATCCAAGAAGGACAAGTAACGAGTCACGTTGCAAGAATGAAGCACCAAGGAAAGACCAATACGAAGCTTTGAGTGCAGTGAGAGAGACACTTATTCGATGGTTATAAAGAGGTAGTTGGTTGGCTCTCTTGGAACTGGTGCACCAGAACCAGAGACTCACGCTGCGGCAGCCTTGGTGGGGGACAGTAGACTCTCCCAGGTCTCTATATATGAAGCGCCAACGAACGACTCGGAGGGGTCCGCCTGCTCTTCAAGCTCTGTCTGCACTCTCCCCACCAACTCCTTGAGCAATCGCTCAAAGCTCTGCTTCCGAGCACGTCGTGACTTTTTCGCCTTTTCTTCTGATACTAAAGCACTCACGGAGCTGCTCGACATGTCGGTAGTTAAAGGTTGGTCACGCTGCAGCGTCGATTGAAAGAGATTGTTGAGTTCTGGTCCGTGCTTGAGTAAAAGAGAAACTGGTGCTGCCGTAAGAACCTGCTCCAACGCAAGGTGGGCTGCGCTATGCGCCGACCACTGCACAGTCAATATGTCTTGGAGATCCTGGATCGCACGCTGCAGCAACGACGAACTGTGCTTGACATATAGCTGGTCGATGTTCGTGAGCGATTCAAGTGTTGTTAGACATTCGAGTGCACCCGAGGCCCTGGATAGCGCAGGCAACTAAGTGTAAGTCGATGAACGTGATGTTGCAGGCGGTGCAGGTCATTTGACAGGGAGACTCACTCTGTAACGGCAGCAGAACAGCAGGAGCTGGCAACCACCACGACGCCGACGTCAAAAAGCCGCGAGTAACTCTGCTCCATGGACGTTAAGCGCCCACGCTCGAGAAAAACGATGTGACTGCATCACTCCCACTTCCTGCGTATGAAAACAAGGGACACATCGGAAGTCAGCCGACCACACTTTGACGAAGTCAGTAAAGGTAACCGTACTCCCAAAATCATTGTTATCTGCCGAAGTACTTGGGCCAGAGCCAGCTTCACTGCTTTGCTCTCCAGGTCGAGGATCGAAGGTAGCGCAATTGTATTCAGGATATCTGGCACATGTGGGAGAACCATCTTGTCCAGTGAGCCCTTGAGTAAATGGTGAAGGACTTCGAGAGCCACTGCTGTTTGCCAAGCAACAGTGGAGCTTCCTTCTACTGTGGCTGCAAGTGGCACGACAATATCAGAGTCTCCACGAATGCGCGCTAGCAGTAGAGGCAAGTAGGTTCGTGGAGCGGCAAAACGTCCGGTGAGGTCAGCACACTGCTGTAACTCGAGGAGAAGATCATGGTCACCACCCCATGTTCTCAAAAGCGTCATCACTAACAGGTGTACGTCCACCGTGATGGTTTCTTCGCAGTAAACGAGCACACACTTCAAAAGACGCGCAGCGTGTGCACGGGTGGCATCCTGCCAATTAGCAAGCTCACGCAAGATCGGTTTCAAGAACCTTCTTGCTCGTCCACGAACAAATAGTCTCGTTCCCAGTGACGGTCGGCCAGCTACAAAGGGCGCTGGCAATGGTGCCCGGTAATTGTACGTTGGGTTTTTGCCATCCACTCCATACTGCTTGATCTCAATCACCTCTTCGCTGTGTTCACGTTCGTACCGCTCGCCAAGAACTTTGAGCGTCTTCAGTGCATTAAGGGAGATTGAAGTATCTTCATCGCTAACCGCGCTGAGCAAGTACGGCAGTAGACGAGATTCGTGATCGTATCGATCTGGAAGATTGACCATCCAGTCACTGATCATCGCGTAAAAGGCGCGGCGGACCATCGGATTCCTGTCTTGATCGAGCTTGGCGAAGTAGTTTAACCGCACTTCTGCCGTGTAAAAGGATGCCACCGGGATAACATTCTCGTCACGATGACCGATGAGGTCAACAATGGCTTCAGTGCCACTGCCTTTGCATTTCTCAACGTTCGGACAGGTCACCAAAGCACGAATTGTCTCCACAACAGCAACTCTCACACGCGCCAGTCGATGAAGCAGCAGAGGCATGAGGGTGCGCACGGCCGCCACAGTGAAGTGCTTCATGACCGACACCATGTGATTGCTAAAAGCGACGAGGATGCGGCAGCTCGCGATGTTGATTTCGTGGAAGTCGTCGTGCACACCACTGATCAGCAGCAGCAGAATATCAAAATATATGCATGAAGGATAGACGAAGCCCGACGCTCGAATGCGTTTTGCAAGACAGCCTCCACCAGACGTAGCAGCAATAGACGGATCTCTTCAGACGGCTCGTCAGGCTTAATCCGGGCAACCTGATTTTCCGCGACGTAGACTCGTCCACGCTTAAACGCGTCAAGCAGAAATTGGTCACGCGAAAAGACTTGGTTCTCCTCGTCGTAGCCGTACAGGCTGTTCATGCGGTTTGTGATCGCTGGCATCAGGTACGGCAGGTAACGAAGCAGGTCTTCTTCTTCGGCGATGCACTTGGTGGTGATTCTGATGCAGATCTCCCGCACCTTCTCCACTGGATCATTGAAGCGTTTGAACAGCGGCTTGGCCATTTCTGCGAACGCTGCGACCTTGTCCGTCGTCTCGGGGATGCCTTCACACTTGCGTCGTCGTTCAGGAACTGAAGCTCCAGCGCAACGGCCGCCTTCTTGCGCACACTGCGCTGCTCAGCGACCAGTCGATTGAGAAGCTTTGGCAAGCTGAAGAGCTCCTCGTGCTTCTCAGGATCATGTGCAACTCGTCGGCAGACGGAGGCCTTGGCGGACTTCTTCGAAGTGCCCCTGCCGCCATAGATTTCTGCAAGAGCCGTGAGACCTCGACACTCCGGTACTCGTTCTCGAGCTCTAACTCCTGCCAGAGGATGTCCACATCGCGCGTCCCCATCGCTGTCGGGTGTGCGTATCTTGAAGTGACTACACGGAAAGGTCGCGACACATCGTTAGGTACGAATCGAGTGTAGCCATCTTGCAGGTTTCGACCAGCGATAGGTGTATTGGAGCGTTTTTGCTTATTTTTGTTGGAATTTTATTGTAGGAGTGGAGCGATTCCCTTTAGCCAAAATCCTATTTCCAAATTCCAATTCCAAAACGAGAAAAGACGACGTTTGGAAAATCACAGCCATAAAAGGACAATCATGTCTGGGACAGCCAATCACAGGACAGGAATAGGTTTGGGGGGCGGCAGATGATACTTGCACGCCCTAATCTGTACCCGCAAGCCCCTTTAGTGAAGCCCAGACAAAGCGTCCATCACATGCGGACTGTTCAGAGTGCCGATGAACACTTGTGTAAGATCAGGCACATGGGACTAACGAAGCCTTTCCGCGTATTATAGGTACATGTGACAAAAAGGGTGTTTTATATGGAAATCTATTCATGGAGATTTCATAAATTTCACAGTTTGTAGAGATTTCATCGACTGGCGGACAGCGGTCTTGTGTCCTGTGTTGCTCGAATGTAGTTTGTGGTGTGGTTCCCACAATTATTGTTGCTGGAATGTTCAAAAGACTCGTCGATTTTTGCCGCCGTCAGTACGCGATCTCCAGTGGTTCTTTCGCTGGAGTATCTCATTTTCATTTCTACCTTAAATCAAGAAAAGAGACCGGATTTTGGTAGATCTAGACAAGGCAGTTTCGTTGTGTATTTTACTTTGAGTGAAGGCAAGTACTTTTTGAGATACGTGGTTTTCAAAACAAGGTAGGGAGGACTTCGAACCGTACACGGTAAAAAGTCGTGGCATGACTAATTAGGGTGAACGGTGTAACCCATATGCGCAGAAGGTTAGGACAACACCTTTATGATTCGATATCACTTATAATCTTATTTTACCTGCAGCAGATGATTTATCCAGACCGTTCCAGCAACATTTTGGATTTTTCTTCGAGCAACACGCTACTGTAAAACAGTGCACCGTATATTATATTACTGTGTTTGGAAATCTCCCTTATGAAATGAAATGAAACAGCCCCTAAGGGGCTGTTTCATTTCAGGAATATCTGGAATAAGAATAGCAAAAGATATTCCAACCTAACCCTTCGGCTGAATACACTTCATTCATTGACTAAGAAGTTGATATCAACTTGGTGGCGCTAGAGGAGGGCAAGGGGATTCGCGAGGGGACCCAAACCTGCGGTTCCAGTGAACATATTGCGGATGAACTTGGCGCGGGTGATGCAGTACCCCTTGACTGAAGGAGCGGCTAGAGGAGATGCTGAGTGTTGCGCCTGCGTGGCACCACGCTTCCGCGCATGACAGACGTTTTCGAAATGAGGGCGAGTAATTTTACCTGTATAAATTGATATCATGTTGTAAGACCACGAGTTTACCGTATTCCTTCTGTGCTTACTGACGAGCACTCATTACTGACAGTCTTTACAGCCAATCAGCTGTCGGCGATTGCAGTCCCGTTGCACCTTATGTGCTAACTGACAGATTCAGTGAGAAACAGACAGTGTACCACAACATTCGATTTGCAGGGATATGCTGCAATCCAGGTAACTTTTATGTTGCTTGTGGGGCCCCATTCAAATCGTGAATATGGGTGTCAGTAAGCACAGAAGGAATACGGGTATTCCAGAAGCTGGTTCGTTTGAATTGCTATTCTGGCCAACACTATTCCGGAGTTATTCTTAAAAGAAACAGCCCCTTAAGACGCCACCACATCTATTTGGCTATTGTCCGGCATTCATAGGTGTAGCAAGAATATGCTTCCAATTTATTATGTCATTTTCATGAAAAGCGACATTCAAAATCTTAAATCGCTTTATCCACGGAAAATCTCCGTGCTCTTTGCACGAATATTTCTGGCACCTATATTGGCTAACAAAACTAAGGAATTTGTTTACGGCCTGTGGCCTCTGGATACACAGTGAGAACGCTACAGCAAGAACCTTACTTTGGAAGAGGTTTCGGCTGAGTAAATACGCCGGAATGCTTGAAATGGCTACAAATAGCTACCGTTTAGTTAATATTCATATCTTGAAGCGACGTGAAGCTTGAACGACGAGCTTGGTGCTTGGAGTGTTTCGTAGGATTTCTTCAAAACTTCTTCAATCCAACATCGTAGCTACAAGTGCTTTATTTTCGTACGAATCGCATCAGCATTCCTAAACAAAGCAATCCGTATCCAAAAATGGTGTACATGTAGTCCGCTTCGAAACTAAGTTTGCTGAGCTCAAAGTAAAATCCAGAGCTGATCCGTGCGAAGTCGCGGCTTTGTATAAAAGGAATAGATTTCCACTGAGATATACACGTCTTTCCGACAGATAACATGGTAGATGTTTGCCTTGCTCATTATTTCAACCAATTAGAAAACAGTAAACATGCATTTTGGCCAAGTACGATGCGTTAGGGTAGGTTAAATATTCCGACACATTCCGACACATATTTGCCGGGAAAATATCAAAAATCTGAATATCTGAATACAAACTTCAATGTAAAAAGTATTCTACATATATTTCTGCCATTTGCAATTAGGCGTAATCCTAATTTAGGAATACTGAAGAGGACAAGATTCTTGGTTGGATGTCCACCGTTTGCCCACACTTTACAAGAAGCATTAAAAACAGTCGAGATGAGCCTCTCCGCGTTCGTTCCCACGAACACCCAAAGGCTCGTACCACGGCGGTTAGTGCTTTCAAGCGAATGCTGGAGATGGAGGACGTCAGCATAGACTTATTCTTAGCTTGCGTTCGCATGGACACCTCCGGTAAACGTTTGGCAGCAACGATGGACCGCTTTGGTTACTATCTGGCGACTAACGAAGGTAATATAGGTAAGGTGGCTCGAAACACGGCGGCTTCATACTATAGAAACGTTGAACTTTGGCTGTTCGACGAGTTTCCACACCCGCGTGTGTGTACGGAATTGGACTTGCTGAAGCAAGGAAAAACTTTAGATAAGCACTGTTTGAAACGTGAAAAGGGTGGTTTGGTTAATAAGGCTCCTCCTTGTACTAAGGAGGACCTACAAGCTCCGGTTCGCTATGTGTACACCACAGCGCGGGTCAACTGTGACTACCAAGACGCAGCGCTGGTGTGCCTGATGTGGCACTGCTTCGGACGGTCCTCTGATCTGGGCTGCAAACACAAACAACATGTGTCAGTCTCAGCGGACGGGGTCTTTTACCTTCGGCTGTTGCGGGTGAAGACGGCTGAGGAACAAGGTCTCTCGTTGGTCCCTGACAAGGTGAGCTTCCTGACGTGCCCACTACAAGAGCTGGCAGTGGCACTAGTGATGCAAGATGCACCGTGCGCGTCGCTGCTCAGCCAGCTCCCCAACCTTGTGGCCGCCGAAGCTGCTCCGCTCAACCCCGGTGTCCCGCTCGACGACCTTCTGGCATGTGAGCCGGACACTCTCCAGCAATGGCTTCCGTCGCCCCGAACTCGGCGACCCCTCCGACGCCGCGTCTTGCCAGCACACAGTCACGTGAACAAGCACAAATTAGCAGCACCGCACCGCAGAAGAAGTCGAAGGCCGGCGATGCGAGCCAAGGTGAAGATGGCGTACAAGCGTATGTCAATAGGCTTCTCAAGCGCGCGGCAGAACCTACAGGCACCACGACGGACTTGACGTCTCACTCTTTCTGGCGCGGCGGGGCCCAACACGCGAACGGAGATGACCACCTTGCCGCTCAGTGGATCTTCGACCGTGGTGCGTGGGACATGAGCAAAGTAAAAAAGGCTTTGCCTTTTTCTTCAACACACCTCGATAAAACCGCAAGGTGGCTGAGTGTTGAGCGGCTGGAAGGCAGATACGCCACGTGTTGTTGAAGGCTGGACCATGCGACGCGTGAGCGGCTAGGACGCTTGCAAGAGCTCCTGTTCAGCACATGCACGGGACTCAAGGAACACCGTCTCAACGTCAGTACGAAGATTCTTGGCGTACTTAACGCTGACGTGTTACGGTACTACCCGCAACTGAAAGCACTAGCGCCGGCTGCACCGATCGCCATCCGAGTTGAAGAGTGGTTAAAGTCCGCGGACATCTCGTCGACTGAATTACTTGCGTGGTCTGTGGCTCTGAACGCAGATGTCCGATCAGCATTCAAAGCAATTCCAGGAAGGAAGGTAAACCTACGCTTGTGTTAGAAGTTGTAGCTGACAAGCGACTCTGGATTTGGCATTTTTCTTTGGCTCTGCAGGCTCAAACAACGGTTCGTGTGATAACCTGCTGATGGAAATATCTGAGAAGCGGTGTTGACATTACTATTGTTGTGCTTGGTGAACAGACATTAATATCATCGATCGTTCGCCGCTTGTCAACCAGCAAATTTTACGTGCGGATGCCTTCAGATCCTTTGAGTTCACTTTGGCAGGGAAGAGATTTGATCAGCTATACTATCTTGTCGATGGAATTTACCCCGTATAGCTGCTTCGTATCTACAATTTCAAAGCCCGCTAATGCAAAGCAGAAGCGGTTCGCGGAGCGTCAAGGAGGAGCTCGGAAAGATGTAGAGCGTGCATTCGGTGTTTTGCGCGCCAAGTTTTGAATACTGAAACAGCCTAGTAGGACCTGGAGTGCTGATGACCTACTGGTTATTATGAAGGCGTGTGTTATTCTTCATAACATGGTTGTGGAGAATAATTACGCGAATGATGTCGACCCAGCTGCAATACTACATCGCCGCCACAGAGAAGTTAATGACCCAGCCTCGAACTCTGATTCTGAGGACGAAGCTGATCCAGACAACGATGTCAACGGAGTGAATCGGTGCGACAACAACTACGAAGCTCGACTGTCGCTCAATGAATTCATTCAAAGAAGGCTGTTAATCCAGTCAAAGGCCGATCATGAAGGTCTGAAGACAGCGCTGATCGACCACATCTGGAGCCTGCAAGGTAGTGCCCCTGGTCCGTGTTGATGCTCAGACAATACACTCCTCATGAATCACTGCATCTTCGGCTGGCTGAGTGTTCGGGTTTGTGTTCTCGGAAGCTTCGCTCGTTGACATGGATGTTTCCTGCAGTACAACACGCAGCATTAGTCATACTTCGTAATCATAAATATCAACAATTTGTACCGAATGGACTCACCGCTTCTAGTCGACGAAGAATGATTTGCTTCTTGAGCTCCAGTATACGCAGCGATGTCGGGTCCAAGCCGTCGGTGGGTTGAAATAAAATGCGATTCTCCTCTCGCTCTTGTTGGAGCTCAAGCTTTTTCGCAGCAATTGTCACTTTCTCCCTGCTTGCCTTTGACATCACAGCCGCAGCATCTGCAATCCGCAGACTACTCGCCTCCATCGACCGTTCTGCTTTAGCTTTCTTCATTCCTGCAGGACGTGAACGCTCCTCAGCAACAGCGTCAGCAGCATTTCCATCTGTATGCTCAGCAATAGCACTACTTGCAGGCCCAGATGCGATACGTTTACGGTGTGCAGTCCGCACGTTCGAGCTATTGCGCAGATCTTTCCACTTCGGCTCATCGCGGAGCTCCCGCCAAGCCCCCAAGAACCCAAACCCCTGCTCGTATAACTCCTCGTACATCACTTCGGCGTCTTCGATGTGATCTTCGGCGCTCTTGCCACTTTCATTGAGCTGGAGCACAGAAGCATAACATCCGCAAAACCTAGCGACTGATACGCGCAGGGATTTCCATCGCTTCGTGACCGAACTTGCCCCTCTCTCGAATTTCTTGTGGGTCCTCGGACGAATGGTGTTGTATTGCGACGCAACTTTCTCCCAGAAAGTGTCGGCTTTCTGGTTTGTCGCGACTTCAGCATTGTTAGACACTACCACCCATGATTTGGCAAGCTGCTTGTCTTCTTGTGGCTCCCAACTCGACCCTCGCGTCAGTCTCTGCTTGGCTGCTGCCATGCTTCCTTTCGTAAAATGACGGAGATCTACAATTCTCCTGTCCGGTTTAAAAAGTCCTGCTCATTAAATGCAACTAGATGTAGGCGACACACTAGCTCGGACAGATGAATGCGGTCTGAACATCAAACCGCGACCTCAAATCGTCGTGATTTTTGGGGTCGGCTTCGGTAATTTATTTGAGGTTTTCTCAAAATGGGGCCTGCGTTGGAAGGTGACAGTACGTAATTTATCGCAAACTGAGGTCTCAACCCCATTTTGAGACCCGTGTTGGAGATGCTCTTACCGCACCGTCTTTACCTATAATCCTAAGTGTCGGAAAGTGTAGGAAAGTCGGAACGGTTGCGATATGGATGAATATGATCACTTATCCGACCTTACTTATATTTTGTATTGGGCATGGAGGCTCATTATCGACCAATGAACGACGTGTATTTAGTTTGAACCAATCAAAAGATTTCGAGTCATTATTATCAGCCAATCAGAATGTGGAAGATGTGGTAGGTCCTCTAAGCCAGCCATTCCGACGTATCGGGTCGGAGGGACACGAAAAATATGTGTATCTCTGTACATTGATGTAGTGACGAGCATATCATTTGCATATTTGCATTCTATCCGACGCATCCGACCAGGATGGGTTTAAGCGAGCTCA
Organism: Phytophthora hibernalis; assembly: GCA_012656075.1. Classification (NCBI taxonomy): domain Eukaryota; phylum Oomycota; class Peronosporomycetes; order Peronosporales; family Peronosporaceae; genus Phytophthora; species Phytophthora hibernalis. Next base: position 169,357 of record JAAKBF010000190.1, read on the forward strand.
AGCCTGGCAACACCAAGCGAGCTCAGGTGACGGTCATCAAGGCGTTCAAAGCCTTTGTAAAGGCAGAAAATGTAGAGTTCGACTATGTCAAGCAATGCATTGAAAAGGATGTCACTGGTAAGTGTTTTGTGTCTGTGTTAGATATGTTCGGTATGTATCTTGCATTTCATGAGGGTAAAAACGGCAAGCCATTTGCCCGGAACACCTCTATGCAGTACTACAGACAAAGTAAGATGTGGCTCTTTGAGGTTTTTCCTGCGCAACGACACATTGTCGAAGCAAAGTTGCTTAGCATGGGGAAGACCCTCGAGAGCTTCTGTATGAAGCGAGATGGCAAAGTAGTTAACAAAGCTCCACCGTGCTCAAAAACCGATTTAAAAAGAATGATGCTGTATTTGTATAAGAATACATGTACCTCTAGTGGTTACCAGGACGCAGCGCTGCTGTGTTTGCTGTGGTTCCTGTTTGGACGAGCTTCCGATCTGTCGCTCGTCCGCAAGCAGAACCTCTCCGTTGACGCAGCTGACGTGTTCTTCGTGCGCTTCATCCGCATCAAGACGTCCGAGGAGCAGGGCTTGTCATTGTTCCCGGATGCCGACTTCATCACCTGCCCGCTACACGCTATCGCGATGGCGCTCATCACTCAGTCGGCTCCGTCCGTCGCCGTTCTGGACAACTTGCCCGAGATACCGGTCGAAGCTGCCGTCACGCTGTCGCCAGCGACGCCGCTGCTGGAGGTGTTGAACAACCCCAACGAGTTCGCTGCACTTGACGCCGCGGCTGTCGTTTCTTCCAAGCCCGCTGCTGTTGTCCCGACAATCTACTCGCACGTCAACCGTTTGCTCGATCGCGTCGCGTGTTCTGCTGGAGTCCTGTCGCCTCTGACATCGCACTCGTTTCGGCGCGGCAGGGCCCAACACGTGAACGCGTGTGATGGCCTCACAGAACGCTGGATCTTCGACCGTGGAGCCTGGAACATGTCTACGACAAACAAGGGGTTTAATTATATCTAGCAGAGAAGACCACATGGTTAGCAAAGCGCTCAGTGGACACGACACCACAGCTCGGGTGAAGTCGTTCGACCTGAAGCCGTTCGACACTGAGACACAAGTGAAGATTGCAGGTCTCCAGCGCTCACTGTTCACGACCTGCTACCAGATGGAGAGCTCCAAGTACAACGTAAGTCAGAGAGTGGTCGATGTGCTTACAGCTTACCTCATCTTGCATTACCCCCTGATGAAGAGGCTGGATGCAGATGCCCTCGCTGTTAGACGTCTGGAGGGGGCGGCGGTGAATGGCGGCGCGTCAGTCGCCGAGCTACTCGCATGGTCTTCACACCTCGCCACCTGTGGAACCACCAAGCCAAGCCAAGAAGAACAAGCAGCCGCCACGCACAAGGAACAAACCAGCCAGAGCAAGATCATCGACCATCAAAGCAGTGTGATTGACCATTTAGTCGCGCACATCAAGCGCCAAGACGAGCGTCTCGACAACCTAGAAGCTATAATGAAGGGATCCCCAGCACAAGACAAGAACAACAAGCGTCAGCAGGAACCAAGCCAAGAAGACGAGAAACCCAAGCGTCAACGGACATCGGTGACTTACCTTCATGTGACGTGGTTCGCGTGGTACGCGCAGGAGCCGCTCTGGATGGCGGATGCCCCGAAGCGGCAGCGATCGAACGCGAAGCTGCTCGTGGGTTTGATGAAGCTCTTCGTTGCCGACGACTTGGTGCTGGACCCTAGCACTGCCGGCTACCGCGACCATGTCCTGGAGCTCGGGAAGAAGGCGGAGGCTGCCGTACTGACCTTCCTCAACGCCCGCAAGATCATGTCGCGCGGCTCCACAGCTATCCGCAAGCACCTCCACGAGCTGTACAAGAAGGGTGAGCTCAACGACAAGATCGCCCGGTACCTTCAGCTTTGCCGTGCTTCTGCCATTCAAGATCCGGACCGTCAAGATGCCCTTGAGCCTGTAGCAACTGCACTCTAGACGACACACCCATGCAAGAAGCATAGCAATAGCAATAGCAACCGACAAGATAAGGTGGCAATATACAACGTTTATTACATGATCAGCACAGCATTAGTCATCCACAATCAATACAACACACAGAGTAAGTCATGGCGACGGCTGGAATCGAACCAGCAACCTCAGGGCAAGCCCTGCGCTCTCCCAATGAGCTTCGTCGTCGGTGGGTGGATAGGGGCAGGATCCGGTAGACTCATAGCTCGTGCGTGGCTGTGAGGCCTGTACAGGCAGTACGGTGCGCACGGGCTGTGAGGCCTGTACGACCTGAGAGGGTAGGCGACTTGCGCACTTCGGCTGAAAAAAGGAGAGTGAGGGCGAACAAATTCTGTCGGCGAGGGCTCAGCACGACAGCCACTAACTCGCCGCGTGTCTATTTACTCTATAGTTGGCGTTCTTCTATTGGCAGATAATTTAACCAATAGGATTGAGAACAAGTGGCCGACTCTGCCTTAATAGTGGCCCCCACCCGGGGATCGGCCTTCATTGTTGAATTTGACGGCTGGAGAGCACATGGCTCCCGAGCCAAATTTGTATGAAAAAGAAAAGGGCTGATTTCTCAGCGTACAGGCCGTTTCAGGCCATTTCCTTGCGCCTATAAACAAGGCTAAAGCCCACGTTGACCATCCCGAATCCCATCCGATCTGATTCGCCTACCCCTTGTAGTACAGTAACATGCCATCTAAGTCTGTTTAGTGTGTAGAACACATCGTACCATTTACGGGTACAGGTCCGATAGGTCCTCTGGTCGGATATTTTATGGTATGGTGGCGTCTTCATTTTTCTTTTTGCTGGTCAATATCCGTAGTAAGGGAATTATCCAAACACAATATTTTACTGGAAATCCCGAAGAATGAGGGATGGACAGCTCCAACGGATTAATTCCACGGTACTGCGTAAGCGTAACCTGGGTTAACATTCGTACAACATTAGGAAATATTGCATGAAAGAGAACGTTTGTGAGCCACACTTTTGTGGTGTTCGTAGTGCACTCCACGGACAGTGAGCGAGTGGCAAAGCAGGAGATCGTCACCAAAATGTCTCCGCACCGCGCATGCTTCACGCGCTTTTACCGCAAGTACAATGACGACAAGCTGCACGAGGTCGACGGTGTGCTAGAGGGCTGTGCTGGCGCTGGGCTGCGAGGCGCGGCTGTTCTCGGTGCGCGTGAAGTAGTACGGGCCTGAACCTACAGTGAATGATCAGTTCGACGGCGCCAACGAAGAAGAAGAAGAGGAGGAGGAGGATAAGGAGTCGAACTTCAACCACCAGCGTCTGCTGGTATTCGACCACACGTACAACCCCGAGAAGGTCGACAGCGTACCATCAGTGCTGGCCGAGTACAAGGGCAAGGAGTCCAAGCTCTTCAACGCACTGGTGAAGAAGTACGGACCGGAATCTAGTGACTCGGACGAGGAGGAGGAAGAACAGAAAGAAGCCGGCAAGTCCAAGTTTAACAGCGTGGTGTACTCCTCATCGACACGTTCCAAAAGGCTTTGGTCGGTTGATGGCAAAATGCAAAGTGATTGATTTAGGTCCTTAGTTCGCAAACTCCCTTGCTACCTCTAAGCCTACTGGATTCTCTACTGGATACACTCTACTGGATTCTCTACCGGATACTGAGTTGCTTCAGCCAATCAGCGACTGCCACGTGGATGCCCATCTTGTACCCACAATCTTGTACCCACGTGTCCCGTAATCCCCGTAGCGTAAACAGCGTCCCATCATCAGTGTCCCGCGTCCCATCATCAGTGTCCCGTAAACACAGGAATGATTGCGGTCCCACTGAGTGAAGGTCATACCGGTATCCTACCGGTATACCGCAGCTGCCCGAGGCGCCTTCTTGACAACAGTTCCCACCCGAGTACTGATAGTAAAGCCCCGCGTTCAACGAGTGCAAGCCGAGCACTGCTCCGACCTCGTGCTCACCAAGTACAACCGCACGGTGGTGGAGCTGCTGGAGGTGGAGCAGTAGATCGCGGAGAGTATCACGCTCGAAGTGGTAGACAAGACCGTCAAGGAGAAGAACAACAACAAGATCGAGGATCCTGCCAAGCGGAAGGAGAGCTGCAAGGTGACTATCTCCAAGATTTCGCGCAAGGGCCGCAAGCGCCTCAGTTTCGTCAACGGTCTCGAGGACTTTGAGGAGGTCAACATCAAGGACGCTAGCAAAAGCCTGGGCAAGAAGATCGCCCGCAGCTCGTCGCTGTCATAGACGGACAGGGTCAGCTGCAGATCGAGCTACAGATCGACTGCGCCACGGAGCTGCTGGACGTGCTGCCGGAGTTGTTCGGCGTGCCCGCAGCCCAGGTCGTCGTCATCGACGAACCCATGAAGACCGCCAAGACCACCAAGAAGGGAGGAGGAAAAAGTAGTTGGATGTAGGACCCACAGCGTCAAGGTTGCTAACAACTCGCATTAATGATCTTTTGCTAGCCTTAATTCCATTCAGAATCTTCGTTATACCCCAGTACCAAATTGATATTCCGAGTCAAACCACCGGAGATCGCGTACTGACGGCGGCAAAAATCGACAAGTCTTTTGAACATTCCAGCAACAATAATTGTGTGAACCACACCACAAACTACATTCGAGCAACAGAGGACGCAAGATCGCTTACACCGTTCACCCTAGTTAGTCGTGTGACCTAAATAGTCGTGCACCTTTTGAAACATATTTGATCAATGTTAGAGGTACCGAGTGGATCGTACTTAAGCGCAAGCTCGAGTTACACAGTCCGAGCTCGGGCTCTGGTGAGTGAGCCCCGTACCGCGGACGTACGTTGTCAGACTTGCCGACTCGCATCAAGATCTTGTTTCAATTGCAATCGCAACGCCCCACAGCTAGAATAGAGCGGTGCGTAAAAGTTATATTCGTATTAATGTAGCATCTATTGCTGTCGGTATACTTCCGGTGCGTGCAGGCGGGTGCTTATGTAGTCATCTGGGCTTGCCCAATCAGCCGAGATGAATCTAATACCTTTCCTAATACGATTTGAAAACTTAATCAAATGAGCTATAAATGCCTGCTATATTGAATTGAATATCTGGGGAGATCAGTTTTATATTTGTGGCGGTCAATGAAATCTCTACAAACTGTGAAATTTATGAAATTTCCATGGATAGATTACCATATAAAACACCCTTTTTTGTCACATGTACCTATAATACGCGGAAAGTGACTCCAGTAACTAAAGGCACTGAACTTTAATAGGCCTGAATTTTTCGGGGACATCCGCGCCGTCGCTCGTGTGGCCTAGAATCTGTGCATGAGAACGACGATGTCAGCAGCGAGCCGATCGGAGCCCTTCAGAGCGCACGCACCTCGATGGCGAGGTTACTGCCGGTGAGGTACTTGACGAGCGTGTCGCTGACGTCCACGATATGCCGAAACTCGAGGCCGAGCGGGCCGCTATCGCCGCGCTCGTCGAGGCGGAACTTCGGCGTCTGTTTGCTGCTTTCGCGGAAGAAGGTGTAACGCAGTGACACATGCGAGAACCGCTGCGGCGCGAGCTCACTCAACCGAGAGAACTCCACGCGGTACTGCAGCGTGCGATCCATGAACTCATTCACCTGCTCCTCGGCGCTGTCGACATCCACTCGCTCGTACGGCGTGAACTCCTCCTCCAACTGCAGAACCAGCGCAGGAAAGACCGGTGAGATGGAGCCTGACAATGCAAAATACACTTCAACTTGCCCTATTCGTGCCCGCGCGCTTCACTACCGCGACGTACGGGGTGACGCGGAGCTGCAAGCGGCCCATTTCGGTGCCGATCCTCGACACAACGGGTGTCGACTCGTTCACGGCGAAGAAGTAGTTGAGCACGCCCAGGTACACAACGCACTCGCCGAGCACCGGCGGCTTGGTGTCGATTGGCGAGACGGCTGTCGACATGTTGTTACAACATGACCGACTGATTCGAATGACACTTCACTGTCCCCAAGACCGTGAGGTATCCAGAGCGTGTTAAGATGGACGAGATGCAGGGGGCTGTTACGTCGGACACGCAGAACTATTATAACTAATCAACTGAGCCCAGCTTCTGGTTCTGATGAGCCACGGGGCGGATAAAGATAATGCTGAGTCACCGAGGTGATCTCGCGCGCATGTTATGCGGAGCGTTGAGATCTTATGCTGTGCTGATTGACACCAGCAGCAGCATTCCCTAACTGTACTCGATCCCAAGCAATCCCCACCATGCAAGACGAAGCGATCTCTGAAAGGTACGTCATCGTCACACTGAGTAGCGCGGAAGAAATTGATCCCTGACGCTGCTATTATTATGTGATTACAGGCCGTGCACGCCGCGCAAGCGCCTGCAGCTCGCACAAGCGGAAGACCGCAAGACCAGCCAGAAGTTCACGCGCGAGACGAGCATCCGAGACTTCTCCACGAGCTTCGTGGGGTCCATGCTGCAGACGGCCGTCGGCGCCAAACCGCAGGAGCTGAGCCCGACTGCTTGTCTGCCATGATGAAGATAGACTGACGCGACACTCCGCCTCTCTCGAGTCTCGACTGACGCCAGCACTTCCGATGAACCGCGTGGCGGCCAGAGACTATGAAGCCATAATGAATCTCAGTAATATAGAATGGTGGACCACATGACCCGCCCCTGTTGATTGTCGTTCGATTGTTGTTAGCGACTTGGTCGCCCGGTTTAACCAGAGCTTGAAGCGCGCGGAGACTTGGCTTGGCTGGCCGGCTTTCTGAGCGCCACCGACTCCACAACCCAGCTCGCCGGGCCTTTGTTCGAAGGCGAATGCGTTGGCGGCGGAAACTTCATGAGTATGAGCGCATGTACATTCATGTTCGCCTTTGCAAATTGGATTGATTACACCAGTACGCGGAGATGGATACTGCAAAAAATAAACCGCAAAATGGAGAACAAAAGAAAGCTGCATCATGGAGAACGCAACAATGGCCGAGGCGTTCTCGCGGCTCTTGTGCTGCTGGCCACACAGTATTCCCCTAGCTTCGATCATTGCCAACACCGCCTGGCATGGATTCGGCGCCCTCTTCCGCCATCCAGGTAAGTCTTCAAGGCCGAAAAAATCATTTACCCCGCCCAAAACGATCGAAAATCGCTGCAAACCGATACGATTTAGATCCTGGCACCCAATGAGATAGGGGTTAGAAAGAGTCAGTAGTGGTCAGAACGCTCTTGACTTCACTATGTGGATGGCACCGTCTAAACCTTTTGAAGTCGCCGGGAAAGAGATTTATAACCACTCGACTAACTTTCCCGCGGGCAGAAACCAAAACCGCCTGAAGGCTGTCTGCACTCTTGATTCTGCACTCGCTGCGCACTCTGCACCCGAGCGAGTACCCGGCGCTTCCTCAGCAGGAGACCGACCACCAACGCACCGGTCGCCAGACATCATGGAGAAGGGCGTGGGCGTATGGCTACGCGACGCGGACACGGACGAGTGGCACCGCGCGACGGTCGTCAAGCTCGGCGAGCCACAGGGCGACTCCGATGAGCGTGAGGTCACGCTGCGCGTCACCGAAGGGCCGCACGCCAGGAGCGACAAGACGCTGCAGCTCGACGTGAAGGCGCTGGAGGACGAGCAGGTGGACGGCGTGATGCTGGCCAACAGCAGCGACATGGTCAGTAGCAGGAGTGATGGTCGCGGGAATGAGACACGGAAAACACTGACGTTTTAAATGGGTTATGCTTGTTGCTAGGATATCGTGGAGGACTTGATCCAGCTGCCGCACCTGCACGAACCAGGCATCTGTCACACGCTGAACGAGCGCTTCAAAATCAACGAAATCTACACGCTCACGGGCGAGATCTTGCTAGCCATCAACCCCTTCCAGAACCTAGGAATCTACACGGAGAAGATCACGCGCAAGTACATCCGCAATGGAGACAAGCGCGCGCTTGGTCAGGAAGTGGCCGACATGCCCCCGCACGTCTTCAGCATCGCCGACAAGGCGTACCGCTCGCTCATGAACCCGATCGGACACAACTCAAGCGGAGGCGCCGCCAACCAGTCCATCTTGGTCAGCGGTGAGAGTGGTGCCGGTAAGACCGAAACCACCAAGTTCGTCATGAACTACTTGGCCACTATCTCCCAGCACAAGAACGCCTCCGCCGACAGCAACGTAATGAAGCAGGTACTGTCGTCGAACCCGATCCTCGAGTCCTTTGGTAACGCGCGTACCATCCGCAACGACAACAGTAGTCGGTTCGGAAAGTTCATCAAGATGGAGTTCTCGCCACAGGAAGCCTCATTGGTGCGTCCATTCAGACATACCTGCTCGAGAAGGTGCGTCTCGCGTACCAGGGCGAGTCGGAGCGCAACTACCACATTTTCTACGAGATCATTGCTGGTGCCACCCCGGAAGAGAAGAAGCGCTGGGCCCTGAAGGCGCCGACCAAGTTCCACTACCTCAACCAGAGCACGTGTGTCAAGCGTAAGGACGGTGTGAACGATGCGGAGCAGTTTGGCGTTCTAAAAAACGCAATGGAGACGATGGGCTTCGATGAGGATGACAGGGAGAGCATTTTCTCCACAATCGCGGCTCTGCTTCACATTGGTAACTTGGAGTTTGAAGAGACTCACCAAGCATCAGGTACGGAGGGATCAGAGATCTCGAACATGTGCGAAGACTCGATGAAAGTAGTGCTCGAATATCTGGAGGTTGACAAGGAAGGACTCGAGCAGGCCATTTGCAACCGCAACATTCAGACGAAGGACGAGCACTACTCCATCGGTTTGCTGCCGGACGCTGCCGAGAACGCGCGTGACGCTCTTGCACGTTTCTTGTACGGAAAGCTTTTCGATTGGCTTGTGGGCCGCATCAATGAGATTGTGGAGTACGAGGATCGCGATGTCCCGTTCATTGGTCTGCTCGATATTTTTGGCTTCGAGGACCTGGAACACAACTCGTTCGAGCAACTGTGCATCAACTACGCGAATGAAACGCTACAGCAGCACTTCAACCTTACTGTTTTACGTATGGAACAGGAGACGTACGAGAAGGAAGAGATTCAGTGGAGCTTCGTCAACTTCCCAGACAATGGTCCGTGCATTGAGCTGATCCAGGGTAAGCCGTTTGGCATTCTTCCTGCACTTGACGAAGAGTGCATCGTTCCCCAGGGTAGCGATCAGAACTTTTCGCGAAAGCTGTACCGCCAGCATGAACTCAACCCTCACTTTAGCGCAACCAAGACGGAGATTGCCAACCACCTCTTTGTAGTGCACCACTACGCTGGCGCGGTTACATATGACACGTTTGGGTTCTGTGAAAAGAACAAGGATATCCTGTACCCGGAGATTACTGCAATCATCAAACGATCGTCTAAGCCGTTCGTTCGGGGACTGCTGCAGGTTTCACCTGAGAAGAAAATGCCGTCCAGGAAGCAGAAGGGCCGAGCATCAGTACTGCAACACGAGTGAGCTTAGGCTTGCAGTTTCGTACTCAACTGAAGACGCTTCTGGAAACGATCAATGTGACTGACTGCCACTATGTGCGCTGCCTAAAGCCTAACGACAAGGCCAAGGCCAACCTTTTGATGCCGAAGCGTGTGTGCGATCAGCTGAAGGCAGGCGGTGTACTTGAAGCCGTGCGCGTCAACCGCGCAGGCTACCCCGTCCGTATTGCCCATCAACAGTTCATCAACCGCTACCGCCCGCTGGCCAATGGTGAATACTTGCAGCGAATTCCAGCCGAAGCCGCTGAAGATCACTTTGACAGTACGGAGCGTAAGGAAGCGGCGGGTCTCCTCGTTGAGTTCTTATTGAAGGCTCATGCGGAGCGGTACCCGGAGCTAGCGGGTGTATCACCGGACAACCAGCAGGAGGCTGCAGTTGCAGGAATCCAAGTTGGTCTCACTCGTGTTTTTTCGTCGTTCGGCGATTCAGTTTGTGGAGGCCCAGCTGGCCAAGCGCTACGGCGAATTTGTGGTGCTCATCCAGGCGGCAGTCCGCGGTCTGGTTGCGCGTCGCCGCTACGATCGCATGAAATATTCAGCTGTAGTGTTGCAAAAGGTGATTCGTGGATTCAGCACGCGTTGCCAGTTCTATGTGCTGCGCGAGCGTCACCGGAAGAAAATAGCTGAACTGCAGCGTCAAAAGAGCTGGCTGAGAAGATGCAGCGTGAAAACGATCGCCGCGCCGCTGAGGAGAAGCGTATCCTGGACGAGAAGCGCAAGGCTGCGGAGCTAGAAGAACAAAACCGTTTTACGGCTCAATCGGCGTCGTCTGACCCCGTCTCGGATGACTCATCAGAAGGAGACCGTGAATCGTCTATGAAGTTCAGGGACTCAAGGAACTCGGATGAGTCCCGTGGTGGCCGCGCGGTGTCCCGTTTCCGCTTCACCAAGGAGTACGGTGACGATGAGTACGCGATGCCGAACACTTCGCGCCAAGTTGCTATGGACCCGGGTGATACTGTGCTTCACGTGGCTGCTAATTGTTGCAACGAGCAAGATGTGCTGAAACTGCTTCAGAACGGCTCTGACATCAATGCCCGTAATCGCCGTGGCCGCACCCCATTGCATACTGCATCTCTGTACCAAAACGTCGAGGTTGTCGGCATTCTTTTGGACTGGGAGGCTGATGTTCTTGTTCAAGATGACGACGGAAACACGCCACTGCACTTGACCAAGGACCCCGCATTGCTCGAATGCTGCTGGAAGCTGGTTGTACGCCCAACATCGTGAATGCTGAAGGGCGAACTGCTCTGATTAATGCCGTGGACCGTGGTGATGCGAAGACGGTCAAGCTTCTATTGCATTTTAAGGCAGACGTCCTATTCCGTGAGCTGAAGCACCACCAGACTGCGCTGCACTTGGCGGTTCGTAAGGGCCACTACCAGATTGTGATGGAGTTGTGCAAGTCCGAGGACATCCAGGACTTGGTGCTTCTGACAGACCGAAACGAGAACAATGCGCTTCACTTTGCCGTGTCTCGCGACCGCAAGAACGGATACCGACTTGTGGATTACTTGATTAAGCACGGCGCCGAAGTGGATAAGGTGAACGCCCGATTTCAGACTCCTTTGGTAGTGCACATCATGACGACCCGTCAAACCGATCCCGCGATCACGGAGCTGTTCCTTACAAGAGGGGCTGACCCGAACATCCAGCTTGCTGACGGATCAACGCTTCTGCACGTTGCTGTCGAGCGTGAACTGATCGACATTGCTTGTGCACTAATCAAGCATGGTGCATCGCTGAATGCGGCTGATGCTAAGGGGCGGATGGTAATTGAGGTGGCGAACAAAAAGTTTTTGAAGAAACTATTTAGCGCGATTACACAGCCTCCAACGTGGATTGACGAGAAGGAGCGCCGATCGTGCATGCTGTGTGCGTCAAACTTCAAGTTTGCCAACCGGCGTCACCACTGCCGCCACTGTGGACGAGTATGCTGCTCGGATTGCTCGGCGTTCACTGTGGAGATGCATCGGTTCCCGAAGGAGTTCCCTGGTCGTATGACAAATGGCGGGAAGCAGGTGAAGGACCCACAGCGCGTATGCCGCACGTGCCACGCCGTGTTTAAGATGCGGACGGCTCAGAAGGAGTCGAAGTCGGGCTTCATGGCGCGCGTGCTCGGGTATGAGTGGGACGAGGTCACTGCTCCTAATTGAGCATGAACATACAGAGAACACTAGCGAGTAAGAAGGGAAGTTCCTGACGATGTCGTCGCACGCAAACGGCGAGCTGGGAATCATCGCTACCGACCGGGGCCCCGCAGGCGTGTATGTCTTCCATTACCTATCTATCTAGCTGTAATAATTGCGAGTAGCGCGAAAGAAATACATCCACTTGCGCTTCATACTCAAAGTCTTCCAGCTACATTTCGGACACATCAGCTAGTCTGAGAGTTTCAGGGACGAGGTAGCCGCAGTCTGCTCGGAGCCCCAAGCCACCAAGGCCATTGCTGGTGGCCATGCCATCGAAACACTGACAAGTGCCAGTCTCATAATCGCAAAGACCACTGCAGCAGTCAAACACAACAACAAACCGTTAGTCCTTGATAAAAGCTTAATAGCGTCCACGCAAATACGTACTTGTTGGAGCATTCAGCGTTCTCGTTGGTGCCACGAACGGAATCACTGATTCCATCACTGTCAATCGCGAATACGGGAAGCAAAACGGTGTTGCGGTCTGCGTTGACTCGCAGTGGTGGAAGATCTCCCAGCGCAGAAATAAAGGTGATCGAGATGATGTTTGCCGGCTGGCTACTGAGTGTGCATGCGCCGATGGTAGGACCTGCCGAGTACGATACGTGCACATCACCAATTGATGAAATAGAAGCGAGGGCAGCTTGCATATCCACCGCAAGCGTGCCTGATGATAGCAACGGTGAAACTTGACCACGAAAGCTGAGTGTGAAGGTGGCTAACGCCGTGTATACGCAACGGATAGTTTGCACCTCACGCGTCTGGCCTGTAGTTCGAGGGTCATCGCCACGTGGGCACGAGCGTCGCGCACAATCATGTCCTTCGAAACCTTCATCGCAAATGCAGCCCTGGATCTTGTCGAAATCCCACGTAAGCGGATTGTTTGGTGTGCTGCCATACGTGACGCTCAGCGGGTCGCCGAGGTTGTTTCGTGCTTCCAAGGCTAACTCCGCCATAGTGAGGCAGCGACCGTGCCCATTGCAGAGAGTGTCTGTACCCGGAGGACACATGAGACGCTCACATGCTGCGCCATCGAATGGCGGTGGACACGAGCACTCGCCAAGCGCAACATCACACACGCCGACTCCAGAGCATATTGCCATCGAGTGGGCGCGGTTGTCTGCGATGGGTGTGTCGAACCAGGCAATTCCATTTGGGCAAGTCCTGGCTGAACAATCTCCTGAAGTCCACCCAGCGACGCAGAAACAGCGGAATTGAGGAGCCCCAGAGCAATAACCGTGACCACTGCATGCTGTGTCGCCCTGTTTACAAGAACAGCAAAAGACAACAGCAGATTAGTGTTGTTCAAGGACAAAAGTAAAAGCTGTAGCATACCGGGCATGCAATGATAGTTGAGTCGGTCGCACCACAGTCGCCGCGGTCACCTGGACTACCCTGCCCGTTGCTCGTAGTGTAGCCCACGAAACAGGTGCATACACCCGAAGTTAAATCGCAGCGACCACGGTTGGAGCACGCTTCATTTTCCTGTGAGCCAACTTCTGCTTTTGAGATAGTTAGCTTTGGTATACTGCCGATTCCTGCGTGCGCCAACAAAGACGAATATCCAACAAGCAGAGGTAATCTATGCTGTCTGGTAAGTACATGGATCAGCACCCAACAAATACGTTATACGTACGGCCCGAAGTTCTGCGTGAACTCGACAGTGACCATGTTGCCATCTGCATTGCACATTGTAGTGCTGGTGCCACCGAAGAGCACATTCACGTTTTGTAGTGTGTGCAGTGCCTATATTTCAGCAACAGAGACGAAGTCATCAGTTCTTTCGAAAGAAGGTAGATCCGACACGCAAAGAAGCACGTACGTTGATTTTCTTGCTCACAGTATCGGCATTATCTGAGGCATCAATACGAGCCGTCGTTTGGCCCCGGAACGACAGAGTTAGAGTCCCGCTCTACAACAATACGCTGTTAGTTTCAAAACTTATCCGATACAAACATACCCACCGTAGCAGAGCATAACACAGTTTGTTTCTCGTTCTTCTGAAACCCGAAGAGTGAGTCAGTAGGAGCCCCTGTAAGCGGATCGTCGCCGGTAGGACACAGACCTGTAAAAACAAATCGGCAGCGGCAATTAGATGAAACATAGCAACAAGGAAAAAGACCTACGGTCGGAACAATCACCGCTCCCGTATCCTTCTTCGCACACGCAACCATGCACCATCTCGCTATCCCAGATCGACTGGTAGACAACTGCAGGTGGCAGGCCTTTATCTTTCCGCTGCGCGTGAAGTTTCATGGATCGACATTCGCCATGCCTGCCGCAATCGTTTGGGCAGCTCACTACAACAAAACCCAATCAAACACATCAACCCTCGGAAACTACACGACACTGTTTCAAACGCAGTATAGCTCGTACTTCGATTGCACGCAAGACCGGAGAAGCCGTAGTCGCAGGTGCAACCCCCGTGTCGTGGTCACAACTGCCTCGGTTCGAGCACACGGCCACCTGATGAGCGTGGTCGGTCGCAATCGCGAGGTCGTTCCATGCCGGCCCAGTCGGACAAGTGCCTGCACCACAGAAAGCATCACTGTTAACTATTGTAGCTCCAATTGACCACTGGTATTGTTTGACACGCACGCCGAGAGCAGTCGCCTCCCGTGAAGCCTTTGTAGCACGAGCAGACGTAGCCATTGCCCTTGGTTGTGCACGTTCCATGGCCGCTGCAAGTGTTGGGGCAATCCCCATGCGCATTTCCCAGCAGTAGCAAAGCGGCCACTGCACTTAAATGCAGCCAATTCATCCTGGAAGTGCCACAACAGTTTGCGTCGCTTCAAGATCATCTCGAGTGGACCACTTAACCTTTGTGTACTGTACGTTGTTTATCACTCAGCCACACAAGATGCGGCGACTTGGGCGAGTTGCAGCGGCGGCGGCTTCTAGCAGACGCGCCTCTAACAATGGACGAGCTTTGCTGACGGCGCAGAGAAGCCAGGCGCTCGGTGCGCGCGTTTTTAGCTCTGCAATCAGCGAGAAAGAGGTGCGAATGCAGCGTGTTACTGATAAACCTAGCGTTTTTGGATGTTTGCTTGATTTACACGTTCTTCCAGGCTTATGAGGCTTTCGAGAAGGCCAAGAAGCTTCTGGACGGTGATGATCTGCAGCAGGCGATGGGGTACTTGGGGGTGGCAGCTCACGCCGACATCGCGGACGCTCAGTATCTGCTGGGGTCGCTGCTGCTGAACGACGACGAGGACGAGGACGACAACGAGGCGCAGCGCAAGAACAAAGAGCTGATCCGCGATGCGGAGGCCAACCGACAACGCTCCAGTCGCCCGGACGACCCCAGAACATCAAGGAGATCCGGAAGAGTGCTCGAGCAGCGTACAAACAGTACCTGATGGAGCAGAAGCGCAAGAAACTGGCGAATGCGGCGCTGCCTGCCGGTGCTTCTTCGGTGGTACAGCACGCAACGACTGGCGAGCTGGACCGTGCGTTCGGCAAGACTGTGGAAGGTTTGCTGGACCCCAAGGCGAAGCTAGAGCCTTTGCTTGAGAGCATAGCTGACCACTCGGACGAGGGAGCTGCAAAGATGCAGTTGGACACGACGAAGGCCGTGGAGTGGCTGCGTCGTGCTGCTGACAACCAGTACGTTGAGTGTTGTTGCCTTGACTTGTCCTAGAGAGTTGCTAACGTTCGTGTCCTCACAGCAACCGTGATGCTCACGTTCAGCTCGGCAACCTTTGTCTGAGCCATGACCCACCAATGGCGCTTGAGGCTAGCGGCTGGTACTCTAACGTGACCAAGGATGAAAACCCGCACCCGGATGCACTATACAACCTCGGAGTAATGCTTTTCAACGGCGTGGATCATGCGGAACCTGCCTTCATTGGCAACAAGAGCGCATCCATCCCGTTCTTCACCCGCGCAGCAGAAGTGGGCGATATCTCTGCACAGTTTTTCATGGGAATGCTGTTGCACCAGGGCGACGAAGACCTAGGTATCGAACCGAGCTTTCAAAGTGGCTCGATGCTCATTGAGATGGCTGCTAGCAAGGGCCACCCAGGCGCGCTCTTCTACCTGGCACAGCTTTATCGCTCGGGCGACGAAGCCAACAACCTCACTGCGGACCGCACCAAGTTCCTTGAGTACCTGGATAAGGCCATGGAGGCTGGTGATGCGGACGCGTACTTCTGTATGGCGGACATTTACTTTCATGGCAGCGATGGCTTCGAGCAAGACTACGAGCAGGCACACGGCTTGTACATGGTGGCGGCTGAGCAGGGGCACGCCGACGCGTTCTGCTGCCTCGGTGCACTCTACTACAACGGCATTGGTGTGGAAAAGGACTTCGAGAAGGCCTTCCTGTATTACCAGGAGGCGGCCGATCGAGACTCCATGGAGGCGTGGAAGAACCTTGCTGAGATGTACACTCTCGGTCGCGGCGTTCCTCGCAACGAGGCTACTGCCAACGCGATCATGAAGATGCTTAAGAAGATTCAGGCCGACGTGGAGAAGAACGCGTGAGATGCTATTATAGCCGACATTCAATAGACCAACTGCAACGCAATGCTGTTGCCTCAATAGACCAACTGCAACGCAATGCTGTTGCCTCAATTGATGCGTCACAACCGTTGGGACCCGAAAAGACACCATAACGCAAATCTTGAAACGACTACACAGCCAAGTAACATGACTAGAGGGCAGTGCGCGGCATCTGCACTGCATGCTCTAGTTTTTCTGCTGTACGTGGCGTCGGCTTATGCTTCCAGGTACTTCAGAGTAGGCGAGGGGAGCGATGGTGATTTTGGAGCTTGGCTAATGCTTGTGTCTCTTGTTTTCCTTTATTGATACAGTCAGACTGGCGTGATTGCACGCAACCTAGTATACCACGTCGATCCTGGAGCGGAGCAAGTGTTATTTCTGAAGGGCTTCAACTACGACGGAGCGAAGGTTAGTTGGATTGCTTTCACTTTTTGTTTGCCAACAGGATACGCTGAGCCTGTAAATTCAGTTGTCGTACACTATAACGTCGCTACCACTCAACGGAGAAATCTACCAACTCTCGGAGGTCTACAGTGAATACGGGTACGACGCGCTGGAATCGACTACACAACGAGATTGACCAACCTAATTGATTTTCCCAATGTGTCGAGTTCAGCTATGATCCCAAGCGTGCAGCATCACCGATCACCTCAGTGCCGACGACAGTCACAGGTTCGAACAACCGCATCGTGTTTCTTCGTCCCCATGTCGGCGGGCCTCGCAGAGACAATAAGGTGAGGACCGCGTGAGCTGAGTTTGCTTTTTGTGAACTGACTTTGTATTCGTGCGGTGGTGGTGCATTTGCAGTACGCCGAATTCCGCTACACTGCCACGGACGGTGTAACTACGTCGAAGGACGGTATTGTCGCGATCACCACGAACGATGCACTGGTGTCTAGCACATTCGACCTTGACGTAGAAAACTGGGGATCCTGTCGAATGGAGCGGGTGCTGACTCGCGACCGCGCTTTCAGCCTATTTCGCGAGGCGTACAGCTGAGCTACTACATCTACGGCCTCGATGCTGTCATCCACCGTCGAGACGACACAGGCGACGACTCCATGCTTTGGTACTTCACTGCTCCACCAAAGTTCCTTGGTAATAACTGGTCTGCCTACGGAGGCTCGTTAGACTTCGTGCTGTCATCGGCAGAAGGTAGCTTTGATGCTGTGAACCTGAACCTTGCGGGCACAGGCCACCTAGTCGAGCTGGAGTGTGCAACGTGTGCACAATTCAAAGGTGTGACGCTGGCGATGCCGCTGAGCCCAGTGTTTTCGTACGACGGGACCATCACACAGTTCAAGCTGCCGCTAAACGAGCTTGCTGGTTGGGTCAAGGACCCTAAGAACATTATTTTGCCGTGGACATCGACATCGGCATGCCAGTTTGTGAGTGTCCTCTGGACTCTCGGCACTACGGATTCTAGGAGATTTCACGCGTGGCTACGAAAGCGTTGCACTAGACTCAGTCGCGTTACGACACGGACCGGGGCAGCCCGTGAAATGCTATACCAACACAGAATAAACCGCATTAAGCGTAAGCGCCCTCTACGTTGACGTATCTCTTTTGATTTCTTATGTCTAATAGGCCCCTGGTGGAGGCAGTTGTGCAGGACTCGGGAAGAGCACCTCAGCTTGAATGGGGTAGTGGTCCGACGGGTAGCGGCCGTTGCGATCCTCCGTGATGACTTCCGTCGCGAGCACCGTCATCTGTGGACGGTAGAAGATCCAGTCAATGTGGTTGGCAGCGCGGAGAGCAGTCTTTTCGCCGTCGTTCTTGACCCCAGCCCAGCCGTGGTACGTGTACGAGACATCTCCAATCTGCTTGGCCGCTTCGGGCCAAGTTTCACGGAGCTGGGGTCCACCCTCTTGGGACGTAAAGTAGCTGTACGTGCTAGTGTGACGGTACGTGTTAAAGTCGCCCATGAGGAAGAATGGTGTGTCGGGCGAGCCCGTGATCTGCTGAATGCGGTCCCAGAGCAGCTTGGAACCTTCCTCGCGTGACTTCGGGCCCACGTGGTCCAGCTGCGTATTGAAGATAAAGAGCTCCTGTTGTGTCGCACGCAGACGGAACTTGCCCCACGTCACCATCCGCACACAGGCGGCGTCCCATCCCTGCGTGCCGGGCGTGTCTGGCTCCTCCGAAAGCCAAAAGTCTCCGCTGTCCAGGCGCTCGAGCACGCTCGCATCGTAGAAAATCTGCTCGAACTCTCCGTTCTCCTCTCTCTCGACGCCAAAGCGTTCGTACGGGTGCTTCAATAAGCTCTACACAGCAACAATAAAAACCATGAGCCTCCTACCCGTCCCAGCCCTCCCCACGTCTCACCTCCAACTCGGCCAGTTGCGTCTTGAGTCCCTCCTGCGTGCCCATGACCGCCGGATGGTATCGATTGATGATGTCGGCCACGTGGTCCTTGCGGTACCTCCAGCTATTGAGTCCGTCCCCAGTGCCAGCAAATCTCAAGTTGAAGGTCATGATCTTGAGACTGAGCGGCGTCTGCTCAATGGCGGCGTCCTGCTCGGCAGCGCGCAGTCTCTGGCGCTGTCCAGTGGCCGGCGCGTTGCCCGACAGCGCAGCGGCTGCCTCCGCCTGCGCGTCGATGGACGCGGGCACTGGCGCCGTCTCGTTGAAGCTCTGGAAGCCCAGGAAGAGCAGGAAGAGCACGACGGTGCCCACCAGCACGAAGAAGCGGTCGGTCGTGGACGCGCGCGGCCTGCGCTGCTGCGAGTGGCGGTAGTACGGGTTGCGCGGCGCCGTGTTGCTCGGGAAGAACGAGTCGAAGCCGTTCATGGCGGCGATCGGGAGTGAAGCTCGTCGACGTGTTGGTCTGATCAGCGTTGCTGTCATTGGTGGAAAATTTGTTCGACTCGTGGCCCAACCGGATGTCAGAATGTATCTCATTGGCTGAAATAGTTGGTGGCGATTACAGATCGGATCATTCCTTGAGTATGGCCAAGGGCGCCGAGGCGCTGCGCGCCATGGAGACGCGCGCCATCCGCGAGGCGCAGCTGGAGACGTACACGAGCAACTTGGGGTCCACGTCGCTGGTGCTGGCGGCGCTGCTGTGGCTGACGCTGCCCCCGCTTTGGAGCGTCGTCAACGGCGAGTGGAGCGCCGCCATTTGGCCCAGTCTATTGGCTATTGCAGGTGCGGATCTACTGAGATTGGTTAACTGCCAAACAATTGATTGGTGGAATATGCTGCAGGCCACGCGCTGCTGGTGCTGTCGGTGCTGCTGGTGCTTCGAGTGGCGCAAGTGCAGGGGGAAGAGCTGCTGATCCAGTTCAATGCCAAGGTGGGGAGGGAAGACTGTAGAGTGGAGCAACACGTCTGACTGGTTTATTGCATGGTTGTTGCTGCTAGTATTTGGCCAGAGTGAGCAAGCCGGAGGCTGCCCCGCGCCGCTGGATCGTGCTGCTCAATGTACGTTCAGAGGAATTTTAGGCAGTGAACTTATGGTAGAGTTGTAGCCTGACGAATTGTGGTTTGGATGCTGTAGTGGACGAGGTGATGAAGCTCAATTCACTGCGTGGTCGACTGTCAGGCAAGACGGAGGAGTCGTCGACTGGAAAGCTGACCCAGAAGGAACGATCGTTCTTTGACCCGGCTCCGGTCAAAACCGTGGAGGACGGAAGGCGTATCTTCGTCGTCTTCAAAAGACGCAGAAACAGAAAGAGGCAGATGAATCGATGCAGTCCGCCTCGGCGTATGGTATGGAGAACTCGTATCAGAGCGACGCCTTTGGCATTTATGGCAACGCGTCCATGGTGCCGCGTGTGTATCAGGCCTCAGGTTTTGACCCCCACCTTCGTGATGTCAGCATCAACGAGGAAGAGGACCCGCTGCGCACTTCGTCACTCCCTCACATTGCGTGGCAACAGTTAGAGGAGTGGGGGCTGGCCATGTTCATGCACCTGTACTGCCGCAATATTCGCCGTTTGCTTGCTTATCACGTGAAAGACGTCGTTGAGGCATTCTTGAGAATGCAAACGCGCTCAATGAATGCGGCGTGATGGCGGACGTGCTGCTTCGTCGTGTGCCGTCACAGGCGCTGCTGTGCCCGCCAGGTCAAACGAACCAGATGACGAACGTGTCCTTGTCGGACATGCTGCACAACCTCTCGAAGAGCCCTCTGTTTTACAGCAAAGAGCGAGGTGTGTTCCTGTTCGAGGAGCACCAAAGTGTAAGTAAAGCTGTCCGTGTTGAGTGTAGGGTTTTATGCTAACTGACCTTGTTGGGTGTCTCTGCTGTAGTTTGAAAAATACCTGAACGTAGGCGACCCTAACAGCACCGACTACTCGTCTTTGGAGCGCCAGCAGTATGTCCTGGAGCGACTCATCATGTTGTCGAAGGACCGAAGTCTCGATCGGTTCCGGTGGAACAAGGGCTCGGCGTGGAAAGGGAAAGAGTGGACTGAAACCCTGCCCACAGACGCCGAGATCCTGATGAATACTTTCTGCTGCATGATGGACAACATGCTTCCCGCAGACAACGAGCGTGACCGACCATTTTGGAAGTCGTACTACTTTAGCAAAGGCCCCAACCGGCCATTCACGCCGCGAGTGAGAAGCCGTCTTTTCCTAGTGCAGACAGTGGGGCGCCCACCTCATTTTAAGGCGCTTGTGAAGGGAGCGGTGCGCGAGATCGTCCCGGTACGCTAGTTTTCCTGTTTTTCTGCTTATGCTGGCTTCAAGTTGCCTCGATACTGAAGTTATGATTTCTGCGTGCTAGGGTGAGGAGAACTGCTTCCACGCAATCGTCGTGTATCTTCACGCCGTGAAAAAGATGAAGGCGGTACGTGATCTCTTCCTGACCTTGCTCTTCGACTACCTCAACGTATATCCTAACGTTAATGTGCTTGCTATTTCTTAGGGCTACTTGAGAGCATCAATTTGCACCGAATCGTTGAGCAAGTCTTTGACGTTTCCAAGTAAAACTGCAGCTCAATACTTCGAAGTATGCCTTTCCCTCTGCTGTTTGTACGTGCGTACGCGGACATCATACAAGTAGGTATTATCTCAGCGAACGGGGATGTTCTTAGTGCAATCCTTCTCATGGGCTTTGAGGTTCTCGCGCGTCTTGAAAGTCTTTTGCCGTGTTAATGGACAAAAGGAGCACGCATACGGTCGCTCATTTTGATGGCGCCGCTGCCAATGGCGCTTCAAAGTCTGTAGGTTTCGTAAGCTTCTGCCTGTGGTTTCTGCATATTCGCATTGTTCCTCGGGACAATATTTGGGTCCTACAGGGAGTGGAGCTTGTTCTCCAGTCACGTTTGTCATTGACGCCTCCGGGTGTTGTTTGCCGTGAAAAGTGAGCTGATAGAAGTTCGCAAAGCGGTTGTGGCAGATACAGCATTCAAATGGTTTGAAACCATCCCGAAGCATTTCGACTGGCGCGGTCAGAGCAGTCACAGTACCGGTATTCACAGTTTCTTTACTCTGTGGGCACGTTGGAGGTGGATCAATAAGAGGTTGACTACGCAGACGCAGGACCTCAGCTTGCAATCGCTCGATCTGATCTTGTTGTGCCCGAATCGTGTCTTGAAGGTGCCTGTTTTCATCCGACGTTGGAGCCCCACTGCCCATATAGCTCCCTCACTATTTAACTGCTGATATGCAGCAGTTGTATCAGCTTCAGCACTTCCTGATCGATCGATACCCGTTAGAGCTGACCCGCGAGGTGAAAGGGACGTCAGCGCCGACACAGCTGCTGCTGTTCGATGAGCAGCGTGAACCTTCAGGTGAGCCATTAAAAGTTCACGTACACGAAATTGTTTCCCGCATTCTTGGCAGGTGTGTGCGTTCTGCACTTGCGTTGAAGAAATAACTGTAGTGTCGCCCTCTGCATTCATGAACGGTTGTCCTGCAGTGTAAGGTGCCAGCGGAACGTGCGTGGAGCGATGAAAACGCATTGCCGCACGCGACGCGTACCGCTTGGTGCAACCAGGCACGCCGCAAACGTAGGGCTTCTCGCCAGTATGCACACGAATGTGCTCCTGTAACGTTGACCCCCGAGCGAATAGTTTGTTGCAGGTCGGGCAGCTCAACTTCTTTTCTCCCGTGTGCACGACCGTGTGGTCTCTCAAGTGAGCGCTGTCCGTGAACGACTTGCCGCAGCCAGGATGCATGCAGAGAAAATTGCGCATCCGCATTGCGCCTGGAATCCTTTTGCGTTTTCTGGTCGACTGCGCCGGTGTTATCCCTGATGGTGGTGGCGGCGGTGGGATCACTAGAGGACGCGTCATCGGCACCGGCAGCGCCGCCAGAGAAACACTCATGGCCATCGAAGCACCACTATTGACATTTACACTCTCGGCAGCAGCACTCAGTCCTTCCAGACTGTTAGGCATCTGTTCCATCTCTTGCTCCGCCGTCGCTCTAGTAGTAGCACTATGAACATGGCTGTAGTGGTAGTAGTGGCACCCCGCCTCATTCCCAGCACCTTCGTCCGTTGCACTTGTACATGTACCTGCAGATGAACTGGCCAGCAAAGACCCTAATGGCGGCGGCAGTTGATGCGTCACTGCTGCCAAGTATCTGGGCGTCAACGGGGCCGCCGACCATCGTGGCAAAGGCACCGACCGAAAGCCCGCAGTGCCAGCGGCCGCAGAAGCCGCGGAAGACGCCCCAGAAACTGAATTCGAGGCATTCGATGGCGGCGGGTAGGTCCGCATTGGCTCCACATCTTCACAAGACACAAACACGTAGAAATCGCATTAGAAACGATGAAGCGCCATGAAAACGGGGAGAATTCCGAGACCTTCGTGGGGAAAAGACGCCAGCCCTGGATTGGCCGGGAGAGCGTGCTCGCGAGCCCCAGAAGCTGGGAAGAGGCCCATAGACCCTCGAGATGCAGAGGAAGCCGTCGGTGCAGGCGCAGAAGCTACCTGGGGCGTGTGGAGAGCGTCGAGCAGCGGCCTCTCCATGCGAAGAACTGCTTGAGGCGATACTTCGAAGTAATAAATAGGGCTGGGAAGATATGAAGCGACAGTGATTGGTTGGAGTGAATCTATATGTAGGTTGAAGGTGTAGGTTGCTAGCCAACGGACTAGAAGTCGAGCTCCTTCAGGCCCAACCACTTGGTCATGTACAGACACGAGCGAGGCGAGATGACGTTTCCTTCCTGGCACTGGTCGAACACCTGCATGGATAACAAGAAAGGCAAGTTTTAAGTCAGATAAAATGGCAGCATGGCGGTTCGGGTGTTCGAGGTTTGGGACGCACCGGACACACGCCGCAAGGAGTCTCCGACAGGTAGTTGAACGTCGTGATCTGCTGTGAGACCTTGTACTTGACCTCGTGAGACGCCTGTAATAGCCAGGAAATTAGTGGTGAGTCGAGGTGGCAAATGCAGAAAGCCATGAACGCTCATCGTCGAAAGGTAAACGAGGAAGTGGGAACGTACACCAGGTGTCAGACGCACGGAGCAAACCTCCTCCACACGACCGTCGTACATGAGCGTCTGGATGATGGAACGGATTTCCTCCGGACCCAGCGCCACCTTGGAGATACCCGAGGCGTGCACCTTGTCTGTGATCGCGTTTAACGTACTCATTCCCGAGGCCTTGATCACTTCGTACACGAACGTGCTGAGCGTGTCAATAAATACGTGGTCAAACTCCTGCTCATTGTACCACGGGCCACCCGTAATCTCCGTCGACGGCACTGCAGTAAACAGGAACCAGTACACAAATGAGCACCAACGCCACCTCTTCCGACCTCCAGAGTCTAAGCAAGCCAGTACCCAGGTCGAACAGCATGTACAGTTTCTTGTTCTTGCTGCTAATGGACTTGACCGACTTGACGAGACGCCGTGTCTCCAGCATCCGCAGCGTCTTGGTCACAATTTGCTAAAACCACCACCAGAACGAGCATTTCATCGTCAGCCTCCATCTCCACACCAACCACCAACACAGAGCTCCACCCACCTGCGGGATGTTGGTGTGCGACTTAATGTCCCTCGTCCAGATCCCCTTGTTGCCTGCGCGCTCGATCTCCTGCAGCACCAGACGCTGCTCCAACCTGCAGTGTATCAACCCGAAATGTCGTCAGATCTCCACTTCCAGAGCTCCAAATTGCTTCAAAACGCCTGCATCCGAACGTACGTGAGCCCGCGGATGCGCTCGGCCTCCTCTGCGTCCACGATACCGTACGAGAGCACGCTTCCTTTCTTGAAAATCTTGATCTTGCCCTCGCTCAGCAGCACGTTGATGACCTCCGGCAGCTGCTCGTAGCCGCCACCGCCCTGGGCCTGGAAATAGTCGCGCACCTCAGCATCCGTCACGGACTCGCGGTAGTTGCGCAGCAGCCCCAGGAACTTGTTCATGACGCTAGGCGCTGCGGCCTTGGGCGTCGCACTCATGCTCAACGACGTATTATACTAAAGACTGGCCCAAAGAGGGATTGGTCGGAAAGCCAAATACACCGTTCTCATTGGCTGAAAAGATCTCTCTCTTGCTCGCCAACCAGTCTCTATTGCAATCCCGACTGGCTGGGAACGGAACATTGACACACGGACAGCCGCCATGAAGTTCGCGTACCAGTTCCAGCACCTGTGCGGCAGCGTCTACTCGCAGGGCAACGTGGTCTTCACGCCCGACGGGAACTCGGTGCTCAGTCCCGTGGGCAACCGCATCACACAGTTCGACCTCGTCAAGTGCGTTCGTCTCCTAGTTAATTGACACTTTTGGTGAATTGATCCACTAAACTGTTCAATTCATTGCAGCAATACGTCACGCACCTTCGCGTTCGAAGCGCGCAAAAATGTGGAGCGCATCGCCGTCTCGCACGACTCACGACTGCTGCTCGCCGTGGACGAAGAAGGTCGCTGCCTGCTCGTCAACTTGAAGCGAGGCGCGGTGCTCTACCGCTTCCACTTCAAGCGGCCGGTGGGCGCCTTGAGCTTCAGTCCGGACGACCGCTTCATTTCCGTGGCGGTGGGCAGCAAGGTGCAGCTCTGGCGCACGCCCGGCCTCGTGCGCGAGTTCGCGCCGTTCGTGCTGCACCGCACCTACACTGGCCACTACGCGGACGTGGTGAGCGTGTCGTGGTCTCACGATTCCAAGTTCTTCGTGACGGGGTCGGAGGATCTGTCGGCGCGCGTGTTCTCGGTGGACGGATACGAGGGCTTTAAGCCGCTGACACTCTCGGGACACCGCGATGTGGTTGTCGGAGCGTTCTTTGCCGAGGACGACAAATCGATTTTCACGGTTGGACGGGATGGCGGCGCGTATGAGTGGAAATACATGTTGCCGGAGGTGGAGATGATTGATGAGAGCGACGAAGAGGACGAGGAGGAACACGGACAGGAGGAGAAGAAGGACGTGGAGGAAGAGGACAGTGAGAGCAGCGAGGACAGTGAAAGCGAGAATGAAGCTGCAGGCAAGAAGCGGAAACTATCGGAAGAGCAGATTCCCGAGATCGCGCGTGCCATTAAATGGTACACCTGCCAGAAGCATGTGCTTAAGATGGACTTCGCCAAGGTGTTGTGCTGCACCTTCCACTCGTTCACGGGTATGCTTGTTGTTGGCTTTGGCAACGGCACGTTCGGCCTGTACGAACTGCCCGCGTTTGTGAACATCCACACGCTCAGTGTCACGCAGAATGAGCTGGAGACGGTGGCGGTGAACGCTACCGGTGAGTGGCTGGCCTTTGCGTCGCGCAAGCTTGGCCAGCTGCTGGTTTGGGAGTGGCGCTCTGAGACATACGTGCTCAAGCAACAAGGACATTATTTTGACCTGAATGCTGCCAGCTACTCTCCTGATGGACGCCTGCTGGCCACTGGTGCTGATGACGCCAAGCTCAAACTTTGGGACACGAACAGTGGTTTCTGTTACGTGACCTTCACGGAGCACTCTGCTCCTGTGACAGCAGTGCAGTTTGTTCCCTCTGGGCAAGCCGTTCTGAGTGCGTCTCTGGATGGCACTGTGCGCGCATTTGACCTGAACCGATACAAGAACTTTCGCGTCCTCACTACGCCTGAGCCCACGCAGTTCTTGTCCCTTGCGCTTGACCCGAGTGGCCAGGTTGTGTGTGCCGGATCGATGGACCCGTTTAACGTGTATGTTTGGTCGTTGCAGACTGGACGCCTCACCGACGTCCTCAGTGGTCACAGCGGGCCCGTGACTTCACTGTCGTTCTCGCCTTCGTCCTCCGCCGAGCCGATTTTGGCATCGGCTTCGTGGGATCACACCGTCCGCCTTTGGAACCTGTTCGCTAGCAAGAAGAGCTTCATCGAGCCTCTGGCGCATCCTACCGACGTGCTTGCTGTGGCTTTTCGTCCTGATGGCAAGGAGCTTGCTTCCACTACTCTCAACGGTGCCATCAACATTTGGAACGTGAAGGACGGCGAGCAAGTAGGCACAATTGATGGAAAGCGCGACATTGCTGGTGGCCGCAAGGAAGGTGACCGCATTACGGCCGCCAACAACCAGCTGTCTAAGCATTTTACGAGTGTGTGCTACTCGGCGGATGGCTCGCTTCTTCTTGCTGGTGGACGCTCCAAGTTTGTATGCATCTACGCAGTGGGGCCTCAGATTTTGCTGAAGAAGTTTCAGATCTCACACAACCTGTCGCTCGATGGTATCCTGGACAAGCTCAACAGCAAGAACATTACCGAGAGCGGTCTTACCAAGGGTGAGTTGGATGCTCACTTGGACGACTCAGAGGCCTCTGGCCGCGACCCTGGCAGCAACCTTGTCGGTGCTAAACGTGCTGTTGATCCCGGCTGCCGTCGTAAGAACATGGAAGTGCTCTCGAAGGCCGTTCTTTTCTCCCCGACTGGTCGAGCTTGGGCTGCTGCGACTACTGAAGGTCTGCTGATCTACGGCCTGGACGAGAGTCTGGCTTTTGACCCGTTTGAGTTGGACGAAGACATCACCCCCGACTCCATTGCACAGACTCTGGAGCGCCGCGAGTACGCCCGCGCTTTGGTGATGGCTCTGCACTTGAACGAAGAGCCGCTCATTGCTCGATGTGTGGAAGGCGTCCCGCTTGCCAGCATCCCGCTTGTAGCGCAGACCCTGCGCGGCGAGATGTATCTGCAGCGGCTGCTGCAACTGCTGGCGAAGCGGTTGGAGAAGAGCCCGCACCTTGAATTCTACCTGCAGTGGAGTCTTGCTGTGCTGAACACGCACGGTCAGACCCTGCGCGACGACCCGTCCAGCAGTGCAACATGCCTACCGACTCTGCGTTCACTACAGAAGAGCATTGCGCGTCACCTGCAGGACCTTGCCAAGATGTACGTTGCTCTCGTTTGGCGAAGTATTTGATGTTGGTATTAACTTTCCTTCGCTTTTGTCTGTAGTTGCGATGACAACCAGTTCACGCTCAGCTATCTCAAGAACCTGAGCAAGATGCAGAGATTGCAGTAGAACCAATAGACCCAGCAAGATGGCAGTGCGCCGAAAGGATCGCTGGTCATTCCCTCAGACGTGCATGTAGACATCAGTCAATTAACTCACCAGTGGGCATGGCATGGGATCGTAGTAATAAATAGACTCGTTGTGTGCTTCTTGATGGTGCTGTGGTTCCTCTGTACATACCTTCGTGGCTGGACCTCGGTGGTTCATGCCCATGAATTGTTTCATTTTGCTTCGTGCGACGTGCCGTTGCTATGCTGTGTCATCGCCACCTTCGTCACCGCTTGGAATCCACATTTTGATGTCGCGGTTGGAGCCTGATACCATCATGGCGCGCGTTGGATGTGCTGCAAGTGCGAGCACAGGGTGTTCATGTCCGGTTAAGACGGAGTTCACTTCCTGCGTCGCCACATCCCACATGAAGATGCGGTTGTCTTCAGATCCACAGGCAACGACGGGCTGCTTGTCCCCCTGCTGCAAGAAGGCGCACTGCATGCTAAATTTGCGGTTCACGTGTCCAGTGTACGTCCGCACACAGATATCGCGCAGGTAGTCCCAGAGCCGCACCGAGCCGTCAAGCGTCGAGCTGAGTACGTATCTCCCATTGGGCGTGAACCTCGCGCTGCCCACAGGTGCCGCCGGTTCCGTGATAAATGACCGCAGACACTGGCGCGAGGCCACGTCCCACACGCGCGTGAGGCCGTCGTATCCAGCCGTGACGAGCAGCGAGCCGTCCATCGGGTGGAACTCCACACTCACCACGGGCTCCTGATGCGTGCTGATGATGGCGACGCTCCCGCCGCTGCGTACGTCCCACAGTCTCACGGTCTCGTCGTGTGAGCCTGTAGCCACCAGCGATCCTTGCGGGTTGAAGGCCACGCAGCCCACGAAGCCCATGTGCGACTCCACGGGCAGCTCCGAAGCCGCTACTGCCGCATGGAGGCCGTCTTCGTCCAGTCCCAGGGTCGCAGAGGAGCCCTCCAGCAGAGACAGAGGAGTGGTGAGCGCGGCGTCCAAGCTGCGGTGCGTGGCGCCCAGCGTGGCGAGCGTCTTGGCCGTCTCCACGTCCCAGAGCCGCGCCGTGCGGTCGTCCGCGGCCGACGCCAAGTGCCTCGAGTCCGGCGACCAGCAGGCTGCCGACACGCCCGCCTCGTGGCCGTAGAGCGACGTCTTGGGCGGCGCGTCCAGCTGGTCTGCGGTCGTCAAGCGCCAGATTTTGACCGAGGAATCGGCGGCTGTAGAAGGTGAAAGAGAGCAGAGTTAGGCGGGTAAGAGGCTGTAGAGAGGGCGGACGCACAGGAGGAGGCGAGGAGACTCTCGTCCGGGGAGAACGAGAGGCTGGAGATTGGCTTGGCGTGCGCGGTCAGCGTATGCTGCGCGCTCCACATTTTGAAGTAAGTGACCGAAATTAAGGACCGAAAATAGATCCGAAATTTAAAGTACGTCACCCAACCGGTACGTACGATACTAGGTTTGCCGCCGCTACGCGGCGGTGAGGCATTGGTTTGTCCCAGCTAAGTGGCCGCCCCCTTCGCTTCGCTGCACGGGGCGAAAATTTACACCATGTAGACATGAATTGAACTATTATCAATGTTATGTAAATGCAGCCGCCCTACGCCGTCCTGAAAATCTGCCTGTACACGATGTTCGGGGTGTATGCTCTGTCCTCTTCCTTCATGTGGGTGCTCAAGCAGTATCTTGATCTTGGATCTCGCAGTGACCCGGGAGAGCGCCACATACAGCTGACTGTGCGAAAAGCATGGTGTCGCCAAGTAAAGTCCCAGGTTGAGCACCGTTTGTCCTTGAGCCTTGTTGATTGTCAGGGCAAACTCGGGCTCGACCGGGAACTGCTTGCGGCGCAGGTGGAATGGGAAGTCGCGGGCGTTGCCGTCACTAACGAAGACGATCCGTGGAATCAGTACGTTCTGGCCTTGACGCTCGCCAGTCATGATGGTCGCGTGTATCACGTGAGGCTTCAATTCCTTCACTCTAAGGCGCGTGCCGTTGCAAAGCCCCAGGTCCGGATTCAAGTTCCTCATCATCATGATCGACTGGCCCCTCTTCAACACCAATCTGTGAGGTGGGATCCCGTTGATGTCGATCGTGTTCAGAACCTCTGTCTCTAAGAAATTAACCGTCTCGTCGTCCTGAACCGAGTCAACCGAGAGATACTCACACACATATCCGTCCAAGCGTCGCCCGACTGCCTCATTGATATGGTGCACCATCGCGTTGGTTGTGGTCAAGATCGTGCGGTTCGTGAAGTATTCGTCAGTGGCGATGGTCGGGTCGTTCACGTCCGTGTACATGGTATCAATCACCAATAGGTACAGCACTCGGAGCAATCTCTGCGTCGGCGTCGAAGTCAGCGGGCGGGTTGTCGATCAACATATCGCGCGGGTTTTTCATGAAGTTTCCTCCAAGTGCGGGATTCACTTCATGTCGACCTTCGCCTACCTGGAGAAGAAACTCCGAAAAGGCTGCAACCTCTTCAGCTGAACTTTCGTTGTCGGCTGTCTGAACCCGCATGTTCTCCGTGAGTCGGACCTGTTGGAAGTACGGCCACAGTTGGGAGGATTTCAGACAGGCGTCAATCGTCTCTGCCGGTGTTCCCTTGATGACGACTGGCAGAATCTGACGGAAGTCACCTGACAAAACCAATACCTTTCCTCCAAACGGTTCGTGGTCGTTGTTCATCACATCACGAAGGGTGCGGTCCACCGCCTCGAAAGCATGCCGGTGCGTCATGGGCGCTTCATCCCAGATGATAAGACTGGCCTACTGGATCAACGCCCTAAGGTGGGCTGCTTGGTAACGGAGCACGTAGACTTTTCATCCAATTTCAGGGGAATCTTGAATGTTGAGTGTACCGTACGACCGCCCATATGAAGCAATGACGCGATGCCGCTGGACGCGACCGCGATCGCAATTTTGCCCGAGAGACGCACGTTGGCGAGGATATGCTTGATCAGCGTGGATTTCCAGTACCACCCGGACCGTCGGTGAAGAACAATTTTTGCCTACTTCAAGGGTCTCTACCGAACCAACAACTTGGTCATAAATGGCCCGCTGTCCCTCGTTGAGGTCGCCATTATGGTCCGCAACATCCTGTACAACAGAACGCGTGTACCCTTCCAGCTCGCGACGAATGAGGTTGTTCTCCCCTCGGAGGTGACCAATAATGTCGGGAAATCGCTCAGCTGGGGAGGCTTGTGTTGCAGGAGTCGAGGCTCACGCCGTTAATTTCCAGGAGGTCGTCAATACTCTTGAGCGTGAGAAACATGATATTGTCGGCGACCTCCTGCCCGTGTCGTGCGCCGAGCTGACGCTCAAAGTCGGCTGACAGTTCATCGTAAAACTGATTCCACAGTCCACGCACGTTCGAAACTTGCGAATACACCAAAAGCGTAGCAAAAAGCCGGCGGAGGGGATACGCCATCTTGAACGCAGCTGCTTCAGTCATGCAGGAAATCCACTCTTTGTCGTCGTCGAGGAGTCCGGTTGCCAAGGCTGCCTCGTGGAATGTATTACATACCACTTTGTCGACTGTCCGCAGATCCTCGTATGATATCGGGCCTTTGCGGTGGCACAACAATGCACGCAAATAGAAGCGCTCCATATCCCTGGGGAAACGTGGATCAAACGTCCTATAGCCGCCTGGTATCTTGTCCGACGCTTTCATCTTTTCTCCGGGTCAATCCACGCGAACTCCTTCGGGATGTTTTGATACAGCATAGTCTTGGCGATTTGGTTTTCAGGTGCGTCGCTCGCGCAAAGGGCGAAAAACTGGGTCAGCATGGTACGGCTCCCACGCTCAAGGACACGTTCAGGGTCCTCCTCGGCTCGGAACACTACAAACTGACCGCCTTCCAAGTGAACAGTAAGTCGCGTAATGGCATGCGTGCGACCCTGGATCGAATAGGTCAGGAGACTCATACACCTCCACCGGCGATACATATCTCGCGTTAAGATATCTGAGCACCTCGTTGGGTTCTTGACCCGGCTCACTCAAATCCCGCACGGCTTCTATAGTAATGACAGCTTTGTCGGACCCTTTATAGACGTACTTGTAGAGATACTTCACCGCCTGCATACCTCGACGTTGATATGGCAGTCGAATTTCTGGGATAAGTACGTGTTGTACGGAACCAACCACTGGTTGATGGTAGCGTTGTCGTAGGTCTTGCCCTTGTAAATGAGAACGCCTTCTGCTCGTCTCCGCCTTCTATACACCGGGTAACCGTTCTCATTCGCTCGGGTGACATCCACCAAAGGCTTGGGTACCCCTTCGTGCATTTCCCATCCTTCATACACTGACGGCCCGAGTTCGCACCACACGGCCAATGCATCATGGTGTCTAGGATGGTCGCATACAAATCCGGATTGATGTCCTTGTCGGGAAGCTCTGCCGATACCAATCTGTCGATAAGGTCCCTTGTCTTCGGCTTGTCTTCTTCGTCTAGAATAGTGAGAATGTGAGCGTGGGGTAACCCTCGCTTCTGGAACTCCACCACGTAGATCCGCGCGGCCAGACGACCGATCACTCTCTCACCATATCCTTCAAACGTTCACGAAGGTATTGTTGCCATACGCGCGCGACAATGTCCGGACGATCCTGAGCAGTCTATCTTTTCCAATATATCATCCCATTTTGGATTGCAGGTTTTTGTTACGAAGGCGTCAGGTTTGCCATATTTGCGCACGATAGCCATAGAGTCTTAATACGCTTTGTACATGTAGCGAGGACTCTCGACGTCGGTCTCCGGAA
Organism: Phytophthora hibernalis; assembly: GCA_012656075.1. Classification (NCBI taxonomy): domain Eukaryota; phylum Oomycota; class Peronosporomycetes; order Peronosporales; family Peronosporaceae; genus Phytophthora; species Phytophthora hibernalis. Next base: position 201,648 of record JAAKBF010000190.1, read on the forward strand.
GGATGACACGTTTTCCAATTTGACCCAGGAAGTGATCGTGGTCAGGACGCCGATCAGAGTGCACCAACTCGCCACTGCCGCGATCGTACTCGGTAAGCAATGCTTCTCCCTCACCCAGAGTCACCGTGTTCTCACTCTCGTAAGCATCACGAACGCCGTAATATTGGGCTGCACGAATATCCTTCTGGTGTGTTGCCACCCACCGCAGCTGCTCCTTTTCACACTGTGCCCGTTGGCCGACCACCCATTGCTGAAAGAGACGTCCGCCAAGGTGAAGCGCTGACATGTCGTCGACTTTCTGGAAAAGACGAAACGCGGCATGCGCGCGTAGAGGCATCGCCCTCTTCTTTCTTACCACGGCACCGTTCGCGTATTGATCCGTAAAAGTCCACCCGAGCTCGCCGTGTGGGAATAGTAGTGGATACTTCAAAGGGTCGTACGTGTGGTGGGTTTCGAACAGACGCAGGAGTTTGTGATCCCTGGCGTAGAGCAGCTGATAACGCGGCTGGGTGAGATTACCGTAGTGACTCCCACTTCCGACACAGTGGGTAAGTTGTGAGTACCGGGCTGGGATGGTTTCTCGTGTAGGCGGTACACCACGTCCATCAACAGAGAACTGTCCGGTGGGTATTGGCGAAGCTTCTCACCGAAGGTTAGAAATTGGTGCGCGAAAGGGTTGTGCGTGCTCATCATATCTTCGATGTACCTCAACGCGTCTGTGTCCAGATCTGCAAAAATTCCCTTACGCCGTGTCGCACGTGCCTGCATGTACGGGTCCACGATGTAGATTTGCGCGAATTTGGGTGCAGTCGGCTGGCCTATGTTGGAATCCTTGTACGGTAGTAAAGACCCGAGATAATGGACTATGGCCCCCTGGATGCGATACGTATAAACGCCTTGCCCTTCCGCGACGTCCATATCCTGATTTACGTTTCCAAACGTTCCGTCGCTCGATGAAGCTCCGATGGAGGTGAATGCAGAGGCCTGATTGTACGCTCGGATAAGGGTGCGGAAGTTTGGGTCCCCATAGCGCTGGATGATCCCCGCAGGTGCAGGTTTAAGTTGAGGAGTTGCACCTTACCCGTCAGGCAGCAGATATTGTCAGACTCGTCGGGCCACTTCCAAGTTTTGCAGTACTGACATACGATGGTTGGATGGAGTTTGAATCGGCCGCCGTCGATGTTTTTGCCTCTAACCATGTGAGCTCTGAAATCTTCGTGGTTGATTAGAGCCCGTCGATGCTTGGGGCGGCTTGCCGGACTCGGGATTGTTCTCGATGCTGCTCTCGCTCGATCTCGGTCTGGCTTGCGCGCCTTGCGGCGTGTTGGTCGCGGTCTTGAGATCGCACGACATCGCGCTCCTCTTGACTCTGGGTCAGACGCCTGGGGACGTGGTGATCACGGTCTTGCGACCTCACTACAGTGCGCTCCTCATAAGTCTGTGACAGACGGCTGAATACGCGTCGGCCCACGTTTCGCGCACCCTCTGCCTCGCGTTCACCCTGATCGAGGCGGGCACGACGCTCGCGTTGTCGAAGGCGGTCTACTTCTCTGGCAGCGATTCGTTACTACTCTGTCAGAATTGCCCTCCTCGCGCGCTGCCGCTCTGCATTGTACGCTCCTTCTGTGAAGCCGTAGCGTTTGCTCTACGAATCCTCGCCTTCTCAGCATCCCGGTACGTTTTGTAGCTGGTGAGAAGGGGACCCGGGAGCCGCTGGTGCTATTGACAGGGCAGCGAGGCGTTGTCCTTCGTCATATTCAGGAGCAGCACGGCGCTGGTGTTCGACGGGGTCATCTTCTTCTGTGTTGGACTTCTGCTCCATTGCACTCCGCTCCTCTTCAGCCACATCTGTGGCAGCAGCCAGCGTCAACGATAGGCACATCGATAATCATAGCGGCTGTCAAGACAGCAGCAACCCCACCCTCCGTGATAACGGTAAGAACAGCCATCTCACTGGCCAAGCTGCGAGACTTTGCCGATTTTCTTTGCTTCCGTTTACGCCGCGTCACGGAATCCTCTGGAGCTGCAGGAGTCGCGTTCACGTCCGCATTCTGACGCAAAGCCTCCTCAATTTCCTCCCGAGTGCGCTTTCGTTTGGTGCGAGCCGTAGCTCCCTGCGAACACGAAACAAAGAAACTTGACGGGTTAGACAATTAGTCTAAGTACACCGCAGTGTACGTAGTAATAATGATTGTATGGCGTCTGCGTGCTGCCTGGTGGTGCCAGCTCCCGTATTTGTCCCCGATCACTTTCCCACAGTCAACAGGCTTTACAGCCTGGAGCGGTATTCGTTTGCAAATGATGCAGTCGGATAGTTGGGTTAGAGCTCCGGGCAGTACTGAGGTCTTGGTGCGATATCTTTTGCGCATAAAAATGGCAAGGCCGCATGGGCCAAATAACCCAGTACGGCCAGCTCGACCGGTTCGCAGTCGGGTTTGTGGTCAATAGACAGGAGCCATGTGCTCGCGCTCAGAGTGGGCGGTGGGTTAAATTAAAACCCCTTAGCACGGCTCCCTCCCAGCAGGAATAACCCGCTGGGACTTAAACTTCCCTTAAACAGCCCCGGGAGCCTCGGATTATCTGTGCGATGAGTGGTGGTTGCTTTAACTACAGTATAACATGCATACACGCTCGTCCTCGAAGCGGCGTCGGCAGTTTCGTAATTCAAAATGGGGGCAAAGTGTAAATTGAAAAACGACCAATCAGAGGAAAGTGTAATTTCTAATAAAATTGTCCAATAAGGGTCCTTCGCTGCGCTCAGGGCTTTGGAAGGCCGTTTTTCAGCCAATGAGGGCCGCCTTCGGCGGCTAACTACTGTTTTTTTTGCGAATCGGAGCCACCGTCGCTATCTCTCGGCAGCCGCGACGTGACAGACGGTCAGACAGACAGGTTCGTCTACTACTTGTTTGAAGTTTGTAATGAAATGGAAAACTTTGTTTGTTGCCCTGTGCTCCGTCATCGTCATGTCACGTCACGTCATCCCACCACACCAACCGTATACAGGACCCAGGCACAGACCAATGCCATCGTCATGACATCGCACCACACCAACGGTACACAGGACCCAAGCACAGACCAATGTCATCGTAATCGCACCACACCAACCGTACACAGGACCCAGGCACAGACCAATGTCATCGTCATCGCACCACACCAACTGTACACAGGACCCAGGAATGGCATCGTCATGTCATCGCACCACACCAACCGTACACAGGGTCCAGACCAATGTCATCGTCATACACCAACCTTACACGCTACACGGTAGTACAGCCACCGGTATCGACAGTGTGTATACATGTTGTCAGTCACCCACACTCAGAGATTCACACCTGTTGCTTGCAAATATTTATTTATTTATTACTCACTCACTCACACGCGGTAACCCAGAGTGTTCGCCGTTCTGCTACATACTTAACAGACCCAGAGAATTCACCGTGGCACTGATCATTCACACGCAGAAGTATCTTGAGAAGCAACCGTCCTCCTGGCTGATCCTAGGAGGGCTCTCGTGTGTTACTAATCGGTCAGCCTAACCCAAGCACCGTTTACAATGCGAGAGGACTTGAGTTGTTTATCCTTTTGTCGGGTCACGGTAACGTGAGATGAATTGGAGTGATCCCTGGCGAGATTTTGGAATCTGTAAACTTATAGGTACCGGTACATGTTTTAAAATAAGTTAAACAATTAAAAGATAATATAAGCAAGTACAGCAGTACATTTAAAATATAAATGTTCCTATAACATTTAAAACTTTAATGTACTTCGGCTGAATTCTCCCATACGCCCAGTGGCAAATTATACCAATATAAATGTATATATATTATACGGTAAGCAAACACATTTATTTAAACTTATCGGTATTTTCAAATACACTGGGCATCTGCAACGCATTGTACTCATGTGTGGACAATGTTTGTTTCCACCGTGTTACCCTGGATTTGTGCCTTTAAGCACAATTGGATGCTGGAGTTCATTCTCCGATATTGATGAGATATCGTTGGCCTCCGTCTCCGATTCGCTGCTAGTGGCAATTAGAACTACCATCTCCGCATCATCAGAGAGTGCATCAAGATCGGCGCCGTGGCCGGGGAATCGACCGCAAGCTTGATTGTGCGCGAAGTAAACAACAATTCGCGCGTAATTCACGATCACCGTAATTGCCATTGATGTTCTGCGGTCGGCTGGCCAGTTTGCGTCCGCCAATTCCGCTTCAACGGCAGCAGCATGGGCATCGTAGCTTGAACCTCCAGAATTCGGGCGGCGCACGACAAAGTTGTGATAGCGGCTGATGTATTTGCTGAGAGTGCGCTTGGTTCTACCTTCAAATGGGCACCCCCAAACATAACAGTGGAGGTCGTTTTCGTCGTCACGGGGTTGTCTTCGTACAGTGGGATCAGTTGACCGGGAAACTGGAGGCGAGAGCATACTCTACCCAAAAGGGCATGAACACACATATTGTTCCACGAGTAGCCGGCATGTGCATGGATGAAATCGCCCCGAAAATAAGGACGTTTCCTTCCGTAAGCGGATTTCGACTTGGTTGGACTCAAATGCAACCTGGTGGTTCCAGCCGAGACAGTGTCGTCTTGTGTTGCAAGTATCAGAGAACCAGGGAGCGCTGTAGCATCCATAGGATTCAAGTTTAATCTCGTCAAAGTAAAATCACGATGGATCGGTTCATCGGGCGCTCCAGCATTAGACTTTACGAATCACCACTCCACCACCGAGACATCAACGTTCGGGAAAAATGTTCGATAGTAGCGCTGTAGAATGCTGGATAACAGTTCGGCTGGAATTGACGGTACTATTGAAAAGTCGCGCTGGATTTGTTGGCTTGATGGGTCCTCAGGTGACCAAGATAAACGCGACCGACGGGCGATGATTCGAAGGGCGTTCACGGCATCTTCGCCAATGACACCATGGAAAACGACAAACCCTTTCGATTGCAATCTCGGGATAGGCCGCATTTTTGGGAGGGTGTGATTTGTAGCCGGCAAGTTTGGAAATGACAGGCAAAACGACAATTCCGTGGGCCTTTGGATGTTGGTATGACACCCATAGAGCAGAGCATATTATGCTGAGATCATCGCCAAAAAAATTAGCTTGCTCAAACGGGGGAGATGCAGGCCAGTGCAAATAAAGATCAAGCCAATGAATGGGTCAGTAGTATTCGCTATATTCAGGTAACTTGAATTGACTATTGAAAATCTCGATTCGAAGCTGTAGGTTTGTGGCGGAGGTCACAATATTCACAGTGGGAGCCGGGTAGGATGAGCAGACAAAGTTTTTTTGCCCCGGTAGATGAACCATCGATCGTCCCCGTGAATCTTGTAACTCAAAGATCTGAGATGGAGATCAACCCGGAACCTATTAATACCACTCCAACCTTGGCCCATCCAGTGCTGGACCAGCACTGCTGGTAGCTTCACAATAGTTACATTGTGTATGGACGAGGGTGATTTTCGTTTATGAAGGAGCGCGGGATTGACACACAATGCGAGGCAAAAGTGCTGACCGCAGCTTCAAGGTGGCGGTACGCTCGCCGTAACCCTTTGTTTTAGAGGGGCAGGATGCGCAGGACAAACATTTTATTTTGTCCCGGCACGTCTGCGGCGGGTTGTCCCTGTGGCACTTGGAGTTCAAGGATGCTTAAATTTCTAGCTCCACAGCAACCAGTCTAATAGCTGTTAAAAGTAGCCCAATACGAAGATCAACGTCTGAGCGGTTAATAATTTCGGGCCGTGACAAATCGTCCTCGACTATGGCAGCGCGTGGCTTAGACGTTCAGATACTCTGGACTGACCCGCTAAGTGAGGTGGAGGCGGTGATGACAGCTTCAACGTTGCTGTACACTCGCCGGGTCTCTTCGGACCGAAGTTCGGTGACAACGGTTTCATAATTGGGCAGGATGCGCAGGACAAACATTTTATTTTGTCCCGGCACGTCACGGACGGGTTGACCTGCTACGTGAGGTGGATACAGTGATGATAGCTTCAACGTGGCAGTACGCTCGCCGGAATCCTTCGGCGACAACCGTTTCACGTTTGGACAGGATGCGCAGGACAAAAATATTTTTTTCCGGCACGTCGACGGCGGGTTGTCCCCATGGTACATGGAGTTCAAGGATCAGGAATGGATGTATAGGATGATTATCCCGGTGGGCGGATGAGCCTTCGATCGGGTAGCTACGCACAACCATGTACGTATGTTTGAAGCGGCGTTTTCTACCAACGATATCGATTATCATTTTTCATCTGAGCTCCACTGACGTTGCTACCATTTGCAAATTTGCAAGATGGCGGGTATGTCGAAGCGAGACCGCGACAATACTGCAATTATTGAAAACAGAAGTGCTGCAAAAACACTGCGCGAAAGGCAAGTTGTCTTCATTGGCCTGCAACATTTAGCCTAACAGATTAAAAAATGTTGTATGTGCAGCAGTCGACGGCAACCAACAAGCGCATACTATGACCGCGTGCCAAAAAATGCGCGAGCTGCTGAAATCTGGCAAGGCACCAAACCGAAAACCTGTGGTAACTACTCGCGAAGGTATGTGACCCATCGACACTAATTTTATGAAATTAGACTAACGTGATATTTTACGCAGAAGTTTCGGATTTGATCTCGCAAAGCATTGGAGCAAAGACTCTAGATGCGGTTATTCGCATGAAAGTCGTGTGGATTTCGCGTCACAACTACGGCAAAGCGGACATGCTGAAGATTCACTTGGTCGACGCACAGGCTCCTGAATCAGTCGAAGAGCTGCAGACGGTAAGTTTGGTCATTTTTGACGCATTCAAGACTGTAATATTCATTTGTACACTAGACATTCAAGGATGACTATGACACCAAGGAAGCCTACGTCAACACGATATTGCCCATAGCAAAGGTCTTTTATGCAGACCGCATCACGGAGAATGATCTACCGGCAGACGGCAGTATCATTCGCATCAAAGTGGCACTCAACCTACCATGTTTCGCGGCGTTGAGCCGCAGGTGATTTTTCACCTATACGACATCGCAACGCATCCATGGGATTTCCTGTAATAAAGAAACTACAGTTCTGTATTGCTTATTGGAATTATTGGACGTCTAGTATGCTGTAGTTTGCACAAAACGAGCTTAATCATATTTAAGCGCCACTGAATATGAGTGTAGCATGTATGCTGCTCACTTCTCCTTATGCCATTATATACGTGGACAATGATACAATAATGTTTATGAATTACTGTCACTACTACAAATTCAATCTATAACGAAAGAAGAAGAAAATCAATCACGCATGTGTCAATGAAATACGTCATGTGTCTACTGGTCATGCCATTTCTGAAATTCCTCTCAACCCCCAAGGTGGTAGCTTCTCACGAAGATATAAGTTTCTCTGGAATTCGCCGAGATGTGTGACGCGCTAGAGAACGTTGCAGTCGGTGACGATGCAAACAAAAAACAATCGTCATCACGTTGCAAATGACTTGTGTCGGTATGGAGGTGAATTGGGTAAGAGCGACGAATCTAGTCCATGTCGTTTTAGTACGGATACAGATCGTGTTAATTTCACTAATGGGAGTTGGCGCCAAAATATCGAGAGCTATAGAGCCCACCACCATGCCACGGATGCAGACATACCCGATGATCTTGCTATTAAGCGTGAGATATGGCGCCGGAATAGTGAGAACTACAGAGCCCACAAGCGAGCGGCTGAAGAAGACATACCCGAGGAGCTTACCCAGAAGCGAGCGCTGTCGCCGAAATAGTAGGAACTACAGAGCCCGCCAACGTGCGGCAGCGACATCCCTACCCAATAAGCTTGTTGAAAAGAATAAAACATGTCGCCGGAGTCACTTGGAGTCTGTATCAACTGAAACACGAGAGGATGCAACGAATCGACTTCGACAGGCGCTGGGGCCGGACATGTTAGACGAGGGAGTGTGTCTTGTTTGTGATCGGTGTGTACCACGATGTGAAGCTACTCGAATCGATGATGACGACGAAGAATATGTGATCGAAATGAGGCAGTGTTGACTTCGGCCCGGCATGATCTCCCCTCTGAATTCTCCAAGCAGTATGATTGATCCACACTGGCGCGAGAGCTATCTGGATTGATACTATCACTCTATGAATTACCGGTGGTGGTGTATGGTTTGTCACGAATGTGACCGTTCCATTTGTCGAAGAAAGATGCCAAAATTTGCTATTGCAAACGGATTTTACGTTGGGAGGTTTCCAATTGAGTTGCATGTGGACAACATGACGATTCCAGAACGATTTATGACACAGCTTGCTACTGTTGTTTCGATGACCCGAGTTATGCGAGGTGGAAGGCACCGTTGTATTTGCTCTCATTGTGTTGTATTTGACGCCACACCAGGACCCCCGTCACGATGCTTCCAAAATCAATTTAGGATGTGGAGTGCTTCGTGTTGCGCAAGTGGGTGAATTTACGGAGAAACAAATGTCAAAAGTGCGGAGAATGCCAAGATTCGTCGTTCCGTGGTGTCTAATGCGTTTGAATTCTACAAGCAAAATAACGCGTTTTACTCTATGGTTGGATCTGACGAGTCTAAGGTGGAATCATCAGGTGATGAATATGCCAATGGTGATGTATTTTTTGATGTCCTTGATGATGCTGGGAACCTAGAAGCGGACGCGAATCGCGAGCAGGAAAATATTCGAGGGCTGTTGGATAATGTTGCGGTTAGTAGGAGAACGTGGTCGAACGTCGCACAGGACTTCTTGATGATACATCTCAGATGTCAATTGCATCTATGGCTGGTCAATCTGGCAGTCAGAGTGCTGCAGAAACGTTCAGAGATTTTCTGATTAAACGATCAACCTATTTCAGTCCGGACGACTCAAGAACAATTTTTGCAAAAATGTTCCCGCATTTGTTTCCATTTGGACATAGTCACCCTGGTGAAAGCCAATGTGTGAATGTGTCCCTGAAAGAATGTTTGAAACATTCCACTATGTTAAGCAGTCGGCGATTTGCGGAGGATGAACTGTTTGTACTAGTTGCATTCGGCCGCATTGCAATGAAATTCCATCAATGCCAACGCCACGCCTAATATTCTATCTCCCAGACTAAACAACGTACCTAGATCCCACCAAAGTGTTTTCACTTACAAAACATTTATTTTTCAAATGCTACTATCCTGGCGGGTGACTACGTCCGCTTTGACTTGATCAACGCCGCAATCAACGACATCAATTTCTGCTGACGCTGAAGAGCGCCTTTGAGCTCCTCCTTTTCGCGGTGCTCTCGCTCCATCTCTCTACGGTCGGCGTCTAGCTGTGATTTTACTGCCAGCTCAATGAACTGGTGGTAGAGGCTCATGAGCGAATGACGCGGCTCACTCTCATAATCACCTTGTGTATGAAGTTCGACTCCCGCTTTGATTTCTTGTTGAGGAGGTTCAACACCAAGCACTTGGGCTTCTATGATCTCAGACGGATCCGCAGCGGTGGTAATGGTGATACCAGCAGAGTCGATGTTGGCACACTGCTGTACAACACAACTTCTATTGTCAGATAATGGTGGCTGGTTTGTTGGAGCTTCGAAAAATCACGTTGCTGGACTGACGGAGTAATTTGACCGGTGCAAATGGTCTCATTGTCCATTTGCATCTGCCACCCTCACTGCATTTACCCCGTGGCATTCCAACACGCCCGCTCCGTTGAAATGTCTCAGTCATACGGTCGTTCTCCGCCATGGCAAGGTAGCGCTTGTTGATCCGCGCCTTAATGGTTCTTGCGAGTGTACGTACAGCTGGATAGGAATTGGAGTACGACAGCGACCATAAAGTAGTGAACTTCTGGCGCAGACTGGTTGTAGTCCGATCAACCCACATCCGCTCTTTCCTTTCGGCGTACTGCGCTGTGACGTTCGCCCATTCAGTCGTCGTAACAGGCAGTATTTCATCCAAAATTGTTAGCAGCAACGTGAGTTCTTGCTTGTTGTAGTTTTTAGTGCCATGCGCTCGTGCCATCTGCCAACATAACCAAGCCATTAGCACAACGATCAACATTGCTATTATAAGAGAGTACCTTCAGCGTGGGATGGCGGGTACAGCGCTAAATTAGAAGTGATTATGGAAAGATCAACCCACGGAGCACCTACCATGAACTTGTGGAGAGGTGCACAACGCAAATTAGGATGGGGTGACACAAAATTCTTCCATTATGAATTGAACCGTTTCTGGCTAACTGCAATTGCTAACATGTGGATGAACGCTGAGCTACATGAGCTCGTAACTAGTCCTTCTTTGCTCTGTGTAAAGTTTTTCACCTTGCTATGTGTGAAACGTTGAGCCTCATTTTCATCTTCGTTACGTCTGTGGAGGGCTCGCTTCTTGCGACACGGTTGTTGTATTGGCTATATGCGGTAAAAATTTCGGCTTGACCATGACTCAAGACAATACGACGCGGGTTTCTTTCGGCTCCAACACTAAGTTTTGATATGCACTGCGTAGGTCAGCTTCATCTTCGTCGAAGGGTTCATCTTGTTGCGTCGTGTGAGCGGCAGCGTTGTGCCAATTTACATTAAAAATTGATCGAGATGTGCAGTTGGCCCACCAGTATAATTGTACAATGTTGACATTGTATTGCTCTCTACTTGTTTGTATGGGGATAAACGTGACATCATACGTGTGTCAGATGTAAATCGTGTCCATACATCATGTAAGAAACACTAGCAGCATTGAACCCAATCATATTATTGTTATTATTTGGTACATTTTTTCAATTCTATTACTGCAATTAGAATACAAGTTATGTTCATCAAATCCACGGTGCTGCGCTTCTCCCACTTGCGCAGCTGTTCGCTGGGCATCTATTGTCTCGGTCTTGAGCTTGAAGTCTGATGCAATCACTATAGTGCGCGCAAATGCAGAGACCTGACTTTGCGGTTCTGTGTACGCGTTTGGATCGGGGTGGGTGGGGAACTTCCGTTGAGCTGGCATTTGCGCGGTTTGGCCGGCATGTATTGCGTCGGCAGAAGAAGTTGGAATAAGCTTAGTTACGTGGCGTTCAGTCTTGTATCATGCATGCAATAGACAAAGCTCTTAAGTTGAACATAACTGGTATAACGACGAAAACGTACGCAAATTAAGCTATGTTTAGTGGCCCCGCATTGTCACAAATACCAGAACACCGTATAAACTTAGCCAGCCTCGTAGTTATGTACACGGATAATAACCCAACTGGAGGAAGAGGAGTACCCCGTGTTGTAGGCCTTATCAGAGTTTAACCCGATGTGTCCTTGTCAACGGCAAGTATAGTTGAGTTGGGTACATTTGTGGGTATCTTGCCATGGGCAATTTCTTTTCAATGTACTACTGAGAACATAAAGAATATAAATGTACTACTGAGAACATAAAACTGTATTTCACGCTGAGTGCAGCGATTTGCCTGATCTTCTACGATGCCGATACTGATATCAAAAGCTAGGTTTCTGACATGTCTGCAACGGTGTTGGCAGACAGTATCTTTAGATGATCTTCTTCGGTCAGGGCTTCTTCGCTGGGGTGGGCCCAGGCTACAATTTCTGTTGTTATTGCCTCAAGCGTAGCAAACGCGTGTCGTGAGGTTACACGCGACACAAATAGATAGGGTTGCTCTTTTTTGTTTGCAATCGCCGTTTTGGAGCGCCATTCAGTGACAACCATCCCTTCTAAGGTTTCTCCTTGAACCTTGTAAACAGTAGATCCAACGGCACACACCAGTGGAAACTGGCCAATTTTAACCGCCAAGCTTCTCGGTTCACCGTTAGGGATCAGAGGGAGCGAAATCTCACAAGGTTTAAATGACTCACAGTCGTAAAACAGTGGAAATAAATCAGAGTCGACGTCATTTGCGACGGATTTTGCCAGTGGGCCTCTAGGTAGCCTCACTATTAACGCTTGTGGTGGCGCATGTGGTAGTTGCACGACCACACCGGATACATCATCATGAACGAGCCAAAATTTTGTCCCTGGTTGAAAAAGATTTTTCGAGCGTACCAAAAGTTCCGTTGGCAACTAGTTTTTCAGCGCGAATATTTTGTGCAACTTGTATGGGCATGCCAGGTATTACGTCCAAAAGGTGCCATTCGCCCAAATTTGTTATCGGGTAGTCGCATCACCATTTCAATATCGGAACGACTTAGACCTTTCAGTCTTCCCTTGAAATTTGCAACAATACGTGTTGGGTATTGTGCCTTGGGTAAGCGAGAAGCTGTCGTTGCGATAAATAAATTGTTAATTGCTTGTCGCGTAACATTGTCCGGCGTCACAAATGTTGATATTGTTCTGTTTTGAGAATTTGGACATGTGATATTGTTTGCATCTTGGCGGACAACCCTTGAATTGATTAAACCAATGAATTCCGTCGTCCAGACCCCCAACCGATCAAGCCAATATCCTTCCCCCACTCGGGGTCATTTTTAAAGCGAACGGAGTCCTCGAGGATCCCAACGCTAACAAATTTCTGCCACAATTGATACCCAGTTAGTGCTGTCGCTGAACATCTGGCTCTCAACCAGGGCTTAATGTAGACCGGGTCGGCTCCAACAGGTGGTAAATGCAGGAAGTCACCAACTAGAATAACATGGATACCCCAAACGGTACTTTAGCGTTTCGTGTTGCCTTCCGTAGACGTTGGTCCAGCTCCACAAGTTGAATTTTATGCATCATTGACACCTCGTCGATAACAACAATGTCTAAGCCCAATATAGAGCCCGATTCTGACCCCTTTAATACTAGAAGAAAGCTAGCCAATGTTCGTCCAGAGATTAAGGTCGCTGCCTTTCCTGTCAGCGCTGTTTTCAACATGCTGTCACCACGTCTCCAACTAGAACACAATTCCTGAACAGCACCGATTACACGAGTTTTCCCGGTGCCACCTTCACCACCTAGGTAGAATAGGAGGTGATCGTCGCATTGAACATCCACATCCTCGTAATTCAGATCATCTGTTTTTCCAGCGATTCAACAATGCAGATCCAATTTTGCGAAACGCAGCATACTGTAGCCTGTTCAATGTGAACAAACTTGATATTTCAGCTATCGTTGCAAATGATTTTGATGGTACTGCATTCAATCCGCTTGTATGTGGATATCACTGCATAGAACTTTCGCTGAGCGCTTTGTCCAATAATTCCACAAGCTGTGAATCTTGTTGGACATCGGCCTCGACAGGAGCTGCACCCATTGTAGGGTTGTCGGTACTAGGATCGCGCACCCACTCTTTCATGTTTTTAAAGTTGGAAACTCAGCATCGTAATCAAGGTTTTGAAAGGGTGCTGTAGTGCGAGATGATACTCCGTCTAAAATTCCTGTTTTTGTAAACGCCATAACTATATTCTTTGTGTGGTCACTGTCGATTGGACAGCTCGGGCATAATGCTGGACTGAGTTTGTTGGAATCAAGAATAGCATCAAATACTTCGCCATCAAACGGCAAGATGCCATTTGAATCAACTTTGTTTTGGTCTACCAGCACATCTCCAACAGCGAAAATATCTTCGTTGCTTGAATCATTACTACATGTATTCGCTTGTGAATCTTCGTCATATTCTACCCATTTAAACTGATGACTTGCAGCTGTATTGGCTGCCTGACGTTGCCAAATGTAAAATCGTGCATATTGGCCATTATATCCACAACAAAGTCACTGCGGTCGGTTTCCCACACGGAATAAGCCTCTATCCACGTTTCCCCAATGGGATGAGTTTGTCCAGGCAGCCCTGCAAGTGTTCGAAAACGCTTAAAAAGTACTAACGAACCAATAGCCTGCTTTAGCTGTTCTTCGTCGCTCGAATCATCGGTAATGCCAGGGACTTGATACCCAATAATCATGGCAATATAGTCGCAATCGTGAACGCCAAGACAATGTGTTTCTGACAGCGGGTGGTCAGCTTCAAAAGGATACCGAGATAATTTCGGTACTTCAGAGTGTCTGCGAAAATACTTCATCACAAATTCGTACACATTAACATTTTCGAGCTCGTTTGGGCGATATATGTAATCATCCAAAATGCTGACTGCGGTAGCGTTGGAATTCGAGGAGCGGTCATTACTGGACCGGATCACCAATTGACACTGATAGTCTTCGTTGGAACAGAGCTGTCGTATCATGTCTCCTAGCGGTAGTTTACTGCATGTAGGACTGGCATAATAGCATGTGCCAATATTCAAGTACAAAGCTGCCAATGGCCCCGCAACTTCCTGGCGATTGGTCATCGAATACACCATCGATGCAACTCGCTTCCTAGATCTTGCAAAACGATCTGTAACATTAGTGGCCGCGGCATTTTCGTCTGCTTGCTCATTTTCTTGACGTCGTTTTAATGACGCTACCGCAATTGGAATCACGGAATCTAGTCTTCGATGCTGTTTGGTAACGTATTTGCAGGCGTAGTACATGCGATCAAGTGCTTCAGTGCCACCAAAAGAATTTGGATATCATGGTTGCACTTGAAGGTCGCCATAATGGCATAGTTAAACCCGTTGATGTATTCATGTGCCAGTTTTCCACTCCAAATGCCTTAAACGATACCTTTTCAATTCGATTTCATATAGATATCGACAGTAGCTTTCATCGTGGGTGGACCTCGAGGCTTTAAAACAACTAGCAGTGTGCCTCCACCAGTGTTGATTCAGTAGCACCACCAGAACCGAAACCATATAATCGAGGGACAACGACGACATACGGCGGTCCATAGGTGAAGGTGGTGTTAGTTCGATCCGTCGAGTAATTTGATCATTCTGAAAGATATCTTCGTCGGCTCTGCAATACGCCATACTGCCGTCATTGATCGATTTAAGAAAGTCTGTGGCTTGGTCAGTCGTCATGTCCGGTGTTTCCATGATAACATCTGGTCCCACGGATGCGTGGAATAGCTCTCTCATTTCCACAATTTAGATCGCTTTATCGTGTGCGTTTCGGCAGATTGCTTCAACTTCAGCTTGCTTCTCTGCGTCGACTTTACTGAGATGCCCTTCCCAAGCCAGAATAAGTCTTCCGTTATCCAGTAACACCTGACGTAGAACGTGCTGAGAGGTAAACGTTGCATGGCAATCCCGCACGCTACTAAAAAGGTTCGCTGATCTTTCTCTTTGCTTTTGCACTAAACAGTCCACTGCATGGGTCCTGCCTGGAACGAGGGTCAATATTTAAACCGATTAAATTTCGATACTCGATCCACAAATTAGGCACTTTCCGTTTTCGACATCTGGTGGGAGGTCGTTCGATACTATGCTCTTCACGTAGTTCTTAACAGATTCCCAAAATTCATCTCCTTCAGGACTAGAAAGAAGTAGATCCACCTCGGCTGAATTACGTGGCAATTTGCCAGCCAAATCAAAAATGCACGTGGAGGGTACCCTCTCCACCATTCCAAAATACGCCGTCACGTCTCCGAATAGGCCATGGAAATTCATTCGTTTCTTAGTCTTCGGGTCTATCCCAAAGCCATGCTTGATGAAGGTGTCAACGACACGCATAAATAAACGAGTAGCAATACAGTCATTACTGAGGCTTGCTTCCCGCAACTCTGCCTTGGTTGGTAGCTCAGCTGCTAACATATCAAACAAACTCTCCACGCTCGTGATACCAGCATATTGAGCCATTACTAGTGAGTTATCCGTGTTTGGAGTAAGTGTCAAGAAAAGCGCTGGTTGTCCAAAACGAGTCTGATATGCAAAAGCCTGCTTTCGACACTGCATTCTTTCTGCGATGCTACCCCAAACGGCACATGAAGCAATATCCACAGTATTTAAGAATCTATCAACGACGGAATCTTCATCATGTTGTACAGTGCTTCCTCCTTGTCGCCGTCTTTCGTTCTTATGCAACACTGCTACCAAAGATTCCGTGTCGATTTTATCATATCCGTCAAATAAATGAGGAAATCGCCGACAACGAAATGAAGTCTGGGTGTACATGTTTTCATTTTACCCCTATTCACGAAAGCCCGCGTACTCGAAGCTCTCGTCGCAGTGCATGGTGTCGAGTCCACAGTGCATAGGCTCACATATTCCCTGCGCCGATATTAAATTTACGCACGCAATCGTACTCAACCTGCGCACACTACACAGTTCAACTCCCATGTACTCACTCATTAACACTCAACCTACACAACGTTACACTTTCGGCGCACACACTCAACACAGAACTTGTCTTGACCTTCCATGAGCTCGCTCGTTCACACGCAACAAACCCATCGAGCTCACACACACTACACTCAAACTCAACGGGCTCACACTCTACACACTGAATATACCTTCAGTCCAACAAGCTCGCTCGTTCACACTAAATATTGAACCTGTCGAGTCGACTCAACGGGCTCACACACTACACTCTACACACTGAATATACCTTCAGTCGCTCGTTCACACTCAGTCGAGTCGGTTGACGGCTTGACTCTAAATTCACTCTTTGTTGAGCACGCAAAATATGTGTTGACCACACACTCATGTTGCACGAACGTTGACCCAGTTGACGTCAAATAATCCTCGTTGGGCTTCCCAATACGGTAGCTAGCTTCGCTACCTATCTCCCAGTAATATCACCAGGTAAACTGAAGAGTGGGCCTTATAGATTCAAATCAAACTTCGAGTTCCCCCCGGCCGTCAGACCGGTAAACAATTCTAGATTATCGTCATATCTCCCTGGTCATATGGATGAATATCGTCATACCTCCGCTCACACTTAACTTCACTATGCATATTAACGACCAATAGGAAGAATGGGTTGGCAATTGTTTTACTTATAACGAATCAAATCAGTCTATGCGATTTTGTTTAACCAATCAGAAATCTCACCGATTGGTGAAGCCCCTACAACCACACCTCCGACGTATCGTGTCGGAGAGAGCAAAGAATTTATTGATATCCCCTACATGTTGCAAGTCATTCGCATATCGTTCGAATAACACCCATCTCCGACCCAACATGAGCCTGAACGACCTCGCGCCGGCCAATACGAAGCGAGCTGTGGAATGCGCAGCACGCTCGTTCCTGAAGTTCCTCGAGAAGTAATCCGTCCGCTGGGAGTACCTGGGAGTGTGCAAGCAGCGCGAGAGTGCCTCGCTCGTCTTGGGGGCTGTGGTAGACAAGTTCAGCATGTACATCGCCTTCAGGGAAGGGCGAAAGGGTCAGCTCTTAGCCCAACACTCGGTCATGCAGTACTCCAAGACCTGGCTGCTGAAACAGTTCCCTGAGGATCGAGTGGGGCTTGGCAAGATTCTGCTGAAGAAGGGACAAGTGCTCGAACGATACTGTATGAAAAGAGAGTCGGGGGCGTTTGTAAACAATGCTCCTGCATGCACGAAGAACGAGCTCAAGCAGATGATGGTATATCTCTATTCGACGGCTTGTACCTCTGCGGACTACCAGGACGCCGCCTTGCTGTGTCTGCTGTGGTTCCTCTGGACGTTCGTCGGACCTCACGATGCTTCGCCAGGCCAACCTGTCCATTGGCGCAGGCGACATCTGCTTCGTGCGCTTCATTCGGGTCAAAAATGCAGAAGAATCAGGCCTCTCACTCTTTCCAGACAACGACTTCTCCACGTGCCCGCTTCTTTCCATAGCGTTAGCACTGGTGACGCAGTCTTCTCCGACGGCTTTGCTTCTGAGCCAGTTTCCAGAGCAGCAGACAGTCTCCCAAGCAACCCTGACACCCGCTACACCCCTGATCGACTTGATTGACCATCCGGAAGCTGTGATCCCGCTGTACGAAGCGAATAAGAAGTAAGATGAGAGCAAGACGGCCGATGCTGTTCCTGGGATCCACAGCTACGTCAACCGCGCTCTGGACACAGTCGCCAAACCACTGGCGTGGCGGAGCGTCTGACGTCACATTCGTTTCGGCGCAGCGGTGCTCAGCATGCTAATGGAGCTGGAATGTGCGTGCAGTGGATTTTGGACCGTGGAGCGTGGAACATGACGGCGCCTTCTCGTACGTCTTCAACACTCCTGCCGAGGGCCACAGGGTTGCACGAGTCTTGAGCGGGCGCGACCCCGAGCAAAGAGTGCGTCTTCCGAAGCTGGACTTCTTCGATTCCGATACCCAGTCCAAGATCCGGTACGTAGCGGCAGCACTTTTCAACGCGTCGTCTGGCCTGGACACGCCACCGTACAACGTGAACGCGCGCGTTATCGACACCTTCATGGCGTATCATCTGCGCCAGTACCCGTCCTTAAAGAGTCTCAGAGTAAATGGACTGGTCATTCAACGCACCGAGGCTTGCACAGTTGGTAAAGGCTTATCTGTAAACGATCTGTTGGCGTGGTCGTCGTTCCTGTCCTTGAATGCGACGGCGACATCTGAAGCAAAACCTGCACCACCCAAGCCACCACAGCATATATCACCAAACCCACCATGTTTCTTGAAGAATTAATTCAAGTGAACCAGAAGCTGGACACTCGGCTGAATATGATGGAGGCTAAGGTAGACAAAAACAGCAACAAGCTCCGTCAGCACTGAAGTCAAGAGAGGATACAAGCAACAACGAGCCTCAAGCCAGGCGTCGGTGTACCTCTGCTGCTACAACCCTGAAAGATGCTTGGTTTCCTGGTACGCTCAAGAACCGCGAATGTGCAGCTCAACGGATGCAGCAACCAAGCACACGAGGTCGAACGCCAAGTTGATCGTCGCATTCTTGAATCTGTTCATCTGAGATGGCTTCGAGATCGATGAGAAGTCACCGCGGTATCGAGACGATGTCTTGAAAGTCGGTGCCAGCGCGGAGACACAGTTGCTGGTGTATCTCAGCGAGCGCAAAATTACAGCTCGTGGGGCTCAAAACGTCTTGAAGTCAATGCGGAAGTTGCACAAGTCTGGCCACCTCAACGAGCACGTCCGCCATTACAACCAACTTCAAGCCGCCGGCCGCGTAGTTGACCATGCTCCTTCGCACACCACCAACATACTTGGTTTAGTTTAAGCATGGGTTTACATACAGACTCACCTTTGGTTGCCGTCACCAGTCGTTGCTGTCCATCATTTTCGCTTGGAGAGCGCTGATGCTCACTCTTTGTTCTGCACCCGAACCAGCGAAGTATCCACCATTCCTTCCATCAAGCCCAATAAGAGCAACATAGCTCCGTGAAGGAGTTCAAGGCGCTGTGCATCGCTGCTCGCAAGGCGTACAAGATCCGGGTTAGTGATGAGGCAATCCGTCACCTTCGACTTACCATGAACACGACGATTGCCTCGTCAAGCCTCCTCCCCGAAGCGATAGACATCACTTTCGCTTGCGTGGCCGAACAGAAGAGGCCTTGAAGACGTGCGCGAGTGGTTTGGGGCTCCTGGTCCACGCGATGATGAAGGTTCGAGCGGCGAGAAGGAGTGGAGCGCTGAAGAAGACCTGAAAGCAGAGAAGCTCCACTACGTCCGCAAGCTGCTGAGTTGGCACTGTGAGAAGCGGCAGATGTACTACCTTGTCGAAAGGGAGGTGACGTGGGAGCCTTGAGAGCACCTGAGCCAGACCATCGTCGCTACCTTCGAGAAAGAGCGCCGCCTTCTTGTGCGCAAGAAGTTCATCGAAGAGGAATCTGTTGAGGACAACACGATTAACACAACGGAAGGGTAGACGAGGTAGCGCATAAGGAGTTAATACAGGGTGTATTGCGTGCTTTCGAATGTGTAGCAGGGGAAGACATTGATAGCTCTACATTGAACACTCAGCTCAACCTCCAATTGGAACAGCAAAGATAACCTCGTTACAGAGCACTCAAACACACATCTAAGCGCAGCATCAAACACAAAGCTTAATCTCCTTAGGGAACAGCAATGTTAACCTCGAAGCAGAGTTAGCACACCTTGCATTGACAGCAGAGGCGGCTGTTCATTGGCTTGTATACAAACATGCAGTTAACATATAGCAAATGCACTGGGTTAATAAAGGGTACTTGTGTCTGACGAAGAAAAAAGAAGGAATGTCGAGGGCTGTCGTGCGGCAGCGGCCAGCAGTTCTCAAATAACCTCATTTTTTAAGGTCGTGCCTACGAATGGACTGCCAGCCAACCACATTTATGAGTAATTACGTGTAAGCGTAAAAACTATCATTTAAAAACCGATTTTTGGGCCGTGGTCTCATTTGCCAATCTGCCGTGGCAAGAGAGCAGGTCTTCGTAACGTAATATGCATAATAAAAAACGCCGTTTTCTTGGCCCATAGGCCGTTTCAGACCTTACTATTCAGCCTACGAACGCATCTATACTATCGACTGCTGGGCATAAACATCTTGATTTAGATTATGCACATTTTTATACATATTTGTGTGTGACACATAATTAATGGACGGGCTTTGTGTACGTCGGAGGCAGTCGAATGTCGGAGAATTTATGCTATGGCAGAAAAGGGTTCGCAGCGTCGCTTTTTCAAAATGACACAAGGACCGTCTGACGTCCAATTCCTGGTACTTTTGTGGGAAAGTGGACCAAATGGGATTGGTGAGAACTGAAAATATCGGTTCAAAACTGTTTACCGAATTAGTTTAAGCTCGGTGCCTTCAATATAGATTGGTTGGTTATTTATCGCCAAAAATTATGATAAACAAACGTTCGTTTACTGATGTGTTGATTTTTAAACCAATAGCAACGGGCGATCTGAAGGTGCTCCAACGATAAACGATGAGTTTAAGGGGGATTTAAAAATCATTAAGGACTAAATAACTAACCAATTGGTTATAAAAAACGAATTTTCATAATATACTATGTTATACCCTTCAAGGCCTCTGTCAAGTTATAAACCGGTATACCTTGTTGTACCGGTATAAGTTCGCAGAGGGGTCTGGGGTGCCCTCGTTGCAATTCCTGGTGGACTCTGGATATAAAATCCAGAGAACTGCTCTGCACTCAGAACGACTCAATTTGGCCGCAGCACTTGCCAGTACGAGGCGATATTAGCAAGAAACACTTTCAACCTAACATTTGGCCAAATCATTCCAGTACAAATACCACAGTGCTTGAATAATTCCCTCACCTTACCTTTTTATGAGTGCCTTTCATTCCACGATTAGCTTAATAGTGGTAGAGTGAGGGATTTCCCTCAGTATTTGATCATCTCTCTCTAACCCTGGTTCAATTATGCCTACCTGCGAATATATCCCTGTTCATCATACACCTTCATGACCTTGCTAATGATTTTTAATCGGAAGTGCAGACGGCTTTTGATTTACTCGCCTCGTTCTGCCCAGGGATGGCAAATTCCCAGGGAATATCAGTTTTTACCTGGGACGCCCAGTAGTCGGAATCCTTACATTTCTAATCCTTTAGTAATACGCTTTGGATATTTCAGCAAAATAATTAAAACCCTGCTATCTTTTATAACCGGATCGATTATTATTTTCTTTGTGGCGGTTGACCCATCCGCAGAAGATTAGGACAAAACACCTCTTTGATATTATATCACTTATAATCGTATTTTATCTACAGCAAATATGATTTATGCAGACCGTTCGAGAGACATTTTGGATGTTTTTCTTCGAGCAACACACTACATACCGAGCACCGTATACAGATGCGCACTGCGCACGCGGGTCTCTTAGCGAGACGAGATTGATACCGTTGGTTTAATGTCAATGCGAGCGATGTGGCCAATTAATTGCGTTGACGGGTTCCGTCTCCGACCTGTACTCGTTACTCGCATCTTGAACCGTGCGACGTAGTATTAGGGCTGGTGATCGTAGAGCCCTCACCGTTGCCGCACGTCATTGCTGCAGGACATCCACAGGAAGAGGAAAACTACGTTGACACCGGAGGTAGCAAGGGCTTACACCTTACAGGGATTTGAAAAGCTTGGCTCGGCGGAGGTGATTCGAGAAGTGAGCTCTAGTGAGCTGTGCACGCAGCGCACTGTTTCCGCCTAGCCTACCTTCGCAGCCCGTACGTTATATTAGCAGTGTTT
Source organism: Phytophthora hibernalis (assembly GCA_012656075.1). NCBI lineage: Eukaryota > Oomycota > Peronosporomycetes > Peronosporales > Peronosporaceae > Phytophthora > Phytophthora hibernalis. Next base: position 223,538 of record JAAKBF010000190.1, read on the forward strand.
ACATCTAACGTACTTGTCTGTACTGTGCTTGCTGTGAGTGTGCACAGCAGCACCCAGGAGTTTCACCGACAGGGAACATCCAGCACCAGACAGCGTCTGTGCAGCAGCAGGATGAGGCGCAGTAGTTTCGACTCACTGGCAACATCCCGCTCCAGGTAGCGCCAAAATGCTGTCGCAGCGGCACGTAGGCGCTTCGCTCGCAGGCGATGTTCACCAGCTGGCTGCGCCTGTGGAGCGGTGACTTCTGGGTCGCAGCGACGTCAGCGCTCTGGGCAACGTTAGCGTCCGTTGCATCGCGTCTGGGTGAGTTCTGGCGGAGGCTGCACGTGATGCAAGCGTCATCCTGCAGTCTTCGGCCCTGGGCTCGTACGTGCGTACGGTGCAGCGCGCCGGCTTGACACCGCAGCAACGGCTGTATCCCCACTCCCACTCGCTCTCGACGCGCGTCGATGCTGCAAGTGGCGAGAGACACACCCGCGCACCCATGTTTCCGCTAATCAGTAACAATAGGTCCCGTACCTTCACTCAATCCAGTTGACAGTACACTTGTTGGTCGGCGCAGCCGTAGAGTAAATAGCAGCATGCTAATCACCATCGTAACAGATTTTTCTTCATCCGCATGATGTTGGCTTTTGGTTCCGCGGCGCACCGTGCTCGCTGAGCATCTGCAGCCGGGGTCCCTTCGAGAGGCAGAACCTTAAGCGGCGAGCAAAACTAACCAAACTTTCCTTCACGAGAGGCTTCGTCATGATATCCGCGGTGTTGTCGTTTGTTGGTACGTGTAACGTATTCAACTCGCCTTCTTCAACCATGTGCCGAATGAGATGTTACTTATTGTTGATGTTCTTTGTGTTGGAGTGCTTGCTAGACTTCTCTGTCAAGTACAGCGCTGCCCGATTGTCACCGCGCAGCAGTGGTGTGGCCGCAGGCCACTTCAGCTCCTCTCACAATCCTACGATACAAAGTACGTCCATCACGCCCTCATCCATCGCAGTGTCCTCCGCTTCCGAGCTCGACTGGGCATTGACGCCCTGTTTGCGTGAGCCGAAGAAGATAGAATTTTCATCAAGAAGAGTAACGTAGTCAGAGACAGACTTCGAGACTTCGAGACATCAGGATCATTAGCGTAGTCCGAGTCGGTAAACACCGTAATACTGACATCGTTGCCATGGATAGCATTCATGTGGAGTGCGTAGTCTCGTGTTTACAGCAGTTAACGCAGCACCTGCTGCCCTTCTCGGAAATGGCTCTCTGGGTAGCATAACAGGTGCTTCCCGAGGTGTCGCACAGCATGCGCGATATCTGCCAGACACGAGATAATGCAATCCTCCAACCAATTCACGGTACGGCATATCAGCGAGCGCTGCTAGCTTCTTCAACTTTGCCCTGGATTCACTCATAGCTTGTGGTGTCCAACAGCCGTAGGAATTAGCGAGACGAAACTTTCGTAAAAGCTTGTGAATATGATATCGTTGATTGTAAATCACTTGGTTGTTTGCTGCATCCAACGTGATCTCGATCTCAAGCAGGTATTCCACTTCGCACGTGATGGTCAAAGTGAGCTTAGCTTCAAGTTGCGCTGCAACTTTGGAACACAACGCAGTTGGTCCCATAAGCAGTAGGTCGTCGACAAAGACGGTCAGTAGCATGACTACCTCGCCGCCCTTGTACTTCGCGTAGAGACCGTAGTCGCTATCAAGTCTTGTGAATCCTAGGCTGACTAAAAAGACGTGCAATGTCTTGTTCCACACTGCCGGGGCTTGCTTTAACCCGTACAGAGACTACATGAGCTGGCAGACCAGCTGGCCACCAGGTAATCCTTCCGTAGAACCAACAGGAATCTCGATAAAGATGATATCTTCCAGTAGTCTATACAGGAAAGCGGTCTTTACGTCATACTGCCTGACGTCCCATCCGCGCTTCCAAGCGTACAGAATCGCAGCTTCGATCGTCTCGAAGCGAATCACCGGTGAGTATGTCTCCAGGTAATCTACGCCGAAGTGCTCCTTCAATCCATGAATGACGGGGCAGGCTTTGAACCGCTTCACGCGTCCTTGTGCATCGCGCTTGTCCGTGTACCACCACTTGTTTGTGATGACAGTCTGATGCTTTGCTTTTTGCTCTTACGACTAACTTCCAGGTCCCGTGTTTGCGCAGTGACGCCAACTCCTCCTGCATGGCGGCTTCCCACTCCGGCCAGTGGTTGCTCTTCTTCGCCTGCTTGTTAGTGGTCGGGATAGGAATGTCTTGGTTCGTGTCGATGACTGACCCAACGATGTACTCCTTCAGATGAGCTGGCACCTTCCTCGAGAGGCGAGTGCGGCTATCGCAGTGCCCTGCAGCAGTAGGTATCTCCTTCGGAGGTTCGTACAAGCTATCATTAGCACTGTTCTTTCACAACTGGCGCTTGTGTTTTCTCGTCTTCAACTGTTCAGCTGGGCGATGCGGGCAGCTTGCCTCCACATTAGTTGATGGCTTTACCAACTGCTGAACAGGTACGTCAGACTCTCCACTTGCTCGTGACTGGTTACTAACTCAGGTTTGCTGCCGAGTGGTACATGCTTCGGCAAGACGGACGAGACGGACGACCTCGGCGGATCTCCGGCTTCAGGAAACAGACGGTCTTCAAGTGAACTCGCGATCGGCACTACAGGGAACTCCACGGGTAAGTCTGCATCCCCATGCCTGTAGATGTTCAGAAGTAGCGGGCGTACGTAGGCTTGAGAAGCAGTAAATCGTTCATAGCTGAACACGTTCCCACTTCGTTTGTGCGTGATAGTCCTGTCTTCAGATCTAACAGCTTGTAGCCTTTCGTATCTGTAGAGTAGCTCAGCAGTAGTGCAAACTCGGCGCGTGGGTCGAGCTTGTCTCGCGTTGTCGTCCTACATGGGCATGCACAAAAAACCAGGTCCGCAGGTACCATAGGGTAGGTTTCTTCTTGTAGAGCGCCTCGTGTGGCGTTTGGCCTGACAGCGCAGCCGCCAACAGCTTGTTCACCGTGTCCACGACGTGAAGGAGGGCTTCTCCCCACAGCAAATTCGTCTGGCTAGTTGCATGTAATACAGCACGAAGTCGTGGCAGCATGCGTCCATTTGCTCTCTCCACAATGCCATTCTCTTCTGGCGTATACGCGTTTGGGTACTGCATAGTGATTCGCTGTCCTTCGCAGAAGGTGCGTAACTTGATGCTCTGGGACTCGCCACCTTGATCTGAATGCAGGATCACTACCTTGTGCTTGTTCCGCAGGTACTTCGTGTTCAGGCGCAAGATCAGCGTCTGCAACCTGTCCGCTGCGTCACTCTTATTCCGCAGTAGGTAGAACCACTTAAAACGCGTAGCTTCGTCAACTACTAGCATAAACATCGTTTCCCCGTAATTGTGTCTTGATTAATGGAACACAGGTCCACGGAAAGCTTCTCTAACGGGTTCCGACGACAGGCTTGTAGGACATGCGCTTTAGCTTAGCGAATAAGGTGGGTACACAGTCGTCGTAGGCAGAAAGTGACTTCAGATTCACTTACTTGGAAAAGTTCAAGACAAAGTACAGCGAGTCTCCATACAGCACAGTCAGAATTAATAGCTGCTAGTGAAGGGATTAAAGAGAGTGAATTGTTATGGATATTACTGGAGGAACTGGGATTTAAGCAAACTCAGCCGATAGTATGTTGGTGTGATAATAAGGGAGCGATTAGCATAATCAAAGATCCAGCTAATCATACATCAACGAAACACGTTGATATTAAAGGACTATACGCTAGGGAAGTTCATAGTGAGGGAAGAATAGGTATCATACTGCAAAACGAATGATATGATAGCGGATTCCCTCACGAAGGCACTACCTCAAAATCAATTTGAGAAACTCAGGAATCTCATGGGTGTAAATCATTTGAATTTAACTTGACCTCAATTGGAATAGGGCACTAGGTGTCACGGCTACAACCCGCACAATAAATTAAATGATATCTTTGAAGCTGAATGAAGCCATATGGCTATCCATTTCAAGTTGAAGTGGAAGATACCGTTCAAGTTGAAGTATAAGGACGAGGTTCAAAGTACAAGGACACGCGCAAGTTGAAGTGAAAGATAGATCTAAAGTTGAAGTGGATTGAGGACGAGACTTGTGAGTTTAAAGGCAAACAAAAAGACGTAACGTTATCGTATTAGTTAACTCCCAGTTGCGTAAAAGTTAAAGGTCAAAGATTAGACAACGACACTCCATGATAACATGGAGCAAGCACAGCCAGAGCCCTCGTTGACCGCAGCCGAGGTTAATACGGCGAATTGGAACTGTGCCACGCGCGCACCCCGCCCTCTGGATGGTGATGCGACAGGATTTCTCCTGGTTTTTAAGCCGTGTTTGTCGTACCCCCCAAGGGTTTGAAAGCGACCATAGGCGCTTAATCGAACCAGAACTTGTGAGTGCAAATTTGAGAGTGAATGAGCTGGTAGCAATTGCTGCTAGCAAATGCACAAAAGAGAGAGGCACTAAGAGGCAGAAGCCATATGGAATTCGGAAATCATAATGAATAAGGTTTCTGATGGGGCACAAATTTGAGCAGTGTCAAATACATGGAATAGGTCGAAGTAATGAGCTGTCACAAAATTTGAGTGGTGCAAACTAAAATAGGAGCCACGAAATTTGGATCGCCTGAGTCTGGAAAAGACGCGACTAGGCTTGGGTAATCGACCCGATCGGATCGATCGGAATGTACCGTCTGATGGATCCGTTTGGATCGGTTCTGAGTCGACCAGTTTCGACTCGATTCGATCGATCGGTCGATCAGATCCGATCGGACGAATTATAAGGTTTTAGGAGAAATGTGACCTAACCCGATACAACTTCTCATCATCATTCGGAAGAATGCAGTTCTGACAGGATCCCTCCTGGAAGACCATTGGCCTAAATTAATTACGTTGATCGATCGATTGGATCCGATCGAGACGGATCAAATCGAAATTGATCGATTGATAAGCTGATCGGATCCAATCAGGTCGATCGATCGGATCGCTTTTATTTTACCCATCCCTAGTCGCGACGCGAAAGGTCGCATGCTATTTGTGAAGAGTCGCATCTTGATTTAGGATAAGCCAATACATATGCGATCAAGAATAGGATTTGAGGATGTGCTTACAGTAAGAGCCACAGCATTTGGTCGGAAAGGAGCGACACGAAAGGTCGTATGGTATAGTGGAATTATCACAAAATAGGACGACATTTCAAATGTGATTATTGAAAGGATAGGAGATCTGCTTGAACTTTAGTGGGAGTGTTAAGAGGCTATATGATTGGCTGAATATACACACATATATATCCAATAGGAAAAGCATAATACATCTTACTTCATAAGAATACTTACTAAGTAAGACACAATTTGCCGAGGGATGTTAAGTGGAGAGGAGGACGCGTGGCATAATGCCCACCTTGAACGTCCTCCTCACTTTTCCTCTTCCTGTGGATGTCCTGCAGCAATGACGTGCGGCAACGGTGAGGGCTCTACGATCACCAGCCCTAATACTATGTCGGAGGTTATGAGCCCAAACCCTACTCATACACCCAATCAGATGACAGCGTCAGAAAGAGACGATCCTGTGATTGGCTGTGACCAGCCGGCATCACAGATCGACGTTGCAGAAGGTCAAGATCTCCTATTGGCGGTAAATCGGGCTGTCGCCAGCGGCACAGCCCAGAAGCCCACAGAATCTTTTCGCCCCCGGAGCGGCTGCAGACGTACGGAGATCGGTCGCGTTCGACTCCACTGCAGCGCCCGCGTAAGCTCGTCTACGGCCACCTATCAAACACACGTACCTGCTAGTGCTGTGAGATCTGCCAGCGCGCAGATCACCGAAGGCCAAGGATGGAGACAGTGACGCAGTTGGCCGGAATCTCTCCCAGCCGGCGGACTACCCAACGTGGCGTATGGGCCGGGCTCTGCCTGTCCCTCCTCGAGCAGCTCATGCAGGGTAAGGAGCCGTACGACGACAGAATGACCCCGGCTCAGAAGAACTGCTAGGATGTGCGCCGTCGCAAGGACTGCTAGTTTCCTGTATTTCTGATGAAGTTCTACTACGTTGTGTTTGCGGTGGACCCCATACTGCTTTGGGATCGCATCTACCAAGACTTCGGCCACGGTCCAGGCGTCAGCACGGACATGGTGCTGGCGGAACTGTACGCGCGGAAGCCCCAAGAGGAAGAGCCGGTAGAGTCGTACATCAACGACCTACTCCGGATGCAGCGCATCCTGGCCGAGAACAACGACCCCATTACGGATTGTCGCGTGGCTAGGCTCATGCTGACCAACGCCATGAATGTCTATCCAAAGATTACCGATGATGTGACACGCCGTGGCATCCAGCCACTATCTACGCGTCGCGTTTAGAGCTAATTTATGCGGACATGACTGCTCGTGCCCACGAGCAACATGGCGGTGCGTCAAGCGGCGGACGAGGTCTCTCCAGCGGAAGGCCTCCACTGCAATCGAATTTCACTCAGCAGGGTGCGAAAGGCAAGGAGCCACGCCAGTGTGGTGGCAAGTACGGTGGCAACTGTAGTCGCTCCCAGTCCAGTACGTCATCGACGAGTTCCCGTGCGTCTGACATGGCGAAGAAAAAGCGCAGAACTCATGCTGCAAGGTGTGCGGATTGAAAGGACATTGGAAGGGCGACAAGGAATGCAGTGGACGTTCCCAGCAAGCAGCTGGAACTGAAGAACGTGGAGACAACCGGATGCAGTCTTTCTTTGGTGGTGTCTTCACACGCAATCAACGCGGTGCTGCGCACCAGCCACCATTGCCAGTGGTGGGCTTTACGTTTGATCAAGTGCGTTCGGTATTGGGAAAACAAGCGGCGACACAATTGCCAGACGGAGTACTATTCAGTCCGAATCCGCCGCTGGCTGCAGCGCAGTCAGAGCAGTATTCGTCGACATCGACGCCACCACGATCACCTACACGCTCAGTTGGGGATTAATGGGAATGGTACGCTACGATCATGACGACAACCATCTACCAAGCTTGGCGCCGGACGAGATGGAGTGGTTGTTGGATAGCGGATCGCAAGGAAACTTGTGTGGTGACCTGTCATGCTTCTCATACGTTGAGCATGCGAACTCCGGAGCTGAAGATGGCCTTGGGCCAAACTGAATCTTTGGAAGCGAATTGCAGTGTAGTCATGTGAGTGCTGAACGAGATCACGGGCCAGTGGGAGCCCCGCCGATTGGACGACGTTCACTATTCGCCGAACGCCCATGTGAATCTGATTAGCCTTGGCTATATGCAAGCCTGCAGCTTTGTAGTCAAGTTCAGCGACGACCACCGCACTGCATGGCTGGTGAAGGACAAGATCAAGTTGCGCTTGTGATCGCTACGACAAGTGGTACCGCCTAAGAACGAAGCAGTCACTCCGGCTAGTTGCTGCCGCAAGAATGTGGTGGGGTTGTTGCACCACCGCCTCGGGTACGTGAACATGAAAACCATTCGTGAGTTGGCTGCGAGTAAGGTCGAGTTCGGTACACGCTTCCGCCATAATACTTACATACCCAGTAACTGACTTTCTCTTTTCATTAGCATTCGCGAAGCTCGCGTCTGTGTACAGTTCATATATCACCTCTTTACTCTTCCCGTCAAATACGAGACCGTACATCGACGTTCCTTTCAGATACTTTAGTACTCTCTGGGCAGCCTTATGATGGCTCTTATTGTAGCATGACAGAAACTTACTCAATTCTCTGACAGCATTCGCTATATCAGGGCGTGTACCTCTCACACGATACATCAGTGACCCCACTAATCCTCTATAATCGAATTGTTGAGCTGCTATTTGTTCCGGATTTTATTTATCCTCTTTCTCAAGGACCACACTTTTGGCTTGGGAGTTGGATCTGTATTAGTCCATAATATATTTATCCTGTGACATACTAGAATCCTATTGGCCCGGTCACGCTTAATCTCCATCTTTAAGAGATAGTGGATATCACCAAGATCTTTCATAGTATATCTCGAAGCCAGTTTAGCCTTCACCTTTTGCATCAGTTTCATATCACTCGCAGCAATAGTATTATCATCCACGTAAACGCAAAATAAGTACTACATGCATTACTCCATTTACCTCCCACTTTTGTCGGTACAAACAGTACTCCTTTTGCATCGACAAAACCCTATGCTTACCAAGAACTTATTTAAAAGCGCATACCAAATACACGGAGCCTGGTTGAGCCCCTATAAACTCTTTTTCAGTTTGCAAACGCGGGACGCGTCACCATGCCTAAAACCGTGTGGTTGTTGCATGTAAATTTCCTCAAATAGTGACCCATTAAGAAACGCAGTAGACACATCCATTTGGTGGACATAAAAATCCTTTATAGTTGCTATTGCCAGTAGTAGTCTCAATGATTCATACCGAGCTACCGGAGAAAAATCCCATCGAAATCGACCCCGTGGATTTGTGTATTTCCTCTTACAACTAGTCTTGCTTTAAACCTGTCAACCGTTCCATCTGGGTTGTTTTTCACATCAAATACCTAGTGACACCCTAATATTTTGCGTCCTTTCGGTAAATGTACTATTTCCCATGAATCATTGGCGACTAGTGCCTGATATTCAGTTTGTAAAGCAGTCTCCCACTGTAAGGCATGCGGCCCTTGTCATGCTTCTTTTATTGACTTTGGAATTGGTTTCACTTTTATGCTGGTTGTGACAGCGTTAATTGATACGATATAGTCACTGAGACGGGAGTTTGGTTGCCGTTTGCAGCGACTACGTGGAATAGGTGGAACAGAAACCTGTTGTTCCGTGGCTCCCACTGTTTCTGTACTTATCACAGCCTGCTGATGTGCATTTTCGCCTCTTTGTTGCATTTCAGGTACGTTTGGCTTCGTAGCTCTTTTCCTTTTCACTAATTCACAATTTTCTATTAAATTTGTTTGTCAACTTCAATATTTCCGGAAGGGAATGACCGTGAGATCATCCCATTTGTGTATGTTGTTCCAAAATTTACATCTCGAGCAATGAGATACCTGTTTCCTTTTACCTCCAGTAATCGATACCCTTTGTAGCTATCGGAAAGACCGAGGAGTTTGCACTCTATAGATCTCTCACTTAACTTTGGATTGGCTGGTTTGGATTTTGGAACATGGGCATAGCATGTACTACCCCAGATTCTGAGTTTTATTCCTGTTGGTTTAGTACCAAATAAGGCTTCGTATGGACACTTACCTTTAAGTCGTGCATATTATTTACCACAGTCATATACTTTAGTGCCTCAGGCCACCATTTTGCTGCCATACCCGATCCTATCAGAGCACATCGGACTTTGCCCATTATTGTCTGGTGCGCTCTTTCAGCAGAGCCATTTTCTTCTTGGGACTCTACATTTGACTGCTGATATACAAGGCCATTCCTTTCACAGTAGTTTCTTAAAATTTTGTGGCCAAATTCAGTACCTCCATCTGTCCTTATTCGTTTTAAGGTATATGGAAATTGTTTTTCCAATTGCTTTATAAGGGGTTTTACTATAGTCCCAACCTATTTTAGTGACTTCATTACGAAGTACCACTTATAAGCCGTGGCGTCATCTACTACTGCTAGTGCATACCTGTATCCAGTTGTATTATACAGACCTTGATGTCTTAATTTCCCCACTGAGTCCATGTGATGTGTGTGCAAAGGAGTAGATACATTTTCTTCAATCATATTCTTATACGACATCCGTCGTGATTTTGCCATTTCGCATGAACGAAAAAGAAGGGTACATTTTCCATTTCCTTTCGTGATAATTGCGGCGCATCGTTGATAACCCTTCCAGCAAGGATGCCCATCAACCTGCCTCTCCCAACATGACCTAGTCTCAAGTGCCATTCCTGAAACGTTTTCTGGACATTTACCTTAGTACTACTACTTACTGATAGTACTTTGGAGTTGAGGTTCAACTGTCTACTAGGGATGTAATACACCTCTTCAATCGCTACCGCAGCAAAATGAACCGGTTATTCCTATCCAGAAAGTATAAGTATTCCCCGTTTTGGCCTGAATATGATGATATCCTTGTGTTGCGAGGTAATACGCACTGAGCAAATTGCTACCGCACTCTTTGTCGAAGGCAACATTTTGTATTGAGATATCACTATAGTATCCTCAAGGCCTGACGATACTAAATCTCACTGTTCCTTGTAACTTGGTTGACGATGTGCCTCCGTTGCCATACTCGAAAGTGTGTGTTTGTCCCTTGCCTAGCTGACTGAACCACCCCCTATCCGAGCTTATAGCATGTCCAGCCCCTGTATCAACCACCCACAATTGGTCAGTCACATTTAATGTCTTCAAACTAGAAAGATATCCCGAATATCTTTTGCGTACCTCATCGTCAATCTCCATCAGTCCCATTGACTCCTCACGTTCGCTCCCATCACTCACCGGAACATGTTCCTGGAATTCGAACTCATCCGCATCTTCAATCGCCTTTACCAATTAGTGGTCGAAGTTCAGAGCTTCAGCTGGCGTCCTTTCCTTGATTTGTTTTCCCGTCATGTTCTTGGTAGTCGGCGTGACACCTTTCTTGACCGTCATGAGCCGTTTCTTTGACGCACCAGGTGGTGTCCGGATGTTCAAGCGGAAGAGAGCACCCCCAGGTCGGCTTAGATTACGGTCCTTGGCCATGACTTCACAGTCCTTCATCCTGTGCCCTTCTTCAAAGCAGTAGTAGCAGCTAGCATTCGCACTGATAGCTTCATCCTGGGTCCGTTTCCTTCCCGTTTGCTTCTTGGCCACATTAATCGCCACAGGACGCCTCTTGTCCGTCAGCATATTGATCTCCTTCTTGGAACGATCACCTAAAACGCGCCGCAGGCTTATCTCGACGTTTTCGATGGTAAACCACTCTTCCGTCAGGCTTATGGTGCCCCCAGAACTCACTCGGAAGCTGGGCTAGCACCTCCATACCCAACCAGTGTTCGGTCACCATCTTCTTACCAACTAGCCCCGTCATCTTCCTGGTGATGTCGTAGCTTCTTGAGCTGAGCGAATAGGGCTCCCAGACTGCCCCAATTGGCTGCGATGATCCGGTCCCATTGTCGTCGCAGCTCAATCACACCTCCAGCATCCCCAACCCCGTACCTTTTCTCTAGCTCCTTCCAGATGTCGCATGGCCTCATCCTCGACACTGAGTCAGGTAACCCTGAGAGGAACACATTGGTCAGCGATTGGTTGAACAGGTTCAACATGGATGACTTAGCCCGTGTCCAATGCTGGTGATGCCAACGCATCTCCCTGGAATTTTCCTTAGAGGTGTCCTCGGTGATCGTAATGGTCGGCTCATCCGGATGTCCATCCAGGAAATCCGCCATTAGTACCGTCGCAACAGGCTGGTCCTTTTCCAGCAACCCGCGCTCATACACATGGTCCATCTCACAAACGTGGGTCCCTCACATAGTGTATTCTCTATTCCGACCCATGAACTTCTCCAGCCCGAGAGTAGGTGCACCCCTATTGTGTCCTGTGCTCATCGTGCGTGGAGGTTTCTTCGGTACGTATCTAAAATGTTAGCCTAGTTATTTGGCCGTCAGTTTGGAAGTGAGGAGGACTTTCAAGGTGGGCATTATGCCACGCGTCCTCCTCTCCACTCAACATCCTTCGGCAAATTGTGTTTTACTTAGTAAGTATCCTTATGAAGTAATATCTGTTGTGCTTTTTGTATTGAATATATATGTGTGTATATTCAGCCAATCATATAGGTTCTTAACAAGTTCTCGCGTACACATATCTCGCGGTGTAACCAACCTGCGTACTACCGGTACCGGTATATCGAAATGTTAAATAGGTTAGAAATTACTCGAGAACACACAAAATTACTTTTACGTAAAATGGCCGAATCCGAGTCACGCTTCGAGGTGTTGGAGGAGGAGACGCACTTCCCCGTGATGCACCCCAAAAGCGTCGATCAGAAGGCGGAGGAACAGGAGGAGGAGAAGAAGGAGGAGTCGCTGGAGCAGCAGTTGGAACGTCTCGTGCTCAGCATCAAGGACCAGGAGATTGCGGAGGAAGGAGACGAAGAAGCCAAAGACTCGAGCGACCGCGTCAAGCAGGCGTCGAAGGCCAAGGAGCTCGGCAACAAGTGGGTGTCAGTTATAGTTTTTCACAGTATTAGAGACAGAGGTTGTCATTGACAATGATTTGTGCCTCAGGTTCTTCTCTCGGGGCAGCTACTTAGACGCCATCGAGTGCTACACGACGGCTCTGAAGTTTTGCCCGGCGGAGGAAGAGTATGCATACAACAGGGTGAGTTGGCAGTACATTTATTATTTGCTGGGTGTAAGGCTCGTACGCTGACGTTTGTGTCATTGCAGGCCGTGTACTTCAGCAACAGGGCGGCGTGTCTGCTGCGGCTCGGACGCACCGAGGAGTCGGTGGACGACTGCACGCAGGCGGTGACACTGTCGCCCACATACGTGAAGGCTCTGTTGCGGCGAGCTGAAGCGCTCGAGAAGTTGGACAAACTGGAGGAGGCGCTGGCGGACTACGACGCCGTGCTGAAGATCGACCCGACGGTGCGCTCGGCGGTGAACGGCCATGAACGGCTGCAGAAGGTCGTGCACGAACGGCAGGAGAAGATGAAGGCCGAGATGATGGACAAGCTCAAGGGATTCGGTAACACTATCCTGGGAAAGTTTGGACTCAGCACCGACAACTTCCAGATGGTGCAGGACCCCGCGACGGGGTCGTACAGCATCAACTTCCAGCAGAACCAAGGTCAGCCAGGTCAGCAGGAACAGCAAAAGTAGAAGAACAACGGATGATGCACAGCAGAAAGCTATGAAAGTGTACAAGACTCTCGTCTGTAAAAGCACATTGATTTGCAATCCGAACTCTTCTGTTCCAACTCACAGTCCTTACTTTTTCTTGTCTTTCTTGCCTCCTTTTTTGCCACCTCCTCCTTTCTTGTTCTTGGCGACCATTTTGACGTATTCCCGACGACAGAGCACGCCGCGGTACACCTTTTGGATGCAGGTGGCTGCATTGTAGATCATCTGTGAGCATTTTCAACAAGTTTTCGACCATGAGGTAATTATGACAAATTCAAAACGCAGACACCAACAAACCAGTTGCTTCTCGCGTTCCCGTGCTCGAATCTCCTCCAGCACGCGCTCCTCGGCATTGATACGCGATTGCTCCTCGTCGATCTGCCAGATAAAACGTCAGCATGAATTTGCCTTACGATGACAACAATACAAACGAGACGCACCTTGAGGAAATGCTCGTTGAACTGCTCACATTGCGCGCGATCAGTCCGGAAGGTATTCTCCAGTACACGTAGCTCGGTCTCCATAGCCTCCATCTCGCCATCGAATTTCTCCACTACAGCCGCGACCTCGGCTGCCATTTTGCACTTCTTCTTGCGAAGGCCGTCCTCCTCTTCCTGGTGTTCCTGTGCCATCTTGTCAGTTTGTAACTCTAGCGCAGAAGCTTGGTCCAGCAACAGCTTCATCTCTTCCGAGTGCTGATCGTGAGCCTTGGCCTGTGCCTCCTTAAGATCCGTCTCAATCATCATGAGTTCATGAGACGCGGTCTGTTCGAACAGCAAAAACATACAAGTTAGCACTCAATTTCAACACTGCTACCAATACTCCGCACCTGGTTGATCGTGTGCAGTTCGGTGCGCAGCTTTTGCACTTGTGCATCCAGCAGGGCCACCTCTTCCTCCTTGGTCTTCCGCATCTCCGTGAGTTTCTCTCGAATCGCCAACCGTTCGTCTTCAGCCTGCTTCATGCGGCTCTCCGCCACAGCCATAAGTTCCTTCTTGGACTTGGTATCTTCCAGCGTCCTGTCCAACTGAGCGTGCGTGAGGTCTGTGAGCTCGGACAGCGCCTTCACGAGCATCTGCAGGTCCTCGGACCGGTCGTGCGCCGTTGTGCCCTTATGGTAGAGCACTTCGACCGCCACCGGGTTCTCGCGTAAGTCTCGACACAGTGAGCGTGCAGTCACGCGAACTTGGTCGGCGATGTCATCTTGTCGGCTGTCCATTGCCTGCGTCGCTTGCTGGAAAAGCTGCTCCCACCGCCAATGTTCACGCAGCAGTTCGGCCGAGTTGAGACAGCGACTTTCTCGCAGCGCCTCCAGCAGCGACATCTGCGGCTCCAGCGGTACATACGTGAGGTAGTTGAGGCGGTCCAGCAGATCGCCCATGACCGCCATCATGCGCTGCGACTCGACATTCGTGAGCTTCTGCATGGCGGTTCGTGGTGGCGCTCTGCAGCAGAATCGGGAATGAAGAGACGCGAGCCCAAACCAGGAATGGACAAGTGCTCATAACGTTATTATGTTTTACGTGCTATATGTTGATGTGCATTCGAAGAGAAGAACCATTCATTAAATTCATGCAAAAGCTTCGTGCACGTCTTGGATTGCGCGGAAACCAGTGTCCATCTGGATCACTTCAACATGGTTCAATGTTGGTGTGTCGACACACCACTTCATTCCCATACAAACGCCCAGTCCTTGCTCCCATCGTTTGCTGCATCCCAGCTGCGGTCTCTCGAGCTGATCTCACTTTTGAAAAAGCCAGCTAAGGATCAAGCAAATACAGCCCAGTCGATTCCGATCACCATGCGCGCCGCCCTCTCGTTCCTCGTGGCGCTCCCGCGCTCGCAGCCGCCCAGGAGTCGTGACCGTCGGCATGACCGGCAGCTGGCACACGGCCAACGTGACAGCCGACAACACGCAGCTGCTGGCGGACGCGCTCTCGGGCAGCAGCTTCTCCAAGTCGGTGGGCGACACGCGCGTGTGCTACTCGGAGGTGGCGTCCGTGGAGACGCAGGTGGTGGCCGGCACCAACTACCGCTTCCACATTGACGGCTGCGATGTGACGGACTCGGACGGCGAGTGCTCGAGCTCGACGCTGACGTCCTGCACGCCGACGGAGTTCGTAGTGCAGATCTTCCAGCAGACGTGGACGAGCACACTCAAGGTCACGGGCATCAAGGCGGTGGAGGCTGCCAGTAGTGCGGCCAGTGCAAGTGTCGAGGAGGAGCAGAAGACGCTGCAAACGACGCAGAGTACGTGATGCGCTTGCTGTATCTTTAGGAAGGCAGGGGTTAAGCCAGCAATTCAACTTCATTTTACTCTTTGGCGGCTATTGTTAACGCTCTTGTTGTGGTTGCTGTGTTGCTGTAGCTTCGGAGGAGCTGGTGACGCAGTTGAACGATGCGGACCTGACGGAGGACGAGAAGGAGGCGGTGGACGGGTGGATCGACGCCAACGGCCTGAACCAGTACGGAGATGAAGCCACGCGGATGTACGTTGGAGGGACGCCGCTCTTTGACGAGAACACGGGGGCGACAACGGATCGCTACGTCTACATCCTCAGTCGCCACTCGGACCGTCCGTGGCAGGAGACGGCCAAAATGTTTGCGGTGGAAGTGGATGAGACGCAGGGCGGAGGAACTGTGGCTGGTGTGCTCGCTATGCTGGGCGTGTTTACCGTGGTGCTGGCTGGCGTGGCAGTGCTCAAGTTGCACCAAGGACGTCGTGAGCGCTTCCGCTACAACCCCATCCACAACCGCGAGCAGTGAGTGACCAACGAGGCGACAAGCTCGGGAAGAAGCCGCAAGAAAGGAAACAGTTTGTATGTTACGCAATATGAGCCGTCATTTATCGCAAGTGCGAACGTGATTCCAAGTATCAATAACTGCGTTGGTGAACGCCGATGCAAAAACAGCAAAGAAGAAGGCGAACAGGACGTTACCCCAAAGCGCCCGTCGGCTGTGTGTGAAGTCAGCGAATGTGGTTGGAAGCTGCTGGGTGCTCGCTCCCATGCCTGTCCGTTAGAGACGCAGTTTTTCCCGCTGTATTCTTCTCGCCACAAAGACAAGTTAGAGACAATCGACACAACTAAGTTTCGAGGTTCCGGCTCAAGTAAAGCACCTCGGACTTGACCGTTGCTGCAGTATGTCTACCTCTACACAAGACAAGATGTCCGAAGTCCTGGCGGACGCAATTTTGATACTGTCCACGGCTTCGTCCGGGTCCGATAATCACGATCGCTTCGACGGCGAGAGCTCCAGCTCTGCCATGCAGCAGAACACTGCTCAATGGTATTTCGTCGATGATACTATTGGAAACGAGGACAGCGATACTGACAGCGGAAGCGGGACAATAGTCGATGATATTACTGGAAACGGGGACAGCGGCAGTGACAGTGACAGCGGAAGCGGGTCGTGGATATTTGACACGATGGCTGGGGTTGGTCGTTCGTGTCTCTCACACAGAACACCGCTCAAGTTGCACTCGATGCCGTCCGCTACCAGCGCAATTACGCTCGGACAGTTACCTCCAGACTGTGTTTGCACTACATCGACACCATTCGCAAGCGGGTGAGCGGTGGCTTGACATACTACCTTTTCAATGTCGATGGGTGTGTCAGCTCACTGGTCGAGGCAACAGGTCGCTGTGATATCTACTACTGCAGGCCGTACACGTACGAGTTGCAGCTAACGCAGAAATATGTCGGGGAGACGTGTTCATCGTGCAGTCGATTTACAAGACGGTGGATCAGAAGACATTGAACGAATTTCGGGAAGAAGAAAGTAACTTGGATTGGTCAACCGTGCTGGACGCAGAGGAAGGTATTAGGAGTGAATCGGTCATCAAACAGGCAGAGATTCCGCTTAAACGTGACCAACCTGCGGCTTGGCGGGGTGCTAGCACTGCGTTTCTGGTGGGGTCTACTTTCTTGGAGGGTCAGGAAGCGGAGGTTCTACCAATTGCTGCGAACAGTGACGTAAGGAATTTCTTGAAATTTACCGCAGATCAGCAACAAGCCACCACCCAGTCGCTGTCCCTCCATGCCAGTTCAATGTCTTTGTCTGAGGCGCATCCAGAAGTAGTAGGTAGTGACAGCCCAGGAGCCGCGACAGTTGCTGTCATTGGAATCGCTGCAGTGGCAGTGTCGACGATCGCTTTCGTCTTGGCCCTTGTTGTGGCTCGGTGGCGCACACAAGTGAAGAGCAAACAACGCGCAATGAGCCTAGAGAATTCGTCTTTGCGCGGCACACTCAATTCAGTGGAGAATACGATCTCCATGGTCAGTAGAGGTAGTATTGGCATCGATATCAGGCAAACTGACTTCGAGAAGGTCGAGTTCTTCAGTTGAAACAAAGTCGTAAGAACTGTCCTGAGGCTGTTTGTCACTCAATAAATTCGTGATTGCATCGATTGCCGTTCGCCGCTGGTTGCTGTTACTTCGAAGTGGATAAAGCAAAGCAAACACTACATGTAACAAACAACCCGCAATAAGTGTCGATGACATCGGTGTTTCTGAAGACTATCAAAGGTCGTTGTCGGGAAATTCCTGCCGTCCATTTATGAGATCCTAAACCACTTTTGGATTCGCAGTCCGTGAAAGCGCGTTTACTACCCTGTTTGTTGCGTTGCCAGGATGGCGTCCACCTCAAATGACACCGACAATACTGTTGAACGTGCATTCGTGCCCAAGGACGCGGTACCAGCTCGTATTGTCGACACCATCCAACTCGAATTTGATGCGGCGGCGGGTGGCACCTGGACATTCGTGTCGCTCACCCAAGACGTCGCTCAGATTGCACTCGATGCTGTGCGCTACCGACTCAACTACGCTCGGGTTGTTACCTCCAGACTGTGTCTGCACTACATTAACACAATTCGCAAGCGGGTGAGCGGTGGCTTGACAAAATACCTTTTCGACGTCGACGGGTGTGTCAGCTCATTGGTCGAGGCAACAGGTCGCTGTGATATCTACTACTGCAGGCCGTACACGTACGAGTTGCAGCTAACGCAGAAATCAATTGGGAGTGACGTGTTCATCGTGCAGTCGATTTATAAAACGGTCGACCAGAAAACGTTAGACGATTTTCGGGATGAACTCAGCAACCTGGACTGGTCTACCGAGATAGAGGCTGGAATCGAAGAGTACCCAGTCTCTAGTCCTCTTCGGCCTTTCGGGCAGAGCGAACAGACAGTGGATGGTCAATCTAGTGGCGAAGAAGAGCTGAATCTTCCGACGGATGAAGAAGAAGGTATCAATTGGGTATCTACCGACATCATGGAAAACAACTTTTGGAAACCTCCACCTCTCGTGACGCAACGAGCCGCCACTGAGTCGTTATCCCTTCGTGTTGGGCCCGTAACCATGGCATCTTTGAAAACAGAGGCCCCCAATACTGCTGACGTAACAATCGTAGGCATTATCGCCGTTGCTACGGTTTTGGTGTCTACCGTCTCTGTCGTGGCAGCTCTCATGGTTAAGCAACGTACGCGGTCGAACACAGTCAAGCGCGCAGTGAATCAAGCGTATCCACCCTTGCGTAGCGCGGAACCGATCACTTTCAGCACCACCGAGAACATGATCCGAACAGATTCGCTTTCCAGAGATTGACCATGCTTAAAATGCCATGCTGCACTTGCGATTGACTGTTGAGTAGCTTACAGTCCGGCTACTGCAGCCCGAATACTGCTCAACAGATCCATGTGCTCGATTTGAGGTGGCTTCTTCGCCTTAGTACCTTTAGCAGCAGCATCCTTAGATGAACTTTTGCCAAGGACGTGATCGCACGCCTCGCTGTCTGATGGCTCAGCCCGGTTAGCCCGGTTAACAAATACATGCCGAATGCCTGGAGCCGCAGCAAAGTACATGTGCAGCAAGACTGGGTTGAACCGGCAAGACGATTCCCTCACTCCGTCAATAGGACTTTCTGTCAAATCTACTCGGGCGTTTGTTAGTTGGACGCGAACAGCAAGATTATCACTTAAGCGGCACAGCAAGGACCTATCTGGTTCCTCGCCCAAATCACCAACTAATTGGCACGCGCCATCACGAAGCTTGCCCAGTGCATCCCATTGACGAACGATAGCACCGCTGTTGACGTCGAATAGCAAGCCATTCCCATCTGAAGTCGTCGAGATCAACGTTTTCCGCTTGGATAGGCATTTAAGAAGCCCACACCAGCAGGATCAAAACTTAGTGCAACCTGACCATCCTTGTGAGCTGCGTATACCCGATAGCCACTTCGCTCCGATGAGGTCTCAAAATCAATGCTCACCGCTACGTTTCCAGAGGGCCATCTGGCTATCGCAGATCCATCATACCGTACCTGAATGGCAGTCACCGTGCTGTTTGAGTACATGACACTGTATTCTTCATCTTGGCTGAACGGTAGTAACTCATTCGGTGGAACTACCTCTGTCTTCAGCTTGGTGCGCACCTTAGACTTACCGTCACCCGGTAAGCGGGAGTGCAGCCTCTTCTTCTTCTTGAGAAAACTATCTCCGTCAAATGTCGGTAGTGTCAGCACCGAGTCCAACAAAGCCGATATTCCAGCACTTGTACTCTGAATCTCCTCAATCCTGTCCAGTGAACGATCCCGAACTTCATCGTTAATCCCTTCGCCAGCAAGTACTTTCAAGTTTCTCGTAATCTCGTCCTGGTTGTTTTCAGTCTCGGTTTGAGCGAAAGCTGCAGCATCCAAAGTCTTCACTTGAAATTCTTCGACCTCTTCTTCTGTTGAGTTGTTATTCAATACAACTGTCGAATCTCCATTTCTGTCCAAAAGAATGAAATCCTGAACCGGGAAGGCACGCATAAATTCCTCAGCTATCATCTAACGAGAAAGCAACATCGTCAACAAGTACAGCTCGCGCATTAGGAACTACCAGTAGGACACGCAGCCTCGCTGCGGTGGAAATTTGTTCAGCTACCTGTTTCTTCAATTGTGGCGGCTTTGCCATAGGTATAGTCGCCGCAGGCCCAGCAGATTCTTCATTCGCGGTCGGATCTACTCGTCAACATTAAATCCTTAGGCTCGACTAATTAGTCATATACGATCGCAAACTAACCTTCGGATCGACCAGACAAAGAGAAAAACGAGCAGTCTGTCGCACCAGAATCCAATGTTACTCTTTCTTCAGCATGCCGAGCTTCGACTCGTAGCTCTTCAGTAACCACGACGGTGTCCACACGTTGCAACCACGGCAGCACCTTGAGAATCACCAAGCTGCTCCAAATCCATACAATTCCTTGTCATTGCCCTCTTAATATACAAGAAGAGCGATCGGTATTAACGTACACATAATCGTCTCTCTCTGTGCACGGGTTCGGGTGGATTATCAGGGTCTGGAGCGCCGTGAGCTTCTGCAGATGCGCGAGCTGGGCACTTTCAACGCGGTTGTCTCTCACCCACAATTCCTCAAGCTGAGTCAACGCTGCAACCGAGCTTAGATCGGTAACCTGGTTATTTGAACACTTGAGTACCAACAGACTCGACAGTGTGGTCGCCTCCTGCAGACTCTCCACGACGTTGTGCGAGATGTCGAGGCTACGAAGCTCTTTCATCTGCAGCATCAGCGCAAACAGAAGAATTAACCAGCAGCATGCGGTTGCTTTCCAAAAATATTATATCCGAGGCAAAGGAACCAACCTGCTCCAGACCGCTCAAGCTTCTGAGACTATTGAACTATGAAGCACACATCCAGCCTAAATAATACCATTCCCCAAAGACTGCAACCTAACAGCAGCACACACCGCCACATTGAGGTACTGCGCTGTCGGCATGACGTGCGCTACGTCTTCCAGACTCGACAGCTGCTCGTCCGCCACAATAAGCTGCCTCTCGTCCGCGTTCTCGATCCGCATGGCTCCACTTGATGTGTCGTTTCGCGGCATACTAGCATGCCACGTCAGAGTTTTCGGGATCCCATCCAACAGCATATTTTGCCTCCACCCAAGCACCCAACATTTCGCAAAGCAATCTGCACCATGAATTTCGGCGGAATGATGGGCGGAGGCGCGGCTCCGGGCGTGCCCCAGCAGCCCTCGCAGCAGTCGCAGCTCATGATGGCCAAGGTGGAGATGGCGTCCTACGCCGACCTGTTCGAGCGCCTCTCGCGCGTGTGCTTCCAGAAGTGCAAGTTCAAGTACAGCGACGGCCAGCTCAACGTGGGCGAGATGAGCTGCATCGACCGCTGCGCCGGCAAGTACATGCAGGCCTACAGCTCGTTGGGCGTCAAGATGGCGCAGGTGGAGAAGGAGATCATGGACCAGGCGGGCGCCAGTGCCGGTGCGCAGCAATAGACTCAAGGACGACGAGCACAGAAACAGGAGCTTATGGAGATCTAAATAGTGGCTTACGTTGTGTTGCTTACTTGCTGCTGGTCTGCGTACTGCTTCAGGGAACGGACGACGCAGCTTAGCTCCACTGACTTGGCTCTCATGGGCACTCACTCATGTAGCAGCCTCCGCGTTTAGCACGGCACGCGTGACGACGGCTCTTCACGCTCCAGGTGGCGGTGCTCGCTCACATCGAGGTGCTTCCGTTTCCTCGGCAGGAGTCAATAGTTGTGTCTGCTGTAGCCGCCGAGTCCAGCACCGCCTGCGCCACCTCCTACTGCTGCCAACGGAAGTCCACCACCGACACCTGGCGCTACGTACGGTGGTCTACCACCCGAGTACGTCGCTCCATCACCTTCGCCTCGGTACATCATTCCTGGCGCGTACCTTGCCTGACGAGTGTAACGACTGCCCTGAGCGTCGCCCATGTTTCCGCTGTCCACACCTGTCGGTGTCCCGCCCGAGAGCACACTACTTCCTGCTGCTGCAATAGCATTCCTCTGGGGTACTCGCGGCATGCCGTATGATGAAGCCGATGTGACTGTAGCCTGTTGCCGTAAGCTGCTATACCCCCGACGTCCACCACTGGTTGCTGGTTCCGTCCATACTGTCCACTCCCGCTCCGCTGACTTCCTGATGATTTTTGAGGCGGAGTGAAAGCCGCCAACTTTTCAGTCGACTCCACGCGTTCACACTGCTGCTGGCCGCTCCCACCTGGTGTTGATACAGTCAACGGTGTGGTCACGTTCACGTTTACCTGGAAAAACGGTACTGCAGCGCCTGACTTGATGTCGGTCGCTGGTTTGGATCATATTTGAGCAAGTCTGTCATGAGCTGGAGTGCTTCTGGACTCGCGTGCGGAATCAACTGCGCTAACGACGTCGGTACGAACTGTGGGAAGCGGTAGTTCATCTGAGCTGCTAGCTTCATTCCTTCAGGCCACGTACTGTGCGTCGGATTTCCCAGCACCGAGCAGATTTTATATAACTGATCACCTTCACTACTGCCCGGAAACAGCGGTCGTAGTGTGAACATCTCGGCCATGATGCATCCCATGGCCCACGCGTCAATAGGCGAGTTGTAGGTGGTGGATCGAAGCAGCACCTCGGGCGCTCGGTACCAGCGAGTGGACACGTAGTCGGTGAATGGCGGGCGTGACCGGATCTCCCTCGCCAAGCCAAAGTCTGCAACCTTGACGGTGTCGCCCTTCACCAGCATGTTCTCGGGCTTGATATCTCGATGGAAGAAGCTGTGCTTGTGCATGAAGGCCAGCCCCTGCAGCATCTGGTACATGATATTGCGGATTTTGGACTCTGGGAAGTGCCGGTCGCGCTTCTTCATCGTGTCGTACAAGTTGCACTCCATGTACTCGAACACAAAGTAGAGCTCGTCGTTCTCGCGGATCACCTCCTTGAGCTTGATGATGTTAGGGTGGTTGAGCTTCTTGAGCGACTGCAACAACAACAGTCAGTTCTCTCCAGTCCCAAGCTTCGTCCTGGACGTACGTTGACTTCTCGCAGCTGCATGCACTCTTCCCACGAGTAAAACTTCTTCTTCATGCGCTTGACCGCCACCTGAAACAGCAGAAATGTACAAAGTTACCAGTCTGGTCGTCTCTATCTACGACTTCAACAACGCACCACTTCTCCCGACTGGCGGTTCACGGCCTTGAGCACAGACCCGTAGGTGCCGTCGCCCAGCTGCTTGGTCACCTTGTACCGGTTCATCTCGCGTCAACGTGTTGCTGCGTGTGCCTGCGCTTGCTGTTGCACTTTTCACGCCGCGCCAAGAGGCGTCAGACGAGAGGACGCGACCAAAAAGGAAGCGCCATGGACTAAAAATAGTCTCGCGGCCGTTTCAAGATCGAGTTGGTGTGTCGCACACCAACTACTCAACATGGATACACTTGACCGTCATTCCTCATTTGGTATCCGCCATGAGGACGTGGAGGCCTTCGGCGCCGGCTTGGCCGTCGTGGCGTCGGTCGTGTCCAATCTGGGCGTGAACATCCAGAAGTACTCGCACCTGAGCGAGTCTGTGCGCCCTTTACGCGAGCGTCGGTCCTACGTGCGTCGCCCTGTGTGGTGGCTGGGCTTCGCTCTCGTGGCGTTTGGCAGTTTGGGCGACTTTGCGGCTTTTGGGTTCGCCACGCAGTCGCTTGTGGCGGCGCTTGGAGGCGGCGCGACACTCGTGGCCAATGTAGTGACGGCGCAGTGTCTCAATGGGGAGCAGCTCTACAAGGCACGGAGTAGCTGCTAGTGAACGTCTTCTTGTGAGCTTCTTCTCTAATTGAAGAGAATTTTGTGTTTTTGTGATTTAGACGGATGTGGGCGGCGTGCTGTTTGTGATTGTGGGAGTTGTCATCATCGCGTGCATCGCAGAGCCGAATGTCGAGTACCCGCTGCCGGAGCTCGAGACGAGATTCGTCCGGACGCGTGAGTTGAAGTGGAGGAGGGTTTTCTCTTGTTTTGTTGCTGATGTTGTTTGTTTTCTGGTCGTTACAGCGTTCGTGGTGTATATCACGTGCGTCGGAGTTTGTGCAGTGGCCATGCTCGCTACCATCAAAGGTTCCGTTGCGAACCGGCTGAAGAACCAAGTGTACTGGTCGAATCGACGCCAGAAGAAACTCATGAAGGTTTGCCTATTAATTATTGGGGTTTTGATCCGGTCGTGAAATTCTGACTTGTGCTGCCTTTGCTGGACAGGAATTTGAGCTGCGGGTCCAGCGGCTGGAGCAAAGGCTTTTGGATATGGAGGTCAAGTTACTCCAAGTCACGACGGCTCCTTCTGCGCTCCCGACAGGGCTTGTGAGCCCCTGCTCTCAGCAGAGAGCTGCGAGAGCTTATCGACGCGAATAATGCAGATGACGCTGATGCAGACGAAGAAGCTGCAGGTCGAGAGTCGCGCGTGCCATATTATTACGCTATCTGCTCGGGTATTGTGGGCGCGATGACGGTGCTGTTGGCCAAATGTTCGGCTATTATGATTGCCCTCACGCTCAAAGGGGAGAACCAGTTCAAGTACGGATTGACCTATATCTTCCTAGGCGGCATCTTCGTGTGTGTTCTCGTGCAGACCCATTTTCTCAATATGGCTACGACAATGGGGGACATCATGACCGTGTTCCCCATTTTTCAGGCCTGTTGGATCACATTTAGCGTTGTTGGCGGAGCTATCTTCTACCAGAATGACGACGAGCCGTTTCCTACGACGGACAAGGTATTCTATCCTCTGGCGTTGCTTTCGATCGCCATGGGTGTTGGGCTCCTGGTGCAGCACAACTCCTCGGCTGCGGTCGATATCAAGTCAAGTGGGGTGGTGGTAAACTAGCGAAGACACGAGCTGGAGGCGCTACCAAGTTCAATAACAACGACGAGGATAACGATATTTTGCTTAGTGCAGACGCATCCATGAGCTCGCCGCTACTGCCAGCAGGCTCGCGGGAGGACGAGGGATACCTGCGCCTCACCGCGTAGGAGCCCTGGCAAGTCATTGTTTTATAAAGTCAATCAAAACTATATTGAATTGCATGAAAGTGGCAGTGCGATGAAATTCTCTAGAGATACCCTGGGCTCGGTTGATTGTTTGACATCTACTCATCATCCACGACGATGTCCGGGAAGTCATCATCGTCGTCGTCGGCTTCAACTGCAGCAACAGGGACAATCGTCTCCTCATCGCTATCCTTCGCACGCTTCGCGACAGGCTCATCGTCTTCATCCCCTCGTCTTCCACCAGAGTCTCCGTTGAAGTAGCCTGGGGCCGAGCGTCGTCATAGTCCTCTTCGTCCTCCTCCTCTTCCTCCTCTTCGGTAACGTTTGGGGTTCTGCCTTGGTTGGCTCCTGCTTAGCGTGCGTGTTTTCGGGTTTAGCATCTTCCTCATCACTCTCAGCCTCAGAAGCATCATCACGGTCGTTCTCGTCCCAGTCCATGGCGTCTCCGAGGAGTGCTGACTCACCCGCAGCCTTCGAAATGCCCCCAAAGCGGCGGGCACCATGTTCATTACTAGGCTTCTGCTGGAAGTTGATTACCATTGGCGGCGCGCGTGGGTGCAACATAGCCTCACCAGCGTTAAGCGCAACTAGCTGCAGTGCCGACGAAGCACCGCCACTGCCGATGATACGGTGCTGCCAGTACTGAAGTCCTCGAAGCAAGTTAGCCGCGTGCGAGCCCGATGCATCAGCAGTCACCGCATCTGACAGAAGAGCAAACGCCACTGGGTCAATGGAAGCATAAGCGTGGCCCGATCCCACGACGTGCCGGCGCTGAACAGCCTTCAACGCAAGTTCACTAGCAGCGGAGCGGCACTCGTTCGACAAAAGGCTTCCGTAAACACCCACGCAACCAGCTACAGCCGTGAGCACTGTTTCAAGGTTAAGCGCGACAACTGCCTCGTCGCGCAGAGACACAAAACTGGCCTGGCCTGCAGCTACATTTCCACCGTTGAGAGCAGCGAGCGTCGCAGCCGCAGCAGCCTGGCGTTTTCGCTTCTTGCTTTTGCTGCCACCGTTCTTGGTGTCATTCTGCTGAGCCGCTAGAACCTTCGCGACACCGTTCGAGGCATTAGCTGTGGAAGGCTTCACATCAAGGCTACGCTTGCAGCGTGCAACCAACTCGGTCAGCAGCGGCACACCAAGCTTCTCAACAGTACTGGCACCCAGACGACGAGCGCACACTGCCGTGGTATCAGCCAACGCCTGAAGGTCTTCGCCATCGCCCACACTTTCAGAGGCAAGCAGAAGAACACGAGTGATCTTGCTAGCATGACGCAGAGCGCAGATACCAGTGCGCTCGACCGACGCACTTAAAGCGCGCAGTGCCTGCGCATGAACACGCGGTAGCACGGCGAACACGACGCTGACCGGAAGGCGAACGCCATCATCCGAAACACCCGTATGCTTGCCTACTTCGTGCGCACGCACGCCCATGGCGCGACGTGCAAACAGTACCACCTCGGGCAGCACCTGTTGAACCTCGCGCTCCGAAATCTGTCCACGACAAAGGGTAGCAGTCCGAGCACTCAGTAGCTCGTGCAAGGCGCTCAGTGCACGCGTCATTCGGATGAGTGTCACTTCAGCACGCTGGTAGATCGGCAGATGAGCGCTGGCAGCACCCTGCACCCACAGCTTCTTTCCCGTCACTCCTTCTGTCGTCGACACAGTCGAGCGCTTTCCCGCGAGTAAGTCAAGCTGCTGGTGCGCTGCTTCCAACGCCTTCTGTGCCATCTGCGTCCACACCTGCTGAGGCTTGTCCGAAGCATTGCACAGCAACGCCAGACACACGGTGGCCTTCTGCGCCACAACCTCATCATCGTCATTTTCACCTGCAGCTGGGAAGAGCGCGGCCACGCATGCCGACTCAATCTTCACAGCGTAACTTTTGAGCGAGTTCGGAGACGCACGCAGCAGCGTTGCAATCAGCTCCAATTGGGCGATCACCAACGCCGCCTTGCTGGTCTGTCGTTTGCTCGAGAGCAGCGCCACCAACGGCTGCAGCATCTTTCCCAGCAGCTCCAGCACCTCGCGACGCACGTCCGGGTTGAACCTGTCCACATGAAGCAGCAGTGCACGCGCTACGCCACAAGCAGCAGCCGTCGCTTCCTCCGCGTCCTCATCTTGGTCCTTGGCCGACTGCTGCTGCTTCAGAACCTTCACAATGCGCTCCAGCAGCTTCGGGGCCAGCGATTCGAGCCGTTCCAACGGGCTCTGACGCGCCGTGGTCAGCATCAGCTCCCATCCCACCCGACGAGCAGTGGACGTGCCTTCCACGAGCTGCAGCAGCCTCGTCTCCCACTTGGTCAGCGCCTTGCCATCCGTCACGAGGCCAAACACGTTGTGGCGCTCCAGCGCCTTCTGCAGCGCCGTTTGCTGCGTCAGAAACTCCTCCAGAGCAGCAGAGTCGCTCTCCAGGTCGCTGGGGAAGGCCAGCGCTAATACCGACGACAGCAGGTTGCGCGCCAGCGCCAGAGACGTCTTCACGGCACTCGAGTCCGACATGATGAAGAGACAATGGATGGCTGGATCGGAGCTCCTTGGTCGTGGTTGGTGGAAAGAGGGTGGCGACTTTTGACCAATGGAGTGATGTTTGATTTTGACGAATCAAACACGATTAACCTGAGTACCGGTATTACCGAATAGCCTTTTAATAGTCATCGCATACTGCAAGTTGACCAGTTTTTTCCTGCCTCGGTAATTATTTACCCGAAATATACCATTCAGATAGCATTTTACTGTCCGATCGTAAAATTAGGTTTTGTGCTATGGGAAAGTACAGTACCAAAAACCTAATTGGTGATTTGGAAAGTGCCTACCAATAGTTAAAACGATCGACTCCAGATCGCAAAAAATAGTCGGCGAATGCATAACGGACCACTCGGCGAAGCATTTCGACGCGATATTAATAATATGGTCAGTCATTTGAAGGACCAACACAAGACGAGATACACGGCTTATGAGCACCTGCCCAAACCTAGGCAGTGTCGGTCTACACTTTTGAGCGACGTGATCTCCTCTCAATAATGGGAGTGGGGTGATGGTGCTCAAGGGGCCATGTCCCAACACGGCATCCATCCACCGCATCTAAGGCTTAGATTCTAAGGGCACAGGTGAGGTGGCGGTGCTGCCTCTCCTGACGCTCTGGACCAGTTGCCACCTTTGGCCAGTTATCACACAAGTCTCAGCTACATGCATCGTTGTGCTCACCGACATGCTGCGGTTGTATTGCTCTATCTCTCTCGACCAGGATTAGATACGGCTACGTCACGAACGACATCGTCCCCCTGCTTGTGACCTACCTCGTCGGTGGGTGTGCACTTCCGCTACACCAGGCAGCTCTTACACGCTCGTGGCAGTGCCGTTCGCGCTGGCATTCACAGCGATCATCACGATGCACGCCGTGCTGGGACGTGACTGACCAGAACCTCAGCACAGTGTGCAACATCATGGGCTGGATCACGGCTCCAACCGTGTCAGGAGAGCACGACTGCTGCCGCTTAGGATTGAAGAAGTACAGGGTGATCTGAACCAGCGGCAGCTTCGTGCAGAAGACGCCGAGGCCGAACACGAACATTCACCACGAGACCGTAGAGGATCCAGAGCGCGTTGCTGATGAAGCCGGCGCAGCACCACGACGGGGATTGAGACGCCCGACTTGGTCTGCAACACGCGCTTGATGGCCTCGAAGGGCGATGTGCACAACAGGAAGACAAACATAACACTCCAGAGATCAAGGAGCTCGTATCGTGTGCATAATCCGCGGCATAACCACCAGCATACAAAAATCAACATTCGTACAAATACCTACCGTAGTTTGCCTTTCAGTCGGATTTCCAAAGTGTGCAAGTCAAAGTACCTAGTTTTAAGAGCAATCGGATACGCTAGTTTCGTGAGCATTTTTGGAGATGTTCGGTGCTCCAAAACTGCAGTTAAGCCAAAACCTTCTGCTCGAGTGAAATTGTGTGACTTGTGAATGAGATGCGAGTTATTTTACAGGTTATTATAATGCGCTGCCAACTGGAGCTCATCTGGGTTCGTTTTTACTTTGAATGTTGCAAGCAAATGCTAATATGATATCCGGAAAGATCTGGTTCCGTAGGATCTTCGAGCCTGGAAGCATTGGTCATATTGGTGTACGCTCTCCAGGCTCGTTCCGCCACCTGGGCGAGTCTCTTTCCAATGCCATCCAGCACGACAGGCGTGTGCCCATTTGACCCCTTTGGAAAAGGTATTTTCAAAGCAAAGTACTCGCTATATATACCAGCGCCATGCCTGCCCACGAGCGTTGGGAGAGAGGAAGTGTCGACATCCGTCAGCGCAGTCATCCCAGCGCCTCCATCCGGAGCATTGCGTGCGCTTCTGAAATCGACGCCCTCTGCTTCCGCCATCTGGCGCCGCGGTCGTTTAGTCCACCTCGCTCGCTCTCTCCTCTGCTTCTTATCCCTCGCTGTCCTCGCACTCGTCGAAAGCCCCAGTGCCTCGCACGCGATGCCGCTCTCGAGTTCGCTGCAGACGCTGGCCGGGCCGCTCGAGGTCAAGTTCAAGGCCGGCGCCTTCTCCACGTGGTCCGACAGCTTCGTGCGCCTCGAAGGCCGATGGCTCTGCGTCTACAAGCGGGAGCGCGACTCTGCGCGTCAAGGGGCCATGGAACTCGGTCTGGGCGTGAGCATCACAGACATCGAGGACCCGGAGGCGGCCACCAAGTTCCCGAGACGCTTCGACGTCTCGTGCAATGGGGGCTGCTCCCCAAGACTGAAGTCAACTTCCGCACCAAATCCCGTAAGGACAGGGATCTGTGGGTGCACGCAATCGCTAGTAACCTGCAGTGTCTGGTCAGTCCTCGGGGTCAGGACCCTCGCTTCGGGGTGCGTGAGCTCACCCCCATGACCAGTCAAATGCGTCGGGACCTGACGCTGCACCCCATTCGCATCCGCTCCGACCTGACGGTGCGTTGTGCCACGGGGAAGCCATCGTGACGTTCCTCGTGAACCAGGGACTGGCCCCGGACCGAGTCACCGCCGCCGCCTTCTGTCGCCAATTGGTGGCTATGAACTTACTGCACCACGTCATGTGGGACCGCGACTTCACCGACTCGCCCGAGCCTTTCGTGATCGTCACAGTGGATAACGACGTGGATAACGTGGTGGACACGGAAGACGATTACCACGTCGCCCACTTCTTGAAGTACATGGACTCCCGCAAGTTCTGGAAATACATTGCAAGCCCCGACGCAGTGGACGCGAGCGCCCTCACGGCTGCCAGCAACGCGTCGAGCGGCAGTCGCCGTGCTGTGTCGAGCTCCACGTTCTTGGATCGGTCGACCAGCTCGTCGGACAGCGGGAGGGGCTTCGGTATCCTTTCCAGTGCAGACGACGACGCTGCTTCTCGCTTCTCGACGCTCAGTGTAAGCAATCCTGCGTCCGATAATGCAGCGGACAAGAAGGCGAGGAAGTGCGCGGTGTGCACCAAGTCGTTCAACCCGCTGCGTAGACGCCACCATTGCCGCCAATGCCATGCCGTCGTCTGTAGCAATTGCAGTGTGGTTCGGAGAGGAACCAATGGTGATGCAGCTGAAGGAACTGCGTCGCCGTCGCGGGTCTGCATCAGCTGCAAGCTCAGCTCCAACGCCAGCTTCATGGGAGAAGCCGACGATGTAGTGGAGGAGCATACGCAGCTCCAGACGTCGCAGAGCGCAAGTGACGTATTGACCTCGATCTCGTCCTCCACAAGCGACGGCATGGGCAACAGCATCCGCCGCGGTGAGGGTGCTTCTAGTCAAGAGACTTCGGACTCCTTCTGCCGCCACTGCCAAAACGAGTTATGCGCGCCTTTGTCGGAGCTCCAGCAGATTTCTTATCCCGTGGATCCATTCCAGGAGTCTGGCTTCGTCGTGGCCAAGCAGCTGGACAACGAAACTGAGCGTCTGCAGTCCGTCGACAGTCTTCTGGTCACTATGGCAGCCACACCCAGGGCCACTCGTGTCCTGCGTCAGTTCTGCAACATGGCAGCTATCGCCTCACAATGCCCCGTCGCCGTTGTTGGTCTGCTTGACCGTGACAACTACGTTCTTGGAGCTCAGTACGGCGTCGGTCTAGGTGCAGCCGTGCCCCGCAAGCAGTCGCTGGCTGCTCATACTTGTCGTAGTGGTTCACCGCTCGTCTGCGCCGACATGACGATCGATGTCCGTTTCCGAGGGAACCCATGGCGAGAGGAAGGTCTGAAGAATGCCGCGTTCTACGCTGGTATTCCGTTGATCCTGTCTAACGGCCACACGGTTGGATCGCTGGAAGTGTTTGACGCTCAGCCACGTTTTGAATGCGCCGAAGTGCTGGGTCAACTCCAGACTGTGGTTCGTGGCTTGCTCAACCTGTTCGAGGAGATCGTGACCGCCGCGATACAGTCTCAGCAAGAGGAACAGGAGGCTCAAGCAGCAGCCGAAAAACACGCTCAAGAGGACGCAGCTAAGAAGCAGTCGGGGCAGGCGGAAGCACCTGCTGTGAACCCCATGGAGACACAGCTACTTCAGCTGTTATCGCAGACAACCACGACTCAGGAACAGCTCCGCACTCAACAGGGTCAAATGGTTAGCGCCATCACCAGTCACTCGAAGCAGATCGACAACTTGGCCAAGCAGCTCGAGCGGATAGAAGCTACTTTAGCCGCCAAGCTGGACGGCGAAGTCCGAGTCGAGTAGATGACAGCAGGAAACATTATCTAATTATCGCTTCTCAAGTGACGCTCGCTTCAACTTGGTGATGCTTCTTCAACAAAGCAAACGATTCATAACGTCGTAGAAGGTGGCAACACGGTCGTTCATTATCACCAGCTCTACGTTTTCTCGATCTTTGCTCGGCTTCGGTTCGTTCACGACCAGAGTAAACGCATGACGGACGGCGCGCGAACCAATGCGAGCCATGCACGGGGCCCTGCCTTTCTTGCACAACAGCACGCTGCTAAGACGCCGCTGAGATTAATTCACTACCTGGGCAACTGGACGGGCTCGCCCTCTACGCACTTGCTGCGTCTGCGCCATCCTTCGAAGGCGAGTCTTCGTCGTCGTCCGCACCGAGTTTGGCAGCGAGCGTCGATTCCATGCGCTCAAGCTGCTTGGCTAGGTCGTTAATCTGCTTCAGTGGCTACTGATAGCGCTAACCATCTGGCCCTGCTGATTCCGAAGTTGTTCCTGTGTGCTAGTGGTCTGTGACAGCAGCTGCATGAGCCGCATTTCCATGTCTTCCTGGGAGGGCTCTGCGCCTGCTGCGGGGCTGCTGCTACTTCTGCTGCTGGAGTTGGTTGGGGAGCTGCCGGAGCGGCGGGCGGTTCAGGAACCTTAGGGGCTTCTTTCGGCGCAACGGGCTTCGGCGGTGTAGGGGCCGGGCCTGACGGCTTGTTGCTAGGCGCCCGCTTCGGCGACTTCTTCGGTGGCGGGATTGCCGGCGCGGTCGGTGCACTGGGAGCCGGGGTCGCGGGGTGCGCTGCTTGCCTTCTCCGCTCTCACTCCTAGGTGTCCGCCGTCCTGACGAAGACGAAGACTTGTGCGATGACTCAGCACCGTCCTCTCCCGAAGGAGGGTTCTTGGCCAGGATTTCCTCAAACTTGCGCAGCAGGCCGCGAACGACGGTCTGAAGCTGTGAAATAACATCCATACAAGCAAAACGCGGGTTCACATCAAACACTTCGATGGCGCCGATAGTGTGGCCGTTGGAAAGCGTCAGCGGGATGCCAGCGTAGAACTGCGCCTGCAGAACATCTCGCCGCCACGGGTTCGCGGCAAAACGCACATCGCGCGTCAGGTCACTGCAGACCAGCGGCGAGCCGTTGCGGCAGGCGTGCGCTGCCAAACTCTTCTGGCGGTCAATCTTGTCCAGCGATCCGAGACCAGATTCGGCACATGGCACATACACGTGCTTGTCCAGCAGACCGACAAGGACCATCGGACTCGACGTAGCAATAGCAGCCATGTTACACAGCTGCATGATCGTCTGCGAGGCCGACGTGCCCGCCTTCAAGGCGCCACGGATCGCGCGCACCGAGCGCAGACGCTCCTTCTCGTTGTCCAGGTGCTTGGCTGCAATGTACTGGTTCTTGGCAGCCGGGTCGGCCAGCTCCAGGAAGAACGGGTACGGCACTTCAAAGTATTCGTGCAGCGGGGCGCAGGCCTCGTTCATGCACCACGGACAGTCCTCCGTGACGGCCGGCGGCCCCGTGAACGATCCGTGACGTCCGCGGGCCGAGTTCGACTCGCCGTTCGTGGTGCTGGATTTGCGTCGCACCGGGAGGTTGGACGCACTGGCCGCGCGCTTGTCCATGGGCGGCTGCGCGTCCACCCCGTTGACTGCTCCCACGGCCATGTCGTCCTTGGTCGATCCGTTGTCCAGACCGGAGGAGTACGAGGCGAAACTCAGTCGGTCTGTGGTGAAGTCGCCTTCACTGCCGCTGGGCTGCGAGTCGGACGTGGCGTTGGGTCCGCCATTGGTGGAAAAGATGCGGTCGTAGAAGTCGTCCTGGGACGCGATGGAGCTGAGCTTGCAGCTCACGCACATGCGCACCGTGATGGCGCCCTCGAACGTGCTCTCGACCTTGCGCGAGATGCTGCACGAGCTGCAGACCACGGCCGTGCACGTGCGGCAGTAGTGGCGTCTCCGCAGCGGGTTGAAGCTCTTGCCGCAGACGGAGCACTTCTTGCTGGCCTTGGCTTCGGGTGCACTGCCACTGCTGCTAGCCGCGTGCTGGTGTTGGTGTTGATGCTGCTGCTGGTGGATCGTCGTGGTCGTGGTGCCTGTGATGG
Organism: Phytophthora hibernalis; assembly: GCA_012656075.1. Lineage (NCBI taxonomy): Eukaryota > Oomycota > Peronosporomycetes > Peronosporales > Peronosporaceae > Phytophthora > Phytophthora hibernalis. The sequence goes on from JAAKBF010000190.1 coordinate 256,943, forward strand.
AGCTCGTGGCCGTAAACGTCATGGGCTTGCGGTCTCCGCGCGCGCTGTGCTCGGCCGCGCGGCTGCGGTGGCCCGCCGTGTGGCTGTGGTTGAGCGCCTCCATGTCGTCGCTGGGCGGAGGAGCCGCGTGGGTCGCGAACGAGTCGGCGGACGAACTGGCGGTGCTGCGCGTGGACGAGAGCGACGCGTCGTCGCTGGCTTTGCCGCTGAGGAACTTGGAGCTGCTGTTGGCGATGTTAAAGTCGAAGAGGTTGCGTCCCATGGAGCAGGAAGGCGGAAACGCTGGTGCTGCGGGTGAACGCAATGCTCGACTGAGGAGGGGGAGCGACCGCTCGAAGAAGAGAGGGGCGGGGAGATTATGCGCCAATGAAAACGGCGCGTCGACTTTACACCAATCAAAATGATCTGAAGGCAGCCAATCGGAGACCAATTGCTCCGGCTATACGAAGGTAGTCAGCGCCCCGCAGGTTGTTTGGTTGTCAAATGGGCGGATAAGGTGCCGCGAGCTATGACGCGTCTGGTCTGCCTGCCTTGTCCTTGCTTTCAGCTGCTGGCAAGCGGAAAGAAGCAGGGAGAGCAAAAGTTCCAGTGTCTGTGGTGAGGTCAGAGGTGCTCTTAATCCGTCGTTGCCGACGTTGCTAATATACTGAATGCGGTGAGTGCCTTGTCGCGCAGTCGTTCCGTGACGACAAGCGTTGCGGTGCGACGGACTTTCACCGACGAGCGCCCAGAGGGAGCCGGAGCCACCGGAGACCAAATCCTGCCCTCGTTCCGCTCTCGAGCGAGCGACTGCACTGCAGTGCCGCCGCTCGTCGAAAAGGCCGACGGGTTGTGCCCCCAGGCGCGGCCTCCGACAGCGCTTTCGTCTGCTGCGAGCAGCTTTTGTGGGCAGACAGTGTTCGAGTGCCTGCCAGACGCTCAACAGTAACGGTACGGAGCAGTAGGTAGGCTGATCTGCAGTCTCGAGATACTTCGCAGTACAGTGTACATGTACATGTATTAGGCAGTGCCTAAGTCTCCATTGCACTAGCGCTAGGATTTGGGCGAGGCCTGTACCAACAGTTTGCTCGCACGGCGACAGCGCAGCGCGGGTCAACGTGGCATTGAGCGCGTCACGTCACTCCACACACACGAGTCTGCATGATCGCTTGACACGAGAGTTGCGTACAGTACATGTACTTAATGCGAACTTAAGGGTGATGGGCCAACTTCAACATACGGTACCAAACGGTGCAATTTTAGCTCTCTTCGACCACCAACCAGCCCGAGTATGAAGCAACTAATTGACGAGATGGACGCTGTCCCTTCCCCCGAGAACGACGACGCACAGCAACCCACGCAGACCAAGCTGCCCCCGCGCTACATGCGGCCCACCTTCTCCTCCATCCTGCCCGAGTACGCCAACGCCGAAACGGACCAAATCCGCAAGGCCTTCGGGGCGGGCAACTACGGCAACATCCAGAAAATCCCCGCGCGGCTCAAGAACAACGCCGTGAACCAGGCGCGCTTTGAGAAGATGAACGAGAACCGTCTCACGCAGCCGAAAGCGGGCAAGAACGCCACCAAGAACGGACTGTTCAACAAGTTCGAGTACACGCCGTCGCGCTTCAGTCTCACACACGGACAGGAGCATATGGAGCGACTCCGCTCGGAGGCCAAGCGCACGGAGATCAGTGGCCAGGACTTCGTGAGCGGCTCCGCTGCTGCGCGGCTCAAGCATGAAGATGCCTTCGGGGCCACGAACTTCCGATACCCGCACATGCACGAGCCGTACCCAGACACCCAGGAAGAGAAGAAGCACCGGCGCTATCTCGAGGACAAGAAGATCTTGTACGGCGCCTTCGTACCGTGTGGTCAACGGCCTCCAGTGGACGCTGTCACGCGCAAGCTCATCCCACAGATCATCCAGGAGATGCACGAGGTCATCGCCGCCGACTGGCAAGGCCTCGACCTCTCCATCTCTCCTGCTCGGGACGAGAACATCGTGGTGCGCTTTAACCAAGTCTCGATCGAGTGCGAGAATGGCCTCGTCGCCTACATGAACGTGTTCTGCAAACCAACCGAGTACCTAGCAAGTACGGGCTGCACAAAGTGGCTGAAGACTGGAACGCGAAGCCCGGTGACGGCGGACTGTATTTTGCCTTCAGGCCACCTTGGGTGAAGAACCGCTCCAAGGACCTCATCATTTTCGTCAATAGCTCGAATGGTTCTGCTACCCCCGCGGGATAACCAGTAAGCAAGTCCACTTTAATTGAAAGAAACCATTTTCCGTTGACAGGTGGTTGACTCAGGACACTTATCATTATGAATTAGGTGCACACACATGCCTCCTTAGCTTACTTCGTCGTCCAGAGTTCGGCGCCTTCGTCGGCGTCAGAGTCCCACATGAACGCATTACTTCCCCACTTCGTGCCCTCGTGGGGTGGGCAGCCTCCGTGGCGACTCATGACGTCGATGTCGCCCTCAGGCGTCTGTGTGTAGAATAGCGAAGCATGTAATCCGCGAGGCGGCACGGCCAGGCCCTTCGAGCACTCGTCCATGCCGTCACGCACGATCTCCTCATCACAAAAGCGGTCCAGGGCGAAAGGAAAACAGTCTCACCACCAATCTTGGTCTGGTTGTTCAGATACATGAACAGAGTGACGTAACGCTGTGGGTGGAAATGCTTCACGTACTTGGGCAGCTTGTAGCGAAGTAGAGGGCTACGTACGCGGGACTCCCATGTTCGGATAACCAGCTCAGCAAAGTGCGGGAACGACTTGAGCACTTGAAACAGCACAAGGTTACGGCCGCGGTTTTCCATGAGCCACACGTACCATTCTGGGTTGGTCATCTGAGTAATGAAATCCTTGCTGTAGTCTTCCTGCACGAAAGCCAATAGCTTCTCTTGAAACTCAACCGTGTACTGCGGGTACAGTTCGCCATCGGGGCGAGTAATGGGCGGGCAGTCATCACCCAGGTAGCTCACGCGCTCCTTCGCCCAGCGCACCCAGTTGTAGTAGTGCGACTGGCCGTTCACCTGCGGCTTCGGGAACGTGTAACGCAGCTCACCAAGTCCCAGCTTCTCCTCCCACGCCTGCACAATCAGTGGCAGATATGACGGGCGTCTCTTTTCGTCCATCAAGTCTGGGATCAAATCCACGGCGTACTTGTCCAAGTTCTTGCGAATCCACGTGTCGTAATCCGAGTCGAACAGCGCGTTAAACATGTTGGTCGACACCATCTTCTTGTAAAATACCTCCATAAGAGCGTTAGAGAAGGTCGGCTGATCTTCTGCGTTCGGGAACAGCAGACCACCTTCACGGAATTCCTCGGGCACCTTTCTCGGGCCCACACTGCGAAGTTGTTCTGCCGCCCACTTTGTCCACTCCACGTAATCCTCGTACACAAATGCGTTGGCATCCTTTGGCAAAAACTCGCGCGAGTGGAACGTGTCAAAGTGCTGGCGGTAAAATTCCCCCGCGTTGTATTGCAGTAGCTGCAGACGCTCAGCGAACGTCGGGCTTGGTAGGCGAGCCACGCGCGCCGCCCGAACGCGGAAATCACGGGTGAAGAGGTCGTCGTTCAGGAAAGCTGTGTGGCTCGTGCGGGACTTGGATGTTATCTTGGATGAGTTGCTGCCGTCCACCTTCGACCGCGCCAGCATGGGCATGCCCAGCTCCATAATCTTCTCGGACTCGTTCTGCGTCAGGAAGTACTGCACGTCAAAGACCTTGGGGCTCAAGGCCACCGTCGTCAGCACCACGCCATCTTCCAGCACGTACTGGTGCCCCCTCGCAATACCAGGCCACTGCCACAACTGGAAGTCCAGCAAGATGTGAGCAATGTTCTTGGCCTCCGCAAGGTCGTCAGCAGTGCGAATGGCAAAGCCCATCTGGTTGTACAGCCGCACACCGTTCCCCATGATGTCGCGGTCCGCTCCAAGCCAGCCAGCCGCCAGCTCCGCCGCCTTGCCGACACAGTTAAACACTCCGTTCCACGACACGTACACGCCTTCATTGCGGCCGTTCAGCATGAAGAACACGCGGTCATTGACCATCTTCTGCTCCAGCTGCATGGGCTGCTGAACCGGGACCAGCTTCCCGTCGAACAGCGGGCTGATCGTGTACGTGTCGTCGCTGCAGCTCAAGTCGCTCACGAGGTGTCGCACCTCCAGCGCAATGAGCCGCTCGTCGTCGTACTTGTACAGCAGTTCCTCCTCCTCTTGCTGTTGTTTTAGAGCGTCAGGAACGCCCGAGAACGTGGCGAACTGCGCGCTGAGACGGTCCGAGACCTCGGCGACTAACTCTTGCATGGTCTCGACCTGCAGCTCCCTCTGCGCGTACTTTGTCCAGCCCGCAGCAGCCGCCACAACCAGCATCGGAACCAGGAGCGGGAGAAAGAGAGGACTTGGACTTCAATGGGGCGGCGTCAAACGTGGATGCAGGCGACGAGTTGGCCGCCGTACGAGCGACTGGCTCGGAGGTGGCGGGTTTCTCGGTCATAGCTCCACCGGTAGAGGGACGTGGGAGGTCGCGCTTTGTGCTGGAGGAAGTGCACTCACCGAATCGAATGCAGGAATGAGCTGCGCGGCGGAATGAGCCGCCGGGTGCGCGCCAGCGGCAGGTAAAGGGCGGGGTGGCGACGATCACTGCGTTTCCATGTCGACGAGTGCCAAATGCGATCTGCCGGACGGGATTGGGCGAGAAATGGCGATATGCACCGCTATTATTGGACAAAAGGAGCGGCATGATAAACGCTGCATTGCGGAGCTGCATAGCTCAAGGCCGGAATAATTAGGGCAGTCACACGGTCGTCTTACTTATTGGGCCAGATCGAGTGGCGAATTTCAAAATAACGAAGGGGATTACTGCCCGTACCGGGTGTTGAAGTTGTTTGTCTTGGCGGAAGTGCGCCATGCATTCGTCAGTCAGTGGAGAGCTAGTACAGTCGTTTGGAGAGGTTGATACTTGAGCAATGGCGGAGCGCGTGCCAAAACGTTGGGCATGGCGAGAACAGAGTCGTTCGGACGGAACTGTTCTGGCGACAAAAGCGTGTACCCGCGTTATTTCCCCTTATTTCTAGACTCGCGTCGCCATCACTACCGAATTCGGTCACGACTGCTCAAGTCGACGGCGACGATGATTAAATATGAGAAGGTGAACCACGCGGACGTGGAGAAGACTCCTAAATCCTCCGTGTCTTCTCCCTCTTTACTGGCGTCGCTCTCGGCTGTTATGGTGCTGCTGTCACTTGCTGCCGCTTGGTATTTCAACTCTGCGAAGATTGCCACCATCAACAGTGCAGGCGAGCTCCCCGGTCTACTCGCGAGTTGTCGCGAGCAGGGCTCGGAAAATAAAATAAAAAATTGTACTCGTTTCTCAGAAAAAAATAATACGTAACTGCAATACTGGCGACGGCAATAATACATATTGCAGTTATTGTTTCAATTTTTGGTCGTTTTGGCCTTTGAATAGCGTTGGTTCCAAATGAGATTGTCAAGTGATTGTCGCTGTTTCGTAGCAAGTATCTAACCATTTGTATGGAATCGTAGGAAAGTTTGGTCTTTTTTTCCTATCATTCGAAATGATGCCTGCCCGAAATACTTCAGCTTTGTATGCTGTACGGTTTGGTGCGTGTATGGCTCTGTTTCGTCGCCTTAAAATCCAACGAGTAATGGCCGCACATCATTCGTCGAAAAGAGAGCCAAGGCACCAAGACAACGAGCAGCTCCAAGCGCTCGGCCAAGACCAAGCCCGCCAGTAATAAGGCGAAGAAGGGAAAGAAGGCTGCTGTTCCCGAGGACAAGACGGCTCCAGCTACCGCGGTCTGGGTAGAGAAGACCATCTCGACAGGATACGGCCCCGTGGACACTGTGGCGGCGAGTATGTCTGGTTTGACCAGTACACCCAGCGCCACTACAACCATGGCAGGTGCTTACAGCATTTCAGACGTGCACTTAGGGCCTGATACCACGGCCAACACAACAAGCACTCTTCGTCAATCGCTTCCTGCAGTGCTCGCGACATTAACTCGCCCAGATACGGCCGATTCGGCCAACATGAACGCGGCACCGGAAGCAGACTTCGTCGGCGTGAAGAGGCGTGTGGAATCGGACGTCGTGGGCGTAAATGTGGAGGAAGAATTCATAAGAGCGGTGGCAGTGGATGATATACCACCCGGTCGTGCAGCGGCCATAATTGACGTATCAATTATTTCGGAGACTGAGCGGACCAGCGGTAATATAACGATAGGTGGAGGGGGAATTACTGGTGCAGAAAGTGGTGTGACTGCTAAGGAAGTTCGGGAAGCATGCATATCTACAAGAACGCAGAAATCTTACGCGGGAAGCCTTCACGCAGTATCACGATGGATTATAGAGACCAAGAAGCAGGAGTCGCGCCATCATTTTGATAAATGCGGCCAAATCAACCTTCAACGTTTCACCTCCGATGATTTTGAAGCGTTTTTGCTTGAAAAGCGGAAAACCGTCGGCATTAGTACGCTTAACGGTTTTCGTAGCGCGATTAAAGACCTGTATCGCCGGAAAGAAATGGCGCTCCCGGCTGCTTACGAGAAGACCATGTCGACGTTCTTTTCGGGGTTGAAGCGGCTTCAGGCATCTAAGTACCAATCTGGCGCTCCAAAAGAGTCTGGTAAAGACCCGCTTCCGTATTCACTCTACCAGGAACTTTGTAATAGTACCTTAGCTCGTCCAGACTGCGGTTTCGCTCACTTTTTCCTGATCACGCGGTGGAATCTAATGTGTCGGTCAGAATCGGTTCAAACAATTAGCACGGAGCACTTGAGTGCTCATGACGACAGTGTCGGGTGTGTCATGCACAAGTCCAAGACGAACCAAGAAGGAAGTGGTCCGAAGGACCCTCGTCATTGTACACAAACCCGCTCAGCCCTTCTACGTGCTGGGTAACAGCACTCGCAATGTATTTGGCTTGTCGACCCACGCAGAAACCGGGTCCTCTATTCCAAGGGTCCCAGCAGAAGTCACGATTTGGAACTGCATTGAGACAGTTAATCAGAGAGCGTACGGGGCTCAACCATTACGGAACGCATTCTATTCGAAAGGGTGTTGCTACATTCGCCTGCAGCGGTACGACAGGCGGACCATCTATTGCTAGTGTGTGCTTAAGAGTGGGCTGGTCGTTAGGTGGCGTGCAAGACCGCTACATCCGGTATGAGTCAACCGGTGACCAATATTTGGGGCGCGTTGTTGCTGGGCTTCCGCTAAACCGGGCGGAATTTTCGGTTCTCCCTCCCCACTTTTCTGACAATCAAGATTCTAACCTACGTGAATATATTGCTGAGATGTTTCCGACATTTAAGGGGACTAGTTCACTTCAGGACATCCTCAAGTTATGCCTCGCGTCTCTCGTCTATCACGCAAAGTATGTGAGAGAAACACTACCGGCCTCGCACCCACTGCTTTCAACGTTCCTGTTTAGACAGGATCGAGTTCTAGACCAGCTAAAATCTGCTCTGGCACCTGACACATCGCCGTGGATGAAGCCGACGGGTGTCCCTCCCCACGTCGAGTTGTATAAGCAGCTATTGTCGATGCAAAACTCTATCGACAACTTGTGCTGTTGGAGGGAATTAGTACGCTGATTGAGCAAAAGGAGTGGCGGCTGGAAACATCACGAAGGACCAACTTGAGACTACAATAGAGAAGCTGCTGGAGCGTGCTGGGTTGGCACAAGCACTAGCACCCACGCCTCAGCAGAACGAGCAATCCGGTGAGAGCGGCATTGTTCATTTTTACGACGGCAAATTCCACTTATTGCCAAAGTCGTTCGAGTTTCCACGAACGGGCCCATTTGGGGCGTGGAAGCTGTGGTGGTTCGGCGATAGCCACCAAGGCTACCCCCACTCAAAAATTCGCACCCACGACCTTCCTAGCCCAGACATGATCAAAACATTCTCTGATTGGAGAGTGCTGGTACGGAACATCACAGCCGCCGCAGGCTCAACCGGGATGTCAATTCCAGCCAACATGTCCGAGCAGCAAGCAGCTGAAGTGTTTCAAATCGGCATGGACAATTTGCAACTGGCACCCTCGAGACGTAAGCGTCGTCTCGCTGAGCTTACTGTCACTACCATCTTGCGTCTAGTCCGAGAGGCACAACAAGCTGATCAACGAGGAAGGCCAAGCACAGACACAAGTGACACTTCTTCAACATCACCACAGAAAAAGCGTCAGCGATTAGCTTAGTTTTAACCAATCAGTCTGCCTCATTCATTTGCCGTAAATGTATCCTACGTTTTTGCCAGATAAGTGAATGGTCAAATGAGAATGGTCAAACTACGTAGTACTAATTCATTACAAAGAAGAAATCTGCGCGAGCTGGATATTGGAATCATTAAATAGGGAAATGAGTCAGTTGGCATGACAATGGGAAGAGATGGTAGTGTACACAAGAACGATTTTGGTTGGAGGACAACAGTTTTTGTAGTAAAAGGCAATAAACTTATTACGGGTCAATTTCATATTTTACGGAAACCTTGGTTTGCCAATAATAAGTAATTCCGTCAATATAATACTATAGTTATTATATTATAATTATTTTTCCGAGCCCTGGTCGCGAGTTCTGTCGGACAAACACGATTCCGACTTCCTGAAGATCGACGTTCGCCATCTGGTAGGTGACTTGGTCTGCAACGACTTAAACTACTCGCTCTTTGATGGCAAAACCTTCCACGTCACGAAGCCCATGGCAATGCAGCAGCCCATGACCGACGACCGTGTCTTCTTCATGCTTAACGGCGCCAACGACTGTCTACGTGTCGTGGAACGGAGCGGTCAGTTCGAGTGCGTGGGGCAGGCGGCCAAGGTGGTGGCTGGGTGCCGACCGCGACGTCATGGTGAACGGCTTGCGTTTGTGCAGTCAGATGGGCTGGCCTGCTCGCAATGAGGCGGAGCTGAAGACGACGAAGAACATCGTGCATGTGCTGCTAGACTTCCAGTTGTGGCAGTGGCCGGGTATCAAGAAGGGTACAAGTACTTGCTGGAAGACGGCGTGACGTTGACGACCGTGGGGATGAGTCCCAAGGTGTTCGATGTGGAGCACCATTTCACTCAAGAAGAGACCGACAAGATTATTGAGGTTGGCTCTCCAAGTTTGTGTAGATCAAGGGTGGTCAATGATGAATCCGAGGACAGCGAGACGGTGGTCTCAGCAGCGCGCACGAGCCACACTGCGTTCTTACCTGACAGCCAATTTGCCAGAGAATTTCGCGTACGGAAAGCACGCTTGGCCAAGTTACCAACTCCGTGTTTTGTTGAGCGTTTGCAGCTCGTGCGCTACAACACCGGCGAATTTTACCGCAGGCACCTCGATACGTTTGATTCCCTCGAGTTCATTCCGAAGGAGAGTGAGTATCAGCTTGGAATGGAATCGTATAAGCAATGGGTCAACTGGCCTGCAAACAAGATTCGAGCGCTGACTGCTCATCGCGAAATCCCTAAAGATTTTCAAGAGGGAGGCATGCATTGCATGCTTTTCCCAGACGCAGAAGACAACACGTGGTTCCCCAACGAGCTTTTGAAGTTGTTCTCTCCTGTCGCTAACGAGAGCAATGTCTTTGCATCGAGATACGAAAAGTCATGGGTCGATTGGATCGCCGAAAACGTGGCCAAAAATGCTTCGGATATCATGCTAAACTTTATTAGTATGGACGCGAAGCCAAACTATCTTCCTGTAGTGTTTCCCGGGGCGGAAGATCCAAAGGTTTAACACACGGCAATGCGGGAGCTTACCCCGCACGGAACGATGAGCCTAGTGTATTGATGGATGGAAAGATGAAGAGTGAGGTCCGGGTCTGATGGTAACCAGCCCGTCGCTCAGGGTCTTCTCGAGCAACCGTGTCCAGGAGCGTCCTCCTGGGTTGATTCGAGAGACGGTTGTCTGGGAAAGGACAACATGAAACGACAATATGTAGGTAGATATACAAAGTTCCTAATGCAGTCCAGGTCAGGCACTGACAGCCAGACCTGGAGGACATGCAAACCCATTGTCGCCAGCTGGGAGCCGTACGACACATCCGGGTCATCTGTGATGTAAGCTGTGATAGCTGGTGTACTTCAAGGTCTCGCTGTGGTGATCCAGGCTGTTATACCCGGCATCCACTACACAGCCCTTGAAGCTTGGTTCACCACCGCCACTCCACGCTCCACTAAGTCGTATATGGTTTCAGGAACGGCTCCTGACCTCGACAGCAGATCTGCGTAGTAGTAGTTCGATGTGAAGGTCTCAGTTCACTCTCGGTCACCGACGAATACCAGCAAGCTCGGGGACAAAGAGCTCCCCGCTCGGGGACGAAGAGCGGGGCTAGTTTGGTTGGACGCGGTTCTTGCGAAGCTTGCTGGACCGAGTCGGTCTACCCTGCCGGCGGGCGCTCGAAGTCGACGGCTCAAGCGCATGGAGCTCTGTTGCTGAACTCGAGGCGGTCGGAGCAGTATTCCTTGATCTCCGCTGTCGGCGGGCACACGGAGGCGACGGCACGGGCACTGGCCCCTGTTACCGAAGTCGTGGCGGCCGAAGTCGTTGATCGTGTACGGCGGCCTAGAGGTTGGCTGGGAGGCGTTACTCCCAACGCTGGTGCGTTGCTGGCCAGGCTCATCCGGGGCGTGTCGTACTTGCCGCTGCCTGGCTGCGGGTGGGACCGAGCCAAGGCAGTGTTGTGGTTGTCTTCCTGGCAGCCGTCTCTTGCAGCTCTTTGCGCAGGTCGACGTCGTCGTTTCTTGCTCGTCCTGCGGCTCTGCGCAGGATCCACGGCATCTTGTGAAGCGCGTGGTAGTGGTGGCTGGGAGTCCAGAGGTGTCGGCGGTTGCTGCGCGACGCTCGTCTTTGCTGTCGCTCCTTGAAGCTTCTGCCAGTACTCGGTGAGCATCGGGTCGTCGGTCTTGGCGACGTAGTTGCTAACTAGCACACGGATCTCCTTGGCGAGGTTCTACGCGGGCTCGTACGAGTCTTCGATCGACTGTAGGCCCTTTCAACTCACCAGGATCTCGTAGTCGTTGATGGTGATGTTCCACCGATGTTCCTTGAGCTCGTCGACGGCGAGCACGATTCCCTGTGAAGCTACGTGCTCCAGGAGCTCGTCCGTCACGTTCAAGCTGTCGTCGGCGTACATCTTGAGTCGGGAAGCATGCACATCTTGCTCGTCACCGGTAACCAGATGCTGCACCCTGAACGAGTGCGCATCAGCTCGCACAACTCGGTAGGGGCCTACCCAGGTCACCTGCAGCTTGTTGCCTTGCTTCTCGTCGACTCGAGATCGGAGTACGTAGTCGCCTTCGGCGAAGTTCACGAGGTTCTCTCCTCGTTCACGTTTCTTGTTCAGTAGTCGTTGCTTTAGCCGTCGTTCCTCGACGTCGCAGTGCATGGCTTGCAGGCTGCTCCGTAGGTCGGCTAGGTAGCTGTCGACGCGTTCACTGGCTGGAACTTCTTGCAGACTTCCTTCGTCCGGTAGGTAGAACTCCATCAGCGACGTAGGGCATTGGGCCCCGTGAACAGCTCCACAGGAGCACGGTTACCCAACGAGGGCACCGGTGTGTGGTTTAGGCTGGATTGTACCATAGGCACCAGGTACACCCAGTCCTTGTAGCTGATCTTGTACGTCAGGATCATCGTCCTCATTACCTGGAGGATGTCGCGGTTGACGCGCTCGATGGATCCGTTTACCCACGGACTGTACGCGGGTGTGAAGGTCTGCTGCGTTCGCAGGCGTCGGCTGAGTTCAGCGACGACTTCATTCTTGAAGTGGCTACCGTTGTCGGAGACCCATGTCGGCGGAATCCCGAACCTGGAGTGCCAGGCCAGTAGCGCTTCAGTTACCACGATGCTGTCTGCGGTGTCTGCCACCACCAGCTCGCAGTAATGCGTGGCGTGGTCCTTGAGGACCAGCAGGTACTTGCTGTCACCGTAGCTCTCGCCCATGTAGAGATAGTCGAAGTGTAGGACAGCATTACGCGTGCTGCAGTCAATCACCTCACTCCACGGCCGGGGATAATCTTCCCCCTCGCGAATGCAGACACAGCAGGCAGTTCTTCACGAAGCTGGCTGCAACATTCGCGACGTGTTCGATAGCGAAAAGTGGGCAGTCATTGCGTGCTGGTCGCAAATGTGCCACAATGCAAAGTCGTTGTAGAAATTCCTCGGCCTCCGATCCAGAGTCGCCCTTTTAGTACCACAAGACCGTCAGTGTTCAGGTCGGCTCCTGCAGGTAGCTGGTACTGCGACTGCACTGTACGGAGTTCCACGAGAGTAGGCCACACGAAATGTTCATCATCCAGCGGTCTCAAAAGCGAGACAGTCTGGTTTTCAGGAGGCGGTAGGCTTCGAATCGCCTTCAGCCGCTTCACTGACACGGTCGGGGTGGGTTGCCGGCCCAGCGTGAGATCATGTCGGCCCACACGTTGTCGGGTCCGGGCACGTGTTCCACAATGTACCTGTAGTTCATTAATTTCATCGCCCACCGCAACAGCTTTCCTCGAATGTGCTTCTTGACCGACTCGTGCGGTGCAAAGACATGGATGAGGTTGCGGTGGTCGCAGTACATACGAATTGGCTGAGGCCTCAAGAGCAGGTAGTCCAGCTTGTCGCACGCCACCACGATTGGGAACGCCTCCTTCTCGATGACAGTCCAGTTGAGCTGGCTGCCGGAGAACGTCCCACTCGTACAATGTATGAGCGGTGCTGCTGTTCCGTCGCTGGCTTCTTGGGGTCGAAGTCGGTCACCTGTGTGACGATGATAGCGTAGCCAATGTCCGAGGCGTCCGTGAACAAGCAAGTCGTTGCCTGATCATCGGGGAAGTCGAGTGTGGCTGCGTTCGCCAACGCCTCTTTGACTCGGTCGAACGCCTGGCGTTCGTCGGCATTGAGTTCAATCTCGATGGCTGCAGCAGCTCGCTTGGTCCGCTTTGTGCTGGCGAGTGCTACATCCAATCTGCGCTGTAGGGGCTCGACTTGTCGGGCAAAGTCGATGATGCTTGCACGCATCCAGTTTATTGCACAAACGAACTGTTGTAGTTCGCCGGCGTTCGAGGATACGGCAGCGATCGTAGTGAGTCGATTCGCTCCGCGTCGTGTCGGATTCCTTGGCCGTCAATCACCTTGCCACACCATTTGACTTGGGTCTGGTAGAGACTCGACTTCTTAGCGCTCAACTTCAACCCGAACTGATTGAGGAGCGAGAAGAGCTCGCCGAGCTTTACGAGGTAGGTGTCGATGTCATCGGCGAAAAGGAGTAGATCGTCGATCCAGACTAGGAGGTGCTCATAGAGTAAACTAGCAAAGCACGCTTCCATCGTCTTCTGGAAGTAGATTGCTGCATCGCTGCAACCTTGGGGAACGCGGCGCGGCGTGAAAATCTTCTCGTCAGTCATGTAGGATAGGAACTCTTGGCAAAGTTCTGCCAGCGGAAGTTGCCAAAAACCTTTCAAGAAATCGAAAAGTCCAAAGTGTTTCATTCCACTTGCATTCTCCACGACTAGTGATAAAATAGGCATCACGGCGGCCATCACGTCCGTCACTTCGTTTAGCGCGCGATAGTCCGTCGTTTGCCTTAGATCCATGAGGTCGGCGGATTTCTTGACTGGCAGGACGGGGCTAGCCCATCGACAGTCTGCGTTTTCGTAAACCAGTCACTTGGTTGGGCGAGTCCCATCCTGCAGTCGCACTTCCAGGGGAGGAACATTTGCCGGAGGATCGGCGCGTAACTCGAGGCGCCACACATCGTAGGCGTGAGCGATGACGCGCAATTGCTCCACTTTGTCGGGGGAAACCCATTCTCCACGGCACGGGCAATCAAATTCTCCACTGCGGCAAAAATGTCTTCGTCACTGGACTCGGAGGCGCTCGTCGTTGCTGGCGAGTCATCAGCCTCGAGTTCAATGTTATCTCCACTCGTCTCGTCGTCGCCACGGTCAGCTAGCATCTCCAGCTGCCGGTCGACGTCAATGCCAAGAGAGTTGAGTAGGTCGTTGCCGACGATGAACTCGTCGTCGTCAGCATCCACGATCAACACGTCCACCGCACCCATCGGTTGGACCGGTCCTGCAGTGGTGTGGATCAGTAGATGTAATTTGGCCTTCTGTTCGGCCGTCACTCATGTAGAACCATAGGCTTGGTTCATCACAGGGACTTCGAGTTGTTCGGCTTTGACGCTTGGGTCCTTCGACATCAACTGCTTCCAGTGTGAACGGCAGATGACGGTGAAGTCGGATCCACTGTCAGGGCAGTACGGCAGCTGCAGCACCCCATTCAGTGTCACCTCGCGGCCAGAAGCAGGTAGGAACTCGCTCAGTCGTTTGAGGCGAGCTCGCTTCAGTTGTCCAGCTTCACGCAGTTTCTTGCGTAGCTCCTCCTTCTCGGCTTCAGTCGCCTTCGGGCATTCACGGAGCCAGTGCATCGCTTTGCACTTCGGGCATGGACTTGGCGGCAGATTGGCCGAAGCAAGAGGCTTGGCCTTCGGATTGGTCGAAGCGCGTGGGGTATCCGGAGTAGGGCCTTGAGACGGATTTGGCTGCCACGTCTTCTTGGACTTGACGGAGCGCTCAGGTTTGCGCTTGAGCGTCTCCTTCGAATGTTCAGGCTGTCCGCGCAGCTTGGCCTTGAGGCGCTGATACTGTCGCTCGTGCTCTGTGGCTTTGTCCACGATGAGATCAAACAGCAACCTCGGGTCCTTGGCAGCAGGCTTGTGCGTGAAACGGACGCACCGCTTGACTTCAGATTTCAACGTGGCGGGGTGCAATGAAGCCACAAGGCGCTTGCACTTCTCGCGGACCCCTTCGTCACCAATGAAGCAGTCGGTCAGGCCTTCGGCGCGCGTGATCTTGCCGAACTCGTTGAAGTAATCGAGGACTCTCGCGTCGACATCACTCTCGGTCATGTTGAGGCGCAGCTTGACCTTGAAGAGCGCCTTGATGTCGGGTAAGGTCTTGTCCTTCACGCTCGAGATGTTGTGCTCGATCTCGTCTATCAGAATGCCTTCAGTCACGTCGACAGACACCATGTTCAGACGCAGCTCGCAGAAGGTGTCGAGCAGGTCGGCGTTGAACGACTCGGCGATCGGCGTGAGGAGAGCGTCGTAATTCTCGCCGGACACTCGGCAGCGGGCGCGTAGCTCGGCTTCGTATTCGCGGCGTTCAATCATCCACTTGGCCAGGGCCTCGTGGGAGATGCTGGTAATCTTGGGAGAGAGCGTCGGCGTGAACAGTGGGACTGTCGTTGTACGCGTCCCATCTGGGTCAGGGGTAGGAGCGCGCACCATACTTTAGACTTGAAGTAGGTAGTCTTGATCTTCGAGTAGTCCGCGGAGGTAGCAGGAGGTGGACTGCGACTGCGACGCTCAGCGGTTGATTCTATTAAATAATTCTTTGTAGTGTTTCCCGGGGCGGAAGATCCAAAGGTTTAACACACGGCAATGCGGGAGCTTACCCCGCACGGAACGATGAGCCTAGTGCATTGATGGATGGATGGAAAGATGAAGAGTGAGGTCCGGGTCTGATGGTAACCAGCCCGTCGCTCAGGGTCTTCTCGATCAACCGTGTCCAGGAGCGTCCTCCTCGGTTGATTCGAGAGAGACGGTTGTCTGGGGAAAGGACAACATGAAACGACAATATGTAGGTAGATATACAAAGTTATCTGAACAACG
>JAAKBF010000191.1:0-30841 GCA_012656075.1 Phytophthora hibernalis
AAGTTACCAACTCCGTGTTTTGTTGAGCGTTTGCAGCTCGTGCGCTACAACACCGGCGAATTTTACCGCAGGCACCTCGATACGTTTGATTCCCTCGAGTTCATTCCGAAGGAGAGTGAGTATCAGCTTGGAATGGAATCGTATAAGCAATGGGTCAACTGGCCTGCAAACAAGATTCGAGCGCTGACTGCTCATCGCGAAATCCCTAAAGATTTTCAAGAGGGAGGCATGCATTGCATGCTTTTCCCAGACGCAGAAGACAACACGTGGTTCCCCAACGAGCTTTTGAAGTTGTTCTCTCCTGTCGCTAACGAGAGCAATGTCTTTGCATCGAGATACGAAAAGTCATGGGTCGATTGGATCGCCGAAAACGTGGCCAAAAATGCTTCGGATATCATGCTAAACTTTATTAGTATGGACGCGAAGCCAAACTATCTTCCTGTAGTGTTTCCCGGGGCGGAAGATCCAAAGGTTTAACACACGGCAATGCGGGAGCTTACCCCGCACGGAACGATGAGCCTAGTGTATTGATGGATGGATGGAAGATGAAGAGTGAGGTCCGGGTCTGATGGTAACCAGCCCGTCGCTCAGGGTCTTCTCGATCAACCGTGTCCAGGAGCGTCCTCCTGGGTTGATTCGAGAGACGGTTGTCTGAAAGGACAACATGAAACGACAATATGTAGGTAGACATACAAAGTTCCTAATGCAGTCCAGGTCAGGCACTGACAGCCAGACCTGGAGGACATGCAAACCCATTGTCGCCAGCTGGGAGCCGTACGACACATCCGGGTCATCTGTGATGTAAGCTGTGATAGCTGGTGTACTTCAAGGTCTCGCTGTGGTGATCCAGGCTGTTATACCCGGCATCCACTACACAGCCCTCGAAGCTTGGTTCACCACCGCCACTCCACGCTCCACTAAGTCGTATATGGTTTCAGGAACGGCTCCTGACCACGACAGCAGATCTGCGTAGTAGTAGTTCGATGTGAAGGTCTCAGTTCACTCTCGGTCACCGACGAATACCAGCAAGCTCGGGGACAAAGAGCTCCCCGCTCGGGGACGAAGAGCGGGGCTAGTTTGGCTGGACGCGGTTCTTGCGAAGCTTGCTGGACCGAGTCGGTCTACCCTGCCGGCGGGCGCTCGAAGTCGACGGCTCAAGCGCATGGAGCTCTGTTGCTGAACTCGAGGCGGTCGGAGCAGTATTCCTTGATCTCCGCTGTCGGCGGGCACACGGAGGCGACGGCACGGGCACACTGGCCCCTGTTACCGAAGTCGTGGCGGCCGAAGTCGTTGATCGTGTACGGCGGCCTAGAGGTTGGCTGGGAGGCGTTACTCCCAACGCTGGTGCGTTGCTGGCCAGGCTCATCCGGGGCGTGTCGTACTTGCCGCTGCCTGGCTGCGGGTGGGACCCGAGCCAAGGCAGTGTTGTGGTTGTCTTCCTGGCAGCCGTATCTTGCAGCTCTTTGCGCAGGTCGACGTCGTCGTTTCTGCTCGTCCTGCGGCTCTGCGCAGGATCCACGGCATCTTGTGAAGCGCGTGGTAGTGGTGGCTGGGAGTCCAGAGGTGTCGGCGGTTGCTGCGCGACGCTCGTCTTTGCTGTCGCTCCTTGAAGCTTCTGCCAGTACTCGGTGAGCATCGGGTCGTCGGTCTTGGCGACGTAGTTGCTAACTAGCACACGGATCTCCTTGGCGAGGTTCTACGCGGGCTCGTACGAGTCTTCGATCGACTGTAGGCCCTTTCAACTCACCAGGATCTCGTAGTCGTTGATGGTGATGTTCCACCGATGTTCCTTGAGCTCGTCGACGGCGAGCACGATTCCCTGTGAAGCTACGTGCTCCAGGAGCTCGTCCGTCACGTTCAAGCTGTCGTCGGCGTACATCTTGAGTCGGGAAGCATGCACATCTTGCTCGTCACCGGTAACCAGATGCTGCACCCTGAACGAGTGCGCATCAGCTCGCACAACTCGGTAGGGGCCTACCCAGGTCACATGCAGCTTGTTGCCTTGCTTCTCGTCGACTCGAGATCGGAGTACGTAGTCGCCTTCGGCGAAGTTCACGAGGTTCTCTCCTCGTTCACGTTTCTTGTTCAGTAGTCGTTGCTTTAGCCGTCGTTCCTCGACGTCGCAGTGCATGGCTTGCAGGCTGCTCCGTAGGTCGGCTAGGTAGCTGTCGACGCGTTCACTGGCTGGAACTTCTTGCAGACTTCCTTCGTCCGGTAGGTAGAACTCCATCAGCGACGTAGGGCATTGGGGCCCCGTGAACAGCTCCACAGGAGCACGGTTACCCAACGAGGGCACCGGTGTGTGGTTTAGGCTGGATTGTACCATAGGCACCAGGTACACCCAGTCCTTGAAGCTGATCTTGTACGTCAGGATCATCGTCCTCATTACCTGGAGGATGTCGCGGTTGACGCGCTCGATGGATCCGTTTACCCACGGACTGTACGCGGGTGTGAAGGTCTGTTGCGTTCGCAGGCGTCGGCTGAGTTCAGCGACGACTTCATTCTTGAAGTGGCTACCGTTGTCGGAGACCCATGTCGGCGGAATCCCGAACCTGGAGTGCCAGGCCAGTAGCGCTTCAGTTACCACGATGCTGTCTGCGGTGTCTGCCACCACCAGCTCGCAGTAATGCGTGGCGTGGTCCTTGAGAACCAGCAGGTACTTGCTGTCACCGTAGCTCTCGCCCATGTAGAGATAGTCGAAGTGTAGGACAGCATTACGCGTGCTGCAGTCAATCACCTCACTCCACGGCCGGGGGATAATCTTCCCCCTCGCGAATGCAGACACAGCAGGCAGTTCTTCAAGAAGCTGGCTGCAACATTCGCGACGTGTTCGATAGCGAAAAGTGGGCAGTCATTGCGTGCTGGTCGCAATGTGCCACAATGCAAAGTCGTTGTAGAAATTCCTCGGCCTCCGACGGAATCCAGAGTCGCCCTTTTAGTACCACAAGACCGTCAGTGTTCAGGTCGGCTCCTGCAGGTAGCTGGTACTGCGACTGCACTGTACGGAGTTCCACGAGTAGGCCACACGAAATGTTCATCATCCAGCGGTCTCGAAAGCGAGACAGTCTGGTTTTCAGGAGGCGGTAGGCTTCGAATCGCCTTCAGCCGCTTCACTGACATGGCCGGGGTGTGGTTGCCGGCCCAGCGTGAGATCATGTCGGCCCACACGTTGTCGGGTCCGGGCACGTGTTCCACAATGTACCTGTAGTTTATTAATTTCATCGCCCACCGCAACAGCTTTCCTCGAATGTGCTTCTTGACCGACTCGTGCGGTGCAAAGACATGGATGAGGTTGCGGTGGTCGCAGTACATACGAATTGGCTGAGGCCTCAAGAGCAGGTAGTCCAGCTTGTCGCACGCCACCACGATTGGGAACGCCTCCTTCTCGATGACAGTCCAGTTGAGCTGGCTGCCGGAGAACGTCCCGCTCGTACAATGTATGAGGCGGTGCTGCTGTTCCGTCGCTGGCTTCTTGGGGTCGAAGTCGGTCACCTGTGTGACGATGATAGCGTAGCCAATGTCCGAGGCGTCCGTGAACAAGCAAGTCGTTGCCTGATCATCGGGGAAGTCGAGGGTGGCTGCGTTCGCCAACGCCTCTTGACTCGGTCGAACGCCTGGCGTTCGTCGGCATTGAGTTCAATCTCGATGGCTGCAGCAGCTCGCTTGGTCCGCTTTGTGCTGGCGAGTGCTACATCCAATCTGCGCTGTAGGGGCTCGACTTGTCGGGCAAAGTCGATGATGCTTGCACGCATCCAGTTTATTGCACAAACGAACTGTTGTAGTTCGCCGGCGGTCCGAGGATACGGCAGCGATCGCAGTGAGTCGATTCGCTCCGCGTCGTGTCGGATTCCTTGGCCGTCAATCACCTTGCCACACCATTTGACTTGGGTCTGGTAGAGACTCGACTTCTTAGCGCTCAACTTCAACCCGAACTGATTGAGGGCGAGAAGAGCTCGCCGAGCTTTACGAGGTAGGTGTCGATGTCATCGGCGAAAGGGTAGATCGTCGATCCAGACTAGGAGGTGCTCATAGAGTAAACTAGCAAAGCACGCTTCCATCGTCTTCTGGAAGTAGATTGCTGCATCGCTGCAACCTTGGGAACGCGGCGCGGCGTGAAAATCTTCTCGTCAGTCATGTAGGATAGGAACTCTTGGCAAAGTTCTGCCAGCGGAAGTTGCCAAAAACCTTTCAAGAAATCGAAAAGTCCAGTGTTCATTCCACGTGCATTCTCCACGACTAGTGATAAAATAGGCATCACGGCGGCCATCACGTCCGTCACTTCGTTTAGCGCGCGATCGTCCGTCGTTTGCCTTAGATCCATGAGGTCGGCGGATTTCTTGACTGGCAGGACGGGCTAGCCCATCGACTGTCTGCGTTTTCGTAAACCAGTCCTAGTTCCACCAAACGATCGTTAAATTCACGAAGAAATTGTCGAATGTGCGGAGGATATTTGCCGGAGGATCGGCGCGTAACTCGAGGCGCCACACATCATAGGCGTGAGCGATGACGCGCAATTGCTCCACTTTGTCGGGGGAACCATTCTCCACGGCACGGGCAATCAAATTCTCCACTGCGGCAAAAATGTCATCGTCACTTGTCTCAGATGCGCTCGTCGTTGCTGGCGAGTCATCAGCCTCGAGTTCAATGTTATCTCCACTCGTCTCGTCGTTGCCACGGTTAGCTAGCATCTCCAGCTGCCGGTCGACGTCAATGCCAAGAGAGTTGAGTAGGTCGTTGCCGACGATGAACTCGTCGTCGTCAGCATCCACGATCAACACGTCCACCGCACCCATCGGTTGGACCGGTCCTGCAGTGGTGTGGATCAGTAGATGTAGTTTGGCCTTCTGTTCGGCCGTCACTCATGTAGAACCATAGGCTTGGTTCATCACAGGGACTTCGAGTTGTTCGGCTTTGACGCTTGGGTTCTTCGCTATCAACTGCTTCCAGTGTGAACGGCAGATGACGGTGAAGTCGGATCCACTGTCAGGGCAGTACGGCAGCTGCAGCACCCATTCAGTGTCACCTCGCGGCCAGAAGCAGGTAGGAACTCGCTCAGTCGTTTGAGGCGAGCGCGCTTCAGTTGTCCAGCTTCACGCAGTTTCTTGTGTAGCTTCTCCTTCTCGGTTTCAGTCGCCTTCGGGCATTCACGGAGCCAGTGCATCGCTTTGCACTTCGGGCATGGACTTGGCGGCAGATTGGCCGAAGCAAGAGGCTTGGCCTTCGGATTGGTCGAAGCGCGTGGGGTATCCGGAGTAGGGCCTCGAGACTGATTTGGCTGCCACGGCTTCTTGGACTTGACGGAGCGCTCAGGTTTGCGCTTGAGCGTCTACTTCGAATGTTCAGGCTGTCCGCGCAGCTTGGCCTTGAGGCGCTGATACTGTCGCTCGTGTTCTGTGGCTTTGTCTACGATGAGCTCAAACAGCAACCTCGGGTCCTTGGCAGCAGGCTTGTGCGTGAAACGGACGCACCGCCTGACTTTAGATTTCAACGTGGCGGGGTGCAATGAAGCCACAAGGCGCTTGTACTTCTCGCGGACCCCTTCGTCACCAATGAAGCAGTCGGTCAGGCCTTCGGCGCGCGTGATCTTGCCGAACTCGTTGAAGTAATCGAGGACTCTCGCGTCGACATCACTCTCGGTCATGTTGAGGCGCAGCTTGCCCTTGAAGAGCGCCTTGATGTCGGACAATGTCTTGTTCTTCACGCTCGAGATGATGTGCTCGATCTCGGCTATCAGAACGCCTTCAGTCACGTCGACAGACGCCATGTTCAGACGCAGCTCGCAGAAGGTGTCGATCAGGTCGGCGTTGAACGACTCGGCGATCGGCGTGAGGAGAGCGTCGTAATTCTCGCCGGACACTCGGCAGCGGGCGCGTAGCTCGGCTTCGTATTCGCGGCGTTCAATCTTCCTCTTGGCCGGGGCCTCGTGGGAGATACTGGTAATCTTGGGAGACAGCGTCGGCGTGAACAGTGGGACTGTCGCCGTACGCGTCTCATCTGGGTCAGGGTAGGAGCGCGTGCCATACTTTAGACTTGAAGTAGGTGGTCTTGACCTTCGAGTAGCCCGCGGAGGTAGCAGGAGGTGGACTGCGACTGCGACGCTCAGCAGTTGATTCTACTAAAGGATTCTTTGTAGTGTTTCTCGGGGCGGAAGATCCAAAGGTTTAACACACGGCAATGCGGGAGCTTACCCCGCACGGAACGATGAGCCTAGTGTATTGATGGATGGATGGAAAGATGAAGAGTGAGGTCCGAGTCTGATGGTAACCAGCCCGTCGCTCAGGGTCTCCTCGATCAACCGTGTCCAGGAGCGTCCTCCTGGGTTGATTCGAGAGAGACGGTTGTCTGGGGAAAGGACAACATGAAACGACAATATGTAGGTAGACATACAAAGTTCCTAATGCAGTCCAGGTCAGGCACTGACAGCCAGACCTGGAGGACATGCAAACCCATTGTCGCCAGCTGGGAGCCGTACGACACATCCAGGTCATCTGTGATGTAAGCTGTGATAGCTGGTGTACTTCAAGGTCTCGCTGTGGTGATCCAGGCTGTTATACCCGGCATCCACTATAGTCGGTCCTGGCAAACTGAGCAGTTCACAAGCTTCTGTAGGTCGCGCAGCTCGAAACGTTCGAGGTCCGTGAGCTCGCCTGTGGAGGACGCCGACTTGGAGTGCTGCAGCTGGTGCTCATAGCCTTCGACCATCTTGCAGTACGTCTCACACTTCTCACCCACGTCGGCAGCAGGAGGCGTTATATTGCTCTTCATCAGGCAGGTAGTGTCCGAGTGAGATGAAACGAGTGGCATTCGCTTCGTTTGGGGGAGCTCTTTCTAATGGTCTAATGCACGTGGCTTCAAGCCCCGTATTGGATAAAATATCGACAAAATTCAGAGTAGCAGTATACTATCCGCCGGCACTGTAAAGTTATACATACAGTAGCCTATAATTTTCAGTGGATTTGAGCCTTGAGTCGCCTGAAAGAGTGTTTTTGAAAATTTTGGATTATACCTAAAAAAGCAATCACCCACCACCTATTGGGGTTTTAACAACGCTGACACGCAGGAGTCCATACGATTCGTACCTAAGTGGAAGTACGTCGTTACGTGAAACCGGTACAGTGCTACCCCTCGTTATGCGCAGTGGGTTCAGCAAAGTGATTTTAGAGGGATTAAATGTAGAAGCAGAAATTTGCTTTAACGTTGCGATGATTTATAAACTGACTTGAAGGGTACTAAATTATCGAGGCTTTGGTAGCACTGTACTCAGAACCAAAATCCCGATACCGGTACATGTAATTATGCATTACGGTATTACCATAAAAACTACATGTAATCGAAGAACGTAGTATAAAAAATGTTGGGAGCTTCATGCAGCGGAGCGAGCCCGATGCGCTCGCATTTCAGCCATAATTTGCTGAGCCAATACTATTAATACCAGTATATAATGTACTGGTAGTATTGGCTCATAATTTGCTGAGCAGTATAATGTACTGGTAGTATTGGCTCAGCAAACTATGGCTGAAATGGGAGCGCATCAGGCTCGCTCCATGTATTTAGCGTGGTCGGGAGCGGGACGGGTGGTGCTTGTTGCATTCAAGCAGACACCCGGAGAAGTTAGAGCGTGTAAAGCAAGACAAGATGAAGGAATACGTCAAGACGATGGAGGCAGAGCGCGAGGCTTCCAATGCGGAAAAGCGCAAGCTGCTTCGCGATGCGGAGGTTCAAAAGAAAATTTCTGCGACTGAAGCTGCTGAGAATACTCAGCGCGAGAAGCATGCTTTCACGCGTTTATCCTACCTCGTATGATCGCCATTGAATAACGTATTGGTTGCGTATGTTTGAGTACTGTAGCATGCCCAGGGGGACCAAATTAACTCAAGAAGAACAGTACCGGATCCAAGCCTTCCGCGAGACAGGGCTGAGCGAACGAGCTATAGCTGCGCGTGTGTGTCGGTATAGGCCCGTAGTGCACTCCTTCCTGGCAGATCCAGACTGCTACATCAAGTCGAAACGGTCTGGAAGACCGAAAAGCTGACCCGGACAGCACATCGCCGGCTGCTTCGTGAAGCCTCGAAAGGGCAGCTCAGCTATACTGAACTGAAAATGGCCCTGGAACTACCTGTAAGTGCACGGCGCATTCGTGAGCTCCTTCATGCTGACCCTAACATGAACTACGAGAAGCGTAAAGGCTTACCTGTGCTGACTAAGAAACACAAGGAGGCCCGTCTCAAGTGGTCCCGAGCCAATGTGACCTGGGACGCAGACAAATGGGGAACTGTGTCTTTTCGGATGAAAAGAAATTTAATCTGGATGGACCCGATTGTATGCAGTACCATTGGCACGATTTGCGCCGCGAACCCGAAATCCATTCTACACGCCAAAGTGGCGGTGGAAGTGTCATTGTAACGGGGTTACATGGAGGTTACGGTGTACCCACCTTCCTCTCCCTAAAGCAGTACTTTGTAATAGTGATTAGATATCAGTAGATAGCTTCACAACCACTGGTTGGATAGCTTAGCTTTACTATGCTAGACTGTCTTTATCTTTATGGAGGGTCTCCGAACTGGCGTGGCCAGAACGGAAGTCTTCCGTGTTCGCCCTGACTCTTTCTAAGGGCTGTGAACGTGGCGTTGAACGCTGAATTCAATTTCAAGTCGGTCCGCTTCGGATGGAGCGCACCGTCTACGGTCCCGACGAATGGCCCCGAGCCGATGGATCTCAGCTATGCTGAAGATGAGGAGGCCGAACTCCTTGCTGCTGAACAGCGCATGGGCATCCGTAGATGCTTCACATGTGGTGACACGCGACACCTACGGGCAGGGTGTCCGTTACGCAAGCAGCGTCAGGCTCCATCGAGCAGAAGCTCCGCTTCTAACCAGTCCTCTGGTTCGTCGCAGGAAACGGCAGCACCCAGTTGGCGCGGGGCGGTCTACTGGGGTAGAACTAAGTTCTGTTGAGCCTCTAGGAGAAGGAGGACGGCAGGGCTTAGCCCCGCAGAGAACCGTGCTCTTAAACACGGAACGTGAACGCAAGACAGGCTTGCTAGTCGTTCAAGCGACCATCAAGGGCTTTTCGAAGCCAAGGACGATCTTGATCGACTCTGGGGCGTCGGGCAACTATGCTCGACGCTCCACGGTGGAAGGAAGTCAGGGGTAAGCTGAGGAGTTAGTGGCGCGTGTGAGTGGTACAATTACCGTCCGTCTCGCGACTGGAACCTGTGTCACAGTACCCAAGGTCCCTGTGGACCTGGGTGTGAAGTTCCTTGACTTCGACAGCATCAAACGCTGTCTGGTCTTGGACCTGGATTCGAGGTATGATCTCATCCTTGGCAAGGCCTGGCTGGAACGCCATGAGCCATGGATTGATTGGAGGTCAAAGACCTCGCGCTTTTCACCTGGCGGAGCTTTGGCGAGTCATGAATCCACCTCTGCTAGGAAGCAAAAGCGCTATTTGGCGCGAGCACTGGACCGCGTCGGTCAATGTGCTAGATATTGGAGTGTCTGAGTTAGTCGACACTGAGGATGTCTTGGACAGCGGTTCTGAGATGAGCTCGAGGACGGTTGGTAGAGCGGCACGTAATCCGCTGAGCGGCGTTCGTTGTGATAACGACGTCTCGTGACATGCCACGGAGAGCATGGTCGGCAGTCTGCCGAGGCATCAAGAGTGTGATCTCACTAATGCACGTGGAACGGCAGTAATCCGTTGAACGGTGATCACCACTGCGGTGGGGCACTGTTGCATGCCAGTGAGGGCGTTGTCGGCCGCGAGCCGAGGCATCATGGAGGCGAGCCTATTGATGCGTGTGGGGTGGCACATAGTCTACTGGGTGGGGGCTGCGAGTCATGCAGTTCCTCACCGCATGTCGACTTCGACATAGAAGCTCCTACGGGGCAACACGAGGTGGCGACACCTGTCACTGTCAACGCCCTCATCTCTTCGAGGCGAACCCCGTCTGCGCGGAGAAGGCAGCGACGTCGATTGTCGACTGCGCGACGCAAGGCGTCTTTCATGACATTAAATGTGACCAGGGGTAATAGCGAACAGCTATACACCCTCGTCAATGGTGTGACCGGTGATGCCGATGAGGACGTCAGCCTCGGGGCGTTGCCCGCTCTAGACGCTCTGTTAGAGCTGGACGAGCTGTCGTTTACCGAGTTCGGAGACGCCTTGAAGGCCGGCGAGTTAGCCGAAGTGGTAGTTATACGGCCACATGAGGAATTGAATTCATCGTCGCTTCTGGATGAAGCTGTCCTTGAGGACACAAGAAAGCGCTCAATGCGCGTAGCGGATCGGCAATCCTGAAGAATCCATCGGATCCGTATTATACCTTGGTAAAGAAATATCAAGACGTCGTCTCTAAGGACCCACCCTCGGGTCTCCTTCCGGATCGAGGAGTATGTCGTGAGATTGATCTGGTTCCCGCAACCAAGTCCTGTGTGACGAGGCAGTGGCCGTTACCACGGGAGCCGTGTGACGTCATTGACGCATTCTTCCGTTCGAAGAACGAGGCGGGTATGGTGCGCGAGAGTAAATCCCCACACTCCACACCGACGTTCTGCGTCAGAAGCCGAATGGTAAGTGGCGCATCGTTCATGCTTTTAACAAGCTTAATGCTGCCACCATTCCGGCACAAACGCCGATCCCTCGAAAGGATGTTCTGCAGAACAACATGGTTGGATGTACGATGTTCAGCGCGCTCGACTTGGTCGATGGCTACTCATGCGGACGAGCGATGTCCCGCTGACGGCTGTCAGTACTCCGAGCGGTATGCTCTGGGAGTGGTTGGTAATGCCCCAAGGACTGTCGAACGCCCCGGCGACGTTCGATCGTCTTGTGACGCAGCTCTTCAGGCTACATGAGGCGTACGCACAAACGTACATTGATGACATCTTCATCTACAGCCGTGCGGAGCACGGAAAGTCGGACGTGGAAAATCATATTGACCACCTTCGAGCAGTGCTCGAGTGCATGCGCACTAATAAGTTGTACGCCAACGCAGACAAGTGTGTCTTTGGTGCGGAAGAGATTTCCTTCTTAGGGTGCTTCATCGGCAAGCGAGTCCTTCGTGCGGATCCCGCTAAGGTCTAGGCTGACCGGTTCCTAAGAACCAGAAGGACTTGCGAAAGTGGTTGGGTCTCGCAAACTACTTGCCCAAGTATAGCGCAAACTACGCTGATATGGCTCGACCTTTGTCTAATCTCCTTAAGAAGGATGCGGAATGGTGCTGGGACACCGATCATCAAGAGGTCTTTTGAGGAAGTCAAGGAGGGTCTCCTTCACGCACCTATCTTGGCGTTGCCAGACCCTGGTCAACCATTCAGTGTCGTCTGTGACGCGTCGGACTTTGCCATCGGCTGTGCACTGCTGCAGGCAGACGCCGAGGGCGAGACCGCGTGATCGCGTTTGAATCTCGCCAGCTCAAGGCTGCAGAGAAGAACTATCCAGTTCATGACAAGGAGCTACTTGCGATGAAGTACGCTCTTGTCAAGTTCAGGGTTCACCTGCTCGGCTCCAAGCCGTTTGTGATCTTCACTGATCATGCGTCTTTGCGCACTGCGACCCAGTCGCCTCACCTCTCGCAGAGGATGGCCCGATGGCTGTCCTTCTTTGCTGAAAATACCTTCGAGGTGAAGTATAAGCCAGGAAAGCAGAACGCTTTGGCTGATGCGCTATCGCGCAGGCCAGATTACGAGCTAGCCCATGTCACGACAGTGACTTCGTCTGTACCAGACTTAATTAGGGCAAAGTATGCCAGCGACGACATGTGCGTGGCACTACTACACGCTCTTGGGTGCAACGAGTTGAAAGACTCGGACATTAAATTTTCGTGGCTGCACTGGTACACCCTCGATGACGGCCTACTGTATTACAGCACGGATGCGGCCGATACACCACGCGTGGTCGTTCCTCATGACGAGGACTTGAAATTTCGCATCCTCTATGAGGCTCATGACACACTTGTGGCCGGCAATCTTGGCCGTGAGAAGACTTATAGCTCTGTGTGCACACACAATCAGCAATGTATTCAAGTGCTCGAGTGTCATACCAAATTTTCGCTTTGCCTTAGCGTCCTGACTCTTGTAGCCAGCCATGCGCTTAGCTGGAAATTGGAATGCGTTAGCAGGTTTCTTATCCGGAAATTGGAGATTATTGAAGCAGGTCTGATACATGACCTTCTCTGAAAGACCAGGTAGGGACACTCCATCCGCAAACATATCCAGATTGAAACGCTTAAATAGCTCTCGCTGAGCCTTGATAGCTTTGATGAAAGGGACTACGTCGAGATTATTGTACCAGATCAGTAGGCCTTTGATCGATTTCATCTCGTAGTAATCCCACACGAACTTCACTCGTTCGTAGTCATCGCCGGTGATGTTTGTTCCACGGAGCTTGCTATCAAAAGCTGACTTAGGCGGGATAGTAGTCTGGTTTAGAACATTGAACGCGGTGATGTACTCGTAATGGAAAAGACCCTTGCCAAGACCGCATACACATCTAATTTTGTCATCGCATTTGCAGCCACCGAGATATGTTGTAAGATACTTGTCGTAGCTAGTACCAGCTGGTACATAGTTAGTGATATCAAGCATTTTCATGTCCGATGTAGCAATGCACATGTAGCTGGGGTTCTTGATGACAGATTTGATGTTGTCGGTACCAATTACGGCAAACAAATCCTTCTTAATCAAGTTAAGATCGTATCGACCAGAATTGAAGCCGAATAGTGGTACTTGCTGTTTCCGTTTCCCGTAATCAGATCTATGCTTACCAAAACCAAGACTGCGGTGAAAGTCAACGAAGCTGGCATACTTCCCTCTTCAATCCAACTCTCAACATCAGGCATCTTGTAGGTCTTACCAAGCTTTACACCTGGAAGTTCCATGCCTGTCAGACCGTGAGCATTGATGAGTTTTTGAAGAAGCAATTTGTACTTATTGACATTGTACTGCTGGATCTTCACGGATACATCACCGATGTATTTGAACATATCCGTAAGCAGCACCTTTGGATCGTCATTTTCAAAGCAACGCACCTCCTCGGTTAAGCTATCAGCTACTGATACTGACACAGGAATATGTTCGTTCGTGAAGACAGTATTCTCCCCGTGTTGAGTCGCGGTAGGCTTAAGAATGGCCTCAAAGTCATAAACGATGAAGTGATCGATGTACTGGTCAGCATCCTGATGGAATACTTAGTAAGCAGTGATCGTATCGTGTTCTGAGCCGGTTTGTAAATAGTTGGCTCAGCGGGGAAGCTCTCAATACTTACAAGCTCACACTGATTCTTCTTGTGATTTTTCAGCTTTTCAGCGCTGATAGAAACCATTTCACACTTAGGACATTGATACTTAGACTGAAGCATATCGATGTTCTTAATGTAAAGAGCGTGATTCTCGTGTGATAGAATATCCATAGCTTCATACCCCTTGTCCGATCTACGAATGCATTTTACATTTCCAGAAACTACATCCATATTATATACGTTAATACCATGTTGGAAGCAGTCCTCAACCTCATCGAGCTGTAGTAGGTCAATGGGCTTGAAGCTTCGAAATAGGCTCAACGTTTCGTTAACCCCTTGAAAGAGCAATAGCGCTTGAATGCCTCCTTCACCTGAGCCTGAATTCTGCGAGGATCCTTCTTAGAGCTCTGGAATGTATGCCAGGCGATGCAGTGGAAGACGAACTTGTTGTTGGTCTTAGGGAAGTTGATTACATGCTTGTTTTCGCGAATAATCTGAGGGATGACAGTTTCGCTGTCCCCAGAGCATAGTCGCGATGGTAGATGAATATCTTGAATGCAGTGATCGCCTTGAGCTTATACCCGGAGCTGGGGTAGTTCAGTTTGTCAGCCAACTCCATAGAACGGATTTCCGAAATCACCTTCTTTCGAATATCAGCCTTGCTGTTGATAGCGACAGGCTTATTGAACACATACGTGGTAGCGAGATTTGGATAGAAGTAGCGAGTATCATCAGGATCGGTCTTGCTTACAAGTTCTTACCCAAGAGCAACATTTACCTTAAACGCACTCGCCTGAGTCGAAAGAACATTCTCGAGCTTGTCGTAGAAAACAGAAGGCTCAACACCCTCATATAGGTGTGATTCCATGTGATTACCATTGTAAAAACGGTACTTAGGATCAGCCTTGTAGTCAGGCGACAAGTGTTTCTCAAGGGTTTCAATCGAAACATTGTACTGCTTAGCTACCAATCTCAGGTTGATTGGGCGCGAAACGTTGCTTACATAAACCATCTTACCCGTTCTACCACGCACCTTAACACGGTAGCTACTACCCCATTTGATAGCTTGGATATTTAATCTCTTTAATCCTTCCAGCTCGTGTGCAAACATGTTGCCTATATATTGTTGGGTATATTTTTCTTCGTAGATATGACTTTATAATCTTTTGGATCTTGTATCAGGATCGACTTTATATCATACTAATATACAAAAAATCTGAAATGAATTAATTCAGATATTTGGAGTATGCCTTGGTGGAGGTTTTAAGCCAGTTATTTGAAGCGTGTTGTCGGCGTCAGTCATTGGCTATATTCTTGACTTTTTATCTGAGAAAAAATTGATTAATTAATTAAGTTCAGTTTCAGCGCTTTCTGTTTCGTTAAGTTCGGTTCTGGGCTTACGCTTGCGAGCTCGAATCTGCTTTCTATTCTTGTCGTCGTAGCTCTTTTGATACGACAAGCGAGCGTCGCGTGTGCGCTGGTAGTAGCGCTTCTGTGCTGCTTTGATACGTTCCTTGCTAGCTTGGTATTGCTCAGGAGAGTACGCCATGTTACTATATTACTAACTTTATATTTATCACGATCGATCAACAAATACTTGGTAATTGAGAAGTTGAAAACACAATGCTTCCATTAAATTATTAATCATTTCCTCTTTCCTCTTCCTCTGTTTTTCTTTGTGCTCTGTGAGGGTTGTTGTTGTTGAGGTTGTCGCTGAGCTTCAGTAGCAGGAAGCAGCGAAGTGTGCTCGGTCAATTCTTGATGCTGCGCTCCAGCAGCAAAAGTCAGGTCGGTCATTTCTTGTCGCTGGGCTTGTAACGGTGTCTCGTCCTTCGCTACCTCGATCATGTTGTCAAGCTTCGATTTCCAATGTTGCGAATATGACAGAATCCCCCCATCGCAATGTCAACACCAATCATCCGACACACGATAAGCGAGCGGCCAGGAGCTGTTAAACATCCTTTTTCGTCGGTTGGATTCTCTCCGAAGGCCAAAACAATGATTGTAATGACCGCCAATATGACAGGTACGAAGCATTGAGCGTTGATGATCCACCGTCTGTATCCTGCTCTACACAAGAAAATTAGCAACAGCATATTCAAACGATTAGGGGCGAGAATACGTACGCTTATATTTCAGCGCTCTGGAAGCAGTTCCACCAATGTCAACGCGAACATGACCCGGAACCACCACCAGAACGTGAACTTGGCCCTCACCCGGTTGAAAATTATCTCCAAAGTACTTGACGTTCTTGAGCCACAGCAAGGGATCCATCTGCACACAGCCTTGCGGGTGTCCACGTTCATCGAGCGCCACAGCTGCCGCGCCAGCCCCATCGAGCCACGCGCCGTCCTGCTTCTTCGCCAGGAAGAGCTGCAGGTCCTTGGCGTCAAAAGTAATAGTCGAAGAGTTCTCCATTTTGATCGCCTTCTTCAAGTCTCCCACCGACTGACCCGCGTCTATGTCCACAGGAAAGCGTTTCCTGCCACACCAACGATAGCACAGAAGAGCTTCACCATCTTTCCTCCACGCGGCAGATTCTAGAATGAGGGAGAATTTCTGGAAGGAAGGTTACTACATATCGTACCCTTGGTTACTCCCTTTCGCACTTGCGTATCTGTGCCGAAGAGCACCACGCAATCGTCTCAGCCCTGCAAGTGATTTATTAATGTCTAAGGATTCATCCGAACACTGTTACATGAAGTTGTTGTGCTAGCTGGAGCGATTGAATTCTCTTTGATCGATTGCGGGCGTAAATTGGACTGGAGGTCGTTGATGTTGGGGCTACCTCCCGCCTTGGCCATCTCGCGAGCCTTGGATACATGCTGGTCCATCGTACGCCGGTGAGCGTCGAGTAGAATGACGCAGCAGAGAGCGTACAATCGGCGCCAGGCCTCTTCAATTTGAGGCGTCCACAATGCACCAGAACACTCCTTCATGGCAAATATCAGAGCGACTCCCAGTGGATCGTAGTGCTCCATCTTGACGCCAAAACGCAGATGTGTGTGCATCAGACTCTCCACACGCTCCACCATATTGTCTCCTACTAGAATAGTCCGCAAGCCAGCGCTGATATGAACCAGCACCTTGCTGCGCACCACCATCGACGACCGAAATATTGGCTTGAGAGCTGGCGAGTTGTGATCCAGGAACGCGTAAAATGTATCGTCGAGTTGAGTGATGCGCGAGTTGCTCTGGGAGTTATTGGTGCTTCGTTTACTGTTGGTTGACGGCGGCCCAACTTCAAAGAACGCCTCATTCCAGAAGGCTGCAGCTGTAATTCTGTGACTTGCGGTGGAGGTTGTGTAGTACGGAAACTCGGCAGGTGTTTCAGTATTTGCCCTCGCGAAAGCTTGCGTGGTCTTCGGTCGTCTGGCGCTGCGAAGACGGAGTTGCACGTACAGCTCAAGTACACCCCCATAAACCCTGTTTCCTCTTGCCTGCAAAACTCGCAAGTAAACAGTGTGAAGTGGTGGGTCTATCGATGATCCAACGAACGGGTGCTGCTAATTGCAGAACGCAACGAATATCAGCTGAGCAATATGCTGATGGGGCAAGTGGCCGTCCTCCAGCCAGAAATAGGTCCGAGAATCAGAACACGAAGGCAGGTAAACGTTTTTGCCGGTGCACGACTTCATCATGAACACAACTGCGAAACGGGCTCCGTCATCGCAACATCCCTGTAGAACAACTCACCGTTCACTGAACAATGCATGCACTTCAACTCCGTCATGTAGCCATGTGTCGAACACCGAGACAACAAACTTCAGGTATGCCACGTAATAACCAAAATCAACTATTTCAGTACTCTTTCCAAAGCTGCAGTCAAATTCCGCACACCGTAACCTTCCACGTGCCTCTCGACCATGACGGACGCTGTGCAGGTCGCCGCCGGCGCTTCCGGCAGCTATTCAAGCCACTCAGGACTGTCCAAGATCTGGCGCACTGTCAAGACGCACGCGGGTGTGTACACGGGCGGCAAAGTGGAGCTTTTCCATGGTCGCGCAGGCCCCGACTCGGAGCCCAAGGCGCTCATGGCCTGCATGCTGCACGACGACGTGGCCGTCGTGGACGCCGAGACCGGAGAGCTGCAGCGCACTCTGCAGCAGGACGTGGAGGACGAGGAGGCCAAGGAGTCCTTCGTGGTGTTCGCTGTGAGACCAGGCAAGAAGAACCAGCTCGTGACGGCTGGCCGCAACCTGTTGCTGCGTGTGTGGGACCTGGACACCTTCAAGTGTGTTCGTACGATCAAGGCTCATGAGACGCCCGTGCTGGCAATGGGATTCGACCCGTCGGGCACTCTATTGGCCACAGGAGGCAGCGACCGCACAGTCAAGGTGTTCGACGTGGACAAGGGCTTCTGCACGCACAACTTCCGCGGTCATTCTGGTATCGTGACTCTCGTGCAGTTCCACCCGGACGCGGCGCGACTTTCGCTCGTGTCGGCCAGTGACGACGCCACCGTGCGCGTCTGGGACTTGTACACGCAGAAGCAGGTGGCGTGCATCCAGGACCACATGAGCCTCGTTACCAGTGTGGCCTTCTCGGAAGATGGCTACACCATGCTGTCCGCTGGACGTGACAAGGTGGTTAACTTTTGGGACTTGAGGGACAACAAGCTCACCAAGACGGTGCTGGTGCACGAAGCTGTTGAAGGACTCGTGGTAGTGCCGTCGACATTTAAGTGCGTCACGAAAGCGGCTGACAAGACGCAGGATAACAAGTCCATCTACTTCCTGACTGCTGGAGAGATGGGCACGCTTCGGTTGTGGCGTAGCAGCGGAAGCGTTTGCGAAACCGTGTTCACACAAAAGTCGGATGTCTCGGCGTCTCTTACGTACACGGATCTGCTGCACGCAGCGAAGTTGTCGTTGTGTCTTCGGAGCAGAAATTCCTGGTGTTTGATGAAAAGTTGTCTCGACGCACTCAGATTATCGGCTACAACGACGACATTCTTAACCTCAAGTACGTCCCGGCGGCTGATGCAAGCGGAGCGCCTTCGGATTTGCTTGCCGTGGCCACGAACAGCGAACAAATTCGTCTTCTGAACCGCAACACGCTGTCTTGCGATCTCCTTTCGGGCCACACAGACATTGTGATGGCACTTTCGGTTTCCCCAGATGGTCGATGGCTTGTGAGTGCTTCAAAGGACAGGACCGCTCGGCTTTGGGATCTGCGGCCTACTGGTGGTAAGAAGACAAGCAAGAATCTGCCGCGCTGTGTGGCCACTTGCGCTGGTCACACTGAGTCTCTTGGCGCGGTTGCTATTTCGCAGCGCGCTTCCAGCTTTGCTACAGGTGCTGCTTTCTTTGTTACTGGTAGCTCGGACAAGACTCTAAAGATGTGGAGCCTTCAGCCACTTGCTGGATCCTACGCTACACCTGCGAAGCCTCCACCCACGGAGCTGTCGATTTCCACCCTGGGTGCTGTGAAAGCTCACGACAAAGATGTGAACGCCCTTGCGGTCTCGCCCAATGACCGCTTTATTGCTAGTGCATTGCAGGATAAGCTTATCAAGGTGTGGCACTCGCAGCAGGGGGTGCCGGTCGTCTCCTGACGTTGGCTGGTGTTTGCCGTGGCCACAAGCGTGGTGTGTGGGCTGTTGAGTTTTCTCCGGTCGATCAGTGCCTTGCGTCTGCTAGTGGTGACAAGACTGTCAAGGTGTGGTCAGCCAAGGACTTCTCGTGCTTGAAGACGTTCGAGGGCCACACTGCGTCTGTGCTGAATGTGCAGTTCGCTTGCGCTGGTATGCAGCTGCTGTCTGCGGGTGCGGATGGACTCGTGAAGCTCTGGACCATCAAGAGCAACGAGTGCGAGGCTACGCTGGACAATCACGAGGATAAAATTTGGGCTCTCGCTGTGTCGAAGGACAGCTCCGAGATGGTCAGTGGTGGTGCCGATTCTACAATCAACCTTTGGCGTGACTTCACGGAAGAGGAGGAGCGCTCTCAGCAGGATGACCGCGACGCCAAGCTGCTAAAGGAGCAGGAACTTTTCAACTGCCTGCGCAACAACAAGTTGCTGGACGCTGTGCAACTCGCATTTGAGCTGAACCACCCGAACCGCATGCTCCAGATTCTGCGCGACCTGCTTGAAGGCCCGCGGCACAAGGATCAGCCCGTGCTTCCAGGTGGTAAACCGATTGACCCGGACAACTTTTCGCCTGAGGACATATTTTCGCCAGTGGTGGTCAGTCTGGAGGACGAGCAGCTGACGACGTTGACAGAATGGTTGCGCGACTGGAACACTAACGCTCGCAACACGAGTGTGTGCCAAGTTCTGGTTAGCACAATTCTTCGTGAGCTGCCTCCTAGCCGCCTGAAATCGTTGGATGGAGTTTCCAAGACCGTAGAGGCTCTTATTGCTTACAGCGAGCGCCACTTCCAGCGTATCGACCGCATGCTCCAGATGTCTTACCTCGTGGACTTTAGTATTGTGACCATGAAAATTTGCTGCCGGTTGGCGAAAGCGAGTCAGCCGTGGAGAAGACGGACAGTGATAACGAAGCAGATGAGGAGGAAAAGGAAGAAAAGGTACAGACCAAGGTGCAAACCATCAAGCAGCCACGGAAGCGTGGCAAGGCTGCTGCCAGTGGAAAGACCAAGAAGCAACGAGTGTAAATAGTTCCTCTCATAGAGCCCTTGCTGTGGGCGCTTTTCTACCTTTCTTCTTCCTCGTGCTCTCTTTCGTAGATTCCAGACCCTCAGCTACATCGTTATCCTCCGATCGCCCGTA
This sequence comes from Phytophthora hibernalis, assembly GCA_012656075.1. Classification (NCBI taxonomy): domain Eukaryota; phylum Oomycota; class Peronosporomycetes; order Peronosporales; family Peronosporaceae; genus Phytophthora; species Phytophthora hibernalis. Next base: position 19,975 of record JAAKBF010000191.1, read on the forward strand.
GATTTTCATGGTGGTGAGAAATAGTTCCTCCAGGCCAGCAGTACGACAGGCAGCAGCCAAGTCAGACATGCCATTCTCCGGGAACTCATGAAAACCTCGAGGTAGACGTCTGAGCGACTCGATACCTCTTGAGCAACCCTCTCTTAATTCTTCCGTCTGCTCACCTCGCACTGTGATCTGCTTCCAGCGAAGATGTTGGAGTCGACGCACATACTCCTGCACATTGTCTTCAGCACCCTCGACAATCACGACGCCAGGCCAGCCAATCTTGCTAAACCCACCAAGTTGCAGCTCTAATGCCCACTCCTTCACCACACGCCGTTTGTTGGATGCAATGATGTGGTGGAAGTAAATGGCACGGCGACCCAGCACCACCGGCGATAATTCATTCTCAGCAGCACAGACCGGAACAACTTGATCGTCGAAGTTTGTATTGAAGTGCACTTGAGATAGAAACTCTTGCATATGCTGGTACAGCTGCAGCCCGACCACTTCTTGAACCGCACAAGCAGCAGAACTCAAGTCGACCAGCTCAGCGTGCAGTTTCTCCATATCCATCCGTGAAAGTTGAGGACACTGCACTTCGAACGTCATGGACCCACTTTCTGGGTATCGTGGTGGACACGTGAGTGTCAATGACGGCACCTCACGGCCGAAAGCTAGATCCTGTTCACATAGCAACATATTATGGTACCGGTATGAGCAAGGCACTTCAGTCTCCAATTACAACATTCATGGTATCACCTGATAGTAAAATGTGTACTGAATCTGGCACTCAGGTCGTGGTGGTTGGGCGGCTCCGTAGCCCTCAGCGAGGTATTCCTCGAGCAAAGACTTGTGCATGCCTGTAGCTCCTGTTGATCGGGGAACATGCTGAGCATGCACTCAAGCTCGTCGAGCTGCTGCTGAGCCGCCGAAAGCCTGCTATCCGTCAGCTTCATTGAAATGGCGATACAAATCAAGGGTGAATTGAAGGTAATTGTGTACTTAGGTCCGTTCTTAACGGGATCATCGGAGCATGATCGCTATCGAGGCTTGGGGTATGAGCCGACGGTCGTTCTTAAGAAAATCGTGATCCTGTTCTATAAAGAGACTCGAGACTCGACCGTTGGGACTCGGAGCAGGGGGTTGTTGGAAACGTGTTTGCTTCCATTTCCACTCCGGCAAGATGGAGCAAGGTGATTCAGCCACAGCAGCACCGAGTAGCAAGTGGACGGCTCGTCAAAAGCCAAACAGAAAACGATCTGTGCTGCCCCCACGTCGGACAAGTATAGCGACTGGAACATGGACCAGCTGAAGCTCGAGTGTACCGCCAGGAAGCTTTCGGTAGCCAAGAATACGAAGAAAGAAGAGCGTGTTGCCATTCTTGCCATGTATGACAACTCCAAAGGTGGTGTTGCATTGCTTCTAGACAAGCAACGGCTAGGCAAACGTTCGAAGACCTCAACAGACCAAGATGAAGCGCGTCGTAGCCACGTGTGCAGCGTGAACATGTCGAGCGCGGGGGTATGATAGATAAAATGGCTGCGATCATCATTGCAAAAGTTGTGCAGCTTCATAGATGTTTTAATCACGAGACCAGCGTGATTAAAGTCCACTGTGAGAGGCCATTGAAATATCTGCCATTTGTTGACTAACAAGCCAAAGGACATTTCAATCCGAATGCGTAGCTGCAAAACGTAGAAGTTGTAGTCACTGTACGCTGAGCTTAATTTCAGGCTTCGTAAAAGGTACTAGCATCGAGGGCGCAAGTCCGTACGCGTTATCGACAATTATATAGTATCCAAACGGGAGTTCTGCAATGGCGGCACTCAGTGGCCACTTCGAAAAGGCTACACTGTCAGAAACTTTGCCTGGTGAGATGAAGCAATAGCCGATAAATTTGCACGACGCATCACACAATGCTTGTACGTTTATTCCGTAGGTGAGATAGTGCCCCGAAAAATGAAGACACGTCAGGTACCTCCTTGGTACTCGGCGCCCTGATCTGGCACAACCACCCATCAATGCACCCAACGCAGCCAGTTAAAATGCGGTTTGAACTCAGTGCTGAAAAGGCATCCGCTGCGGCTTGAATAGCGCGAAAATCATTCACAGGGGCTGCTATCAGAAACCGAGGGTGATCACAAATCGCGTGCATGACTTCCACTAGAATACTGTAGAATGCAGACGCACTCACCCCGCAAGCACTCGAATTGTATGGTACGGTCCTTCGGCCAGCCACGATATCGTCATTTGGACCATGTTAACAACCCCTATGGGTTTGGTGCCGGTTCTATTCCATGACTGTAGCTCGACCCGTTGTAGTGCCGGCGTCAGCAACTGCACCAAAACGTCAAATGCGGCAGCACTCATTCTATAGTACCGCTTAAATTGGCCTTCTAGCAGCAGACGATCGCGGTGAGGAACCCACTCCAAACGCTGGTGAGCGACAGCCTTTGCACAATAGCTCTTGGATCGATGCGCAACAGCCACCACAGAGATCACCAAGGCAATTGCTGTGATTTTCATTCCTACAGATGTAGTTGAGATCCGTGACCCGAGATTGGATTATGAGCCATTGCTCGGATCACGAGTTCACGCATATGTACCGGTATTCATATCCGCCAATCATGAAACAGAATCACGGATCATGCCCTGGAAACTAGCCTGAAAGGAACCGAACACGACCCCTGGTTCTCCGGTTTTTGGAGAACCTGTTAAGTCTCGAGAACCTGGTTCTCGAGGTTAAACTGGTTCGGTTCGTGTCGTACTTAAAGGAACGAACCTCTGTGAAACGACAGAACCTCTCCTTTCGTGATACGGTTGGGCAAGACGGAAACTGCACAGTGCGGCTCTAGCGGGATACAGCTCAACCTGCGGTGATCATGATGCACGCGCTTGCTGCAATTGCTGGGGTTCAGAGTTCGGAGGACGTGGTGGAACAACCATCGCAAGTTCACCATCGGCGGAAATTCACCCTACAAGAAGACATTCTCCAGATCAGTGGGCACCAGCCCATTAACGTCTCACAAGCGCTGTATGAGACTCAGCTTCAAGTACAGCAGAACAGTCTGTCTCTTGAACGCCGTATGGAAGAGCTTGTTGTTCACACACGAAGTGAATGCGAGAGCGCAGCAGTGGAAATGGAGAGAAACCTGCAGGTGCAACTCCAACTCCAACAGAGCTTCCGAGCAAGCTGCTGCTGAATCGACGGTAGTGGAAGCCGTTCAAGCAATTATTGCTCGTGCAGATACAGCAGAGGCGAATCTCATCGAAGCCCGGGCTCGCTTGGATGAGGCTGTGGATATTCTTGTATCTAACTCGCAGCTAATCGCCCCTGATAATATAGCCCAAGCATGCGAAGAACAACTCCAAGAAGCTATGACCATAGCTCAGGCATCCTTTGATGCGGCAGTAGAGGTAAAGGCCGCGCAGCACGTATCCGTCCTTGTGTCTCGCATTCACGAGCGCGTCGAACACACCCAACAGCAGGCGCTACACGCCGTCTCGACTGACGTAGCCTCGTAAAACTATTCTGCCTGTTGCCCCTGTGCATTGCACTATATCTTCTCGTTTGACCAGCGTTCGTAGTCGCACGGGAAAGATGGTTCTGTTGTTCTGTGTGCTGAGCTGTAGGATAGAACATGGTCGGTATGTGAGGCTTCGCCATGCCTCTTGGATCATGCGGCTTATCGTGAAGGGTCGCGAGAGACATTACAACCAATGAGAGTGCGAACAAACGAAGATTCGTTGGAATCGCCTCCGTCGACAGGCTACGAAAACGAACCTGAAAAACCAGAACTTGGCGTTTTGCTTCGTTGCTTCTCGAGGTTTTTTGGTAGAAGACGGTAAACCGGTAAACCGTGTTCGCATGAAAGGTCACCCGTAACTGTGAACACAAAAGAGGAGTACCGTGGTTCGGTTTGCTCAGCTTCGTTACAGGCTAGTCTGGAAATGCTCCCGTTAAGAACGGCCCTTACTGAAGTATTTTTGACTGGATGACATTATTTCAGCTCCGGTGGCTTGAGCGCCAGAACAACGGCGCTGCATGAGGCGTGGATGGCACAGCGATGCAATTGCGTTGGAAACCAATTGAGTCGGGATGACTCAAAGACTTCGTTGCTCGTTGATAGTGTATTCGCTGGGGTGTTTCATCAGCTGCACGTTGTAGCGCTCGTTGAAGTAATCGGCCGCAGATATTTATTTCCCTAAATATTCACCATCGTCTGGTTGGCTGGTAGGGGACTAACATCGAAGATTGCACGTTGGCGATCCTGGCGGTTGGTTGGAACGACTCCGATCATGCGTAGCGCGCGAGCCAAAGACAAAGCGCGAATGTCGTTTGGCGACCGAGCATGTAAAGCAGCCAAGATAAGCTCCATCAGTTCCCTTGGAGCATAGAACACGGTGGCTACCGGATCGATGTTCATCACAAGTTTACGGTCGGCAACGCGGATGGCCCCCAAAAGTTTCCTGTTTTGTAGACCCCTCCGTTGCAGGCATCAATTCGAAGCTCGACTTTACGGCGGCGATATCTACTTCGCAAACAACTGTAGCCACAACTACCAACTTGGCCGCCCAGCGCATGTACTTCGAAGTCGTAATTTTCTCTTCAAACTATTACCCGCAACGAAATGATCATGGAGCTGCTTCATTCAGGATTCGTACATGGAATATTGGTTGTGGAGTCTACGGCCTACGCTCGATAGTAATTCGGTCATGGATGTTTTCGCTTACGTCGACCCGTGTTTTCACCCTGCTTCAACTCGCGCGCAGCTTCCTGTTTGCACTTTTCTGCTTCTTCAAGCTTCACCAGATCTCTTAGAGCTTCCTCTGCGCTTGGTCGTGCAGACGGGTTCTTCTGCATCAACCTCTCACGAAATGACGATCAGCCGGCGAAGTCGTACCATTTAATCCCACTAGACTCAATCAAGAATCCGATTGCCCAAATATCGACAGCAGTTGTGTGAACGCCATTCTCCACAAAAATCTCGGGAGCGTGCTAGTACAGAGAACCCTGGCCAACTTAATACCTCTGTTGTCTAATATCCTGGTGTACTTAATCATATATCGATCCACCGACTCGGTAGTCAGGCTTAACTATGGGGCTTAATTATTAGGCTCGTGCTAGTGGTACAAAACGGTCAGACATAGCCGTGCTAAGAGGTACAAATCAGGTACAAACTGTTTGTATTTGTACAAAACGGTACCAATACGTACAAAACGGTTTGTACGTGTACAAACCATCTCTCTAAGTACGTTTTATAGTTTTCAAAACTTACCCCATCCGGGGATATATTTAGAGATATCAAGTTCAAGGTTGCGCATACGGCTCTGAAAGCATTGACGCGTAAATGCGGCGCGTACTGAATACGGTTGATTCTATCGAACGAGATTGATGTCATTACTCCGAGTCCCACTCCGTGCTACCAAGACACGCCTTGAACAGATACCTGAAGCGAAGATATCCTAGGACTCTACGTCTGAGGTCGATCATTGGTATGCCTCTAACGTGACACTCGAAAAATATCAGGCAATACAGTCCGCAGTTGCAGGTGTCCTCTTGATAGGGCGAGATAACTTTCTCAAACGATAGGTTTCGCGACTTTGTCGGAAACAGCGCCTTTATCATGACCTCCATCTCATCATAGTTCTTCTGTTTTTGCATCGGGTCAAAGAGTCGGCACGACCACTGGCGACAGTCGAAAACAGCCGCGCATCAGTGTGCTTGCATCCACATCGGGAGTAGGACGACCGAATTACTGGGATTGAATGGGTCGGTGGCTTCGATGGTCTCTTTTTGCGCTTGTGTATCACTGACGTGAACATACAGGGGTTGATAGCACCAATCGATAATCCAAGAACTTTCTGACCGAGCTCCACCAGATACCCCATTACTATCTTGAACGTAGAGTCCTGAAACCATGCCTCCCTCCGGAACCAACGAAGTTCGTGCTTTGCAATGGGGCCAAACAAACTAGATACGTGGGTTCCTAGGTCCACCTCGTTTAGCTGAGAAGCCAAATCGCGCTATGGGACTTGAGTACAATCGTTGAATGGGGCTGGAAGACTGATACGGTCGTACTTGCTCGAATGTACCCACAATGATAGGTCGGCCATTCCCTCCAATATTTCTTGACTAGTGTGCCAGTCAAGCATAGTTTGTAAGTCGGTCTGCGTGAAGATTCCAATAGAAGGTATCTTGATCCCAAAGCGTCTTTGTTTTCGTAGGTCCTCCGTGAGCGTGGCTTGATATGAGCGAATCCGGGCATCACACTTATGGGCGAATTCCGCCGGGAATACTTCCGTAACACTTGTTAACGAGGCATATTTCTTGGACAGGATGATGGGTTTGGCTGATTTCAACGGGGTACAGCACGTACGCTCAGGCTACTTAAGACTGGCGTAGCGCAAACTACAGTGGATGCGCTAGCCAAAGTGGCACGGACCGCTTTTAAATCTTTCACTGGGACAAGTGTGCCATGTTCCAGACGTGTTGCTTCCGCTACAGACCTTTTCATCCGTTTTTTCTTCGCGTTTCTGCGTTCGCTTGATTGCCGGTCTTCCTTTGCTTTTAACGGTCTCACTGACACGATAAGAGGGTTTCTTGCATTCATTGTCACTCAACGCATCTATGAAATTCCGGACTTCTTCATCTTCTCGCTCGATTCGGAGTAGTGTTGTCCTCGCTTTAATCGCCGGGCGGATCGTAAAACTTTAAGCCCGGGGTGAGTACCCAATTTTGGCGGAGTAGAGTTGAGTAGGGTGGATCCGTCTGTACGGGTTTGTACCTGGTTTGTACCGATTTGGACCTGGTTTGTACTGGTTTGTACCGATTTGGACCTGGTTTGTACCGATTTGGACCTGGTTTGTACGGGTTGGTACCTGGTTTGTACGGGTTGGTACCTGGTTTGTACGTGTGCAATCAGGGACACCCGTAGCTTGTGGCCCCCTCAGGTGGTCGCTCTTCATCACAGTCCGAGTTGGAGGGGAAGCAGCAACACCTGCGCTGGCATCCGATACATATTCCATACTGTCATCCGAGGCCTGGCCAATCCCTTCTCCATTATTAGTCTCTTTTGGGACATACACAATGGGTACGACTCCTCTCGTTACAAGCTCGTCGAAACACCTCAATGCCGCTGCCATTTTGCGAAAATCGGGAGTGCCCTGTTTGATCATACTTTCACATATTCTCCCGGCGATATCCATTGTCGTCTTCCACTTGGTAGTGCCATTTAGAACGGCATGCTCAGCGGACCGCATGTGAGACTCACTGACGTGATACGAAGAACAAACACGATCATTGTCCTCTGAATCTGCGACGGGTTGGTTCAGGGGTGTGGTAACAACCCATCGTGGATTGACGTGATTCATTGGAATTGTGTTTTTCTTCTTGAGATGCTGACGTAGGAATATAACATGACGGCACGGCAGTAAACTCGTGCGCATGAAGCTACACGAGCATGTGTAAGTCTACAAAAACCACAGAGCGATCAAACCGTAACGCGTAAACTGAATGGTTAGTTCAGAATGTAGTTAAACGTGCCGCCACGTACGTACCTCTACGTTCACGTGATAGGACGCCCCAGTACGAGCCGATTTCAGATCGTACACCGTAACTTGAACTCGATGAACTTCATAGCATGCTCCACCACTAGCAACCAGATCGTACTCTTCACGAAGAAGCTCGAAGGCGTACGGACTGACCATGGTGGCCACCTTATTCAGTTGGTCATCGACATCATAGTACCTTCTGGAACCAATGACAGCAAACTGTGATGCGTACTCCATCTCAACAGCTGTTTGCAGTATGAGTAGGGTATCCGCACACACCCATTTCCGGCTTCAAAATTTCTTTCAATCCTCCCCACGAGGCCTCCAACCTGAAGGAATATTCGCTGGATCAGAACAGCAATCATATAATACCGAATCACCATAACGACTACGTACCTGTTGTTGGTATTGTTGCCTAAATGGGCGAGGCCATCCCTGGCGTACGCTGCCCACTTATCCTTACAAGAGTCCCAATTTCTCATACAGTATTGAAGCAGAGGGTGTACAGGGTCAGGAGAACATGACGCTCTTCAAACCCGTCCAATAGGTAGTAAAGCTATCGCAATCCTTTGTCGTACATCGGTTTGCTCGATGCGCTCATCATCATGACAAAGCTGTCTTCTACTTTGCCGATATCGAAAGATTGTCTGCCTCCATACTCACGCTTTGCCATCTCAGTGCGCAGGTACTTCTTGATATGGCACCAGCATAACAGAACTGTAGCTTGAGGAAACTCTTTCTGCAACAATGAGATCTCACTGAAATCTTTGTCAACCATAAAGACTCTGATTCTATCCCACGTTGGATTCTCGGACTTGAAAGCCGAAATTGCATCTGTCATGCACGCATGGCTCTCATTCTCAACAAGTCCATGCTGCACGTATTGACCCTGTATTCACGATCACAATGCACACACACGTAGATGTTAACATCAGTCGTAAGATATCTAAACAATGGAAAAATCGGATACTAACATGTCCAAAAACGTCGTTCACCATAAAACTGAACAACTTGTAACGTGAAGCATTTGTGTTATGAGTTGAATCAAGTAGCACAACTTCTGGAAACGCCTGGAAAAATCGTCGCATCTGATGCGATTGCAGCATAATAGTCTGCACTGTCTTCTTCTCGTCGATAAATACTGTTGCGGAGCTGCCTTGTGACGTAAACAATTTGCGCAACACGATCTCCAGACGTTCCTCGACAGTCCCAGCCGTCAAACGGCCCTCTTCAGTTTTTGAACCAGGTGGACATCTTCAATCATTCTCTTATCTGAAATAGTGTGGACGTACAAACAATACAAAACATACCATCGTACGAAACAGTTTGTACAAATTATACAATCAAAAAGTGACGTATGAAGCAGATAGTGTCAATGCAATACCAGTCGGAATTTGTTTACCGTACCTGTCGTTTTCTTGATGAACTCATGAATCAGCTTCGTCTTTGACCCAGCCATTTGAAGTTCGTTCACGACTTCAATAACACATTCGTCCTGCACTTTCCTATGAGACGAATAATTCTCGAATACTTCCCTTCCGACCGCATGGCTGTGTTTGTACATGCTCCGTGTAATCTTGACGCGATACGACTCGGTCTCCTCACAGAACGATAACGCCGCAGCAACACCCGCAGAGCAGTGCGCACTACGCACGAAGTGACCAGTCCGCTTCCCTTTACCCCTCTCAGGTGTCCTTGGCGTGGGTGCACTCGTACTTCCTGTAGTAAGGGCCTTGATCCTCAGGGATGAGATCGTCTTCACTCCATTTTGCCCTCTCGCGGATCTTTTTGTTTCTGATAGCAGCAGTTGTCGAGGAACGTACGCGATACAGCTGACACGTCATTTGCTGGTAGCGCGCGACGTATACGTCGAAACTGGTCCAACCATTGAACCAAACACGATCGACAGGGGGATTCATCTTGGCGAGGAAGGTATTCGTTACCCGACGAGTCGTCGCTCATGACCTCACAGCCCGGCTAGCAGTGAATGGATGCACGCAGTTGTTAGGTTTAGACACACAAGTGCATGCTAGGGTGCACGTACAGAGGTAAGTTATGTGTCAGTGCGAGCACGTTCAGCGCCTGATGCTAGCGTGTAGATTGGACTTGAGCGGGGAGGGGACGGGTACAAGTGCAGCTCTGGAGAAGCGCGCGGCGGGGGGGCTTCTGGGGCGTCTTGGGCGAGGGAAGAAGAAGCCAGAATGAAACACGTGGCCACAGCGTGCCATGATTAAAAAAAAGGTTGTGGGTTGTAAATTTCAATTGCAAAAATACCAGCGTCAAATAAATTTGACTGGCGTAAAATATATTTGACCATCACTCCTGTTTTGTACCATTAGCAACTTCCTAATTAATACTTGTCAAACTTCAAACTTAATGCTCGATGGAGATTTTTAATACATTTGTTAACCTGGGCGCGCGCTGCTGACCAACGACAGCCGCTACGCAAGCCACGGGCGCCACCGCATTGTCGATCGACAAGAAACTTCTGAAGGGCGGGATCGAGGGAACGCCAGCAGCCCGTGGCACTTGTCGCGGGAGTGTTGCACACCAGAAAATGGTTTGCCGAGATTTGTAAAAAAGTATTTCCGGACAGTTGTCTGTCAATTCCATGAACATATGAAAAGTATACACTATCATACTTGTTCAGCGCCAAATATTACATACTAAAAGGCTTCGGGTCGATGTCCGCGCCCACGCCGCTTCCTGCTCCTCACGTTGCTTTTTCCGCAGCCGGCCTGAAAAAACGTTCGTTTCCACATGGGTAAACATCGTGCCAACAGGACTTATCCACCGTTTTCCTGGAAGTAATATTGATAGGTGAAAATATTTAATACTTGAAGTATATGAAGTCGCGGTTCGGTTTGTAACTTGAACGAGAAATGTTGTTGGGCGGTAGTTAAATGACAATGACGGCTTGAGCTGCAGGTTTCCCAGAACAATATTGAGTAGGAGGGCAATATTGCACCGTTGTTGATGCATGACAAGCTCGCCCAGCCACTCCTGAAACAACACACCAGTCATCCATACCTTCTTATAAACCCAGAGATCAACACCGGTCTTCTTGTGGTGCTCCCTCTACTATCTAATAACACTGTTGTACTTAATAGAAAGTGCGTCCACGGGTGGTATTAAGTTGGCCAGGGTTCTCTGTAGTGGGTCATGGAGCATTACGCCGGCAGTTTTACTTTCCGTAATTTACCAACGAGACCAATCCTGGAACGTTCTTTCGAGGCAGCTGCTATTTCGACGACGCAACCTCTCACCACCTGAGAGCGAAAGAGACATCTTTTGAATCTTGAGGTAGTTTCAGGCTGCTCGACGACTG